>OY731400.1:42498085-42562103 GCA_963425845.1 Sphenostylis stenocarpa
GCCGTAGTGATGGCCTCCCGAGCTCCACCGGGTAGATCGGAAACCACCACTCAAGGTGATAACCTTCCTCTTTAGACCATAGACCGACTATGGCCTGCTACATGGTCGAAGGGCCGGAGAGTGGGGATCCTATAATGGGGGCACTCGGGGGCTTAAGCCTCGGGTGAGAATGCTAGAACCTACCTTCGCCAATGCACTTTTCTACGTGAAAACCCTACCTCGTGATTAAACCGAAGACCTCGCCCGCTCGCGGATGATTGAATTGTGTGCGTATTTCGTTTGCCGTACTTGATGGCATAACATAACCAAACAATGTAAAAATCACAAAAAACATTTTTTGCAATAAACGCCCTTATCTCGACAAGCCTCCCTTTTTACTTATCCCTGTTTTAGGTTCTTTGTAAGCTGTTTAGCCACACACAAACCGGTCGAAGAGATAAGGACACTAACATTATTATTTCAGAATAAGCCATTTTATTCCGTGGACAGCTGCCCTTTAAATTAGCCCGGTTGTATGACTACATGGCCCTAATGTCTATTGCGTAATTTAAAATAAGGCAGTAAAAGATAGAGAGAGAAAGTAAAAACCTCCGAAGCAAGCTTTTCTATTAATTCTTTGAGTACTAGGGTGCTTTTTGGCAGCCCTCTGCTCGTTACAATGCCGAAAATGCTCAAAAACGCTCTAGAAAGCTCTTAGAAACTCCGGAAATGCTTTGGAGGGGGTCTAGAGAAAGAATTTGAAGAAAAGTCTAGAGAGAAGGAGGAAGAACTGTGTGAAATGAGGGGAATGAGACTCCTATTTATAGGGATTTGCGCCTGTCAGGTCGAGACGGGCCGTCTCGTCTGACAAGCTCGAGACGGCGGTCTCGCCAAACGAGATGGCGGTCTCGCCACCTTTGCAAGGCGAGACGGCGGTCTCGAATCCGAGACAGCGGTCTCGACCCTAAAAGGCGAAAATCCTTATTTTGATGCCAAAAATCCCTCCTATCCTAGTATGGGGCCTAATAGTCTCTCCTAATGGCTTCTTAGGCTTCATCCATCTTCAAAAAGGAGGTCTTCTGGTCTTTATTATGAGGTCGGACAAGATTTGGGGTCTACAGTCCTCTCCCCGTCCGAACTCGTGCGCAAAAGGCGAAAGCTATGGAGAACCTAGAAGAACAGAATCGTAAGCTCTCTGCGAAGGTTAACACCCTCAGGGAGCAAATGGCTCAACTAATGGAGGCCATGCACCAAGGTCAAAACAAGGGCGAGGCCCAAGCTGAGCACACCTCTCACCATGAAGAGGAAGAAGAATTCCTCTACGATCAAAAAGCGCATCTCCAGTCCGATGCTCGGACCGCACGCATCCTCACCCCGGAAGTGTCCAAACAACAAATCTCCGCCCTAGAAGAAAGACTGAAGGCGGTAGAGGGGCACAAGTTCGACGTCAAAAAGGTGGCGGATATGTGCCTAGTGAAGAACATCCATTTCCCTCCAAAGTTCAAAATCCCAGATTTCCCCAAGTACGCCGGGCTGACCTACCCCAAGAACCATCTTATGATGTATTGTCGTAAGATGGTCGCACATGTTGAGAACGAGAAACTCCTGATCCACTGCTTCCAGGAGAGTCTAGCTGACACGACTCTCAACTTGTACATGAAGTTGGAAAGAGGGTAGGTCCAAATCTGGAAATAACTGGCTGCTCTTTCCTTCATCGTTACCGATACAACATCGATCTGACCCCCGACAGGTCAGATCTTAGGACCCTAAGCAAAAGGAACGACGAATCCTTCAAAGCGTACGCCCAAAGGTGGAGGGAAATGGCCGCCCAAATAGAGCCTCCACTGACGGATAAGGAAACAGTGGCTATGTTCATCGATTCACTAACTGGAGCTTACTACGATAAAGCAATAGCCAGTACCTCCAATCTTTTTTCGGACATAGTCACTGTAGGAGAAAGAGTGGAGCAGGGGCTGAGAAGTGGGAAAATAGCGCGACCTTCTTCTTCCAGCACCTCATTCAAGAAACCCTTCAAAAAGAAGGAAGAGGTCGTACACGCCATTAAGTTTGCAACCCCTTCCTCCACCTCGCAGACGGAGCGGCAGCCACGAAGAAGGGAGAGGAAGTTCACCCCTATCTCCACCTCATACGCGAAGCTGTTGCCCTAGTTACTGGAGGCCAATCTTCTGGCGCGTGTTCCTCCCAAGAAAATGGAGCCTCCCTACCCCGAGTGGTACAAGCCCAACGAGAAATGTAGCTACCACTCGGATGCGCTTGGGCATTCAACGGACAATTGCTTGACCTTGAAATATAAGGTCCAAGAGCTAATTGACGCTGGTTGGATAACCTTTGCTGCCTCTGCTTCTGATGTAGACGCCAAGCCTATGTCAAAGCTAGAGTAGCAGAGAGGGAGGACTAGGAGGATCAGCTCCTAGGGCCCTTTTTTTAAGCTTTCTCTTGTATTTCCCGCGGTCCCTGCCCGTGGTCGCGGGAACTATAACTAAAAGGGCTTGTACATACGCTTTCATTAATACATGAGACATTTTCTTGTCATATTCATTTCCTTCATTCTTTTCCCCCTTATATTTATTATTCTTTCAAAAATAATTGAATAATAAAATCTATGACTAAAACAGAACCTAAAACATATCATATATGTGATTGATGAATCTCTGTGGACCCCGGGAGCCGAAGGCGAATGGGTCGCATCCGATAGTGAGCAGGGGACCATTTTCCCGGACATGCAAAGGATGTTGGAAAAAGAAGCACACATTATACAACTGCATCAAGAGGAAACGTAAACTATCAATTTGGAAGAAGGGAATCATGAGAAAAAGATAAATATCGGCACCCAAATAGATAATAACATAAGGGAGGGATTGACACAACTTTTAAAAGAGTATGTGGATGTATTCACCTGGTCCTACCATGACATGCCCGGGCTCGATACAAGTATATTGGAGCATTGACTGCCGTTAAAAGAAGGATTTCGGCCGGTAAAGTAGAAACTTAGAAGAATCAAACCAGATTGGTCCTTAATGATTAAGGAAGAGGTACAAAGACAACTGGACGCTAATTTCCTAGTAGTGTCCAAATACCCAGAGTGGTTGGCTAACATAGTACTTGTCATAAAAAAGAACGGCAAGGTCAGGGTATGCGTGGATTATAGGGACCTCAATCGAGCAAGTCCAAAGGATGACTTTCCCTTACCACTCATAGACACACTAGTAGACCATACTGCTACCAACACGCTTTATTCCTTCATGGACGGGTATGCTGGGTACAATCAAATTAAATTGGTCGTCGAGGATAGAGAAAAAACCTCTTTCATCACAGCATGGGGTACATTCTGCTAACGAGTAATGCCTTTCAGACTCAAGAATGCAGGGGCTACTTACCAAAGGGCTATGGTCACACTATTCCACGACATGATCCAGAAGGAAATAGAAGTATACGTAGATGACATGATCGCCAAGTCCAGAAACGAGATAGACCACATTCGGTATCTCAGGAAACTATTTGATCGGCTTCGAAAGTATCAACTCAAATTAAACCCGACAAAATGTACTTTCGGAGTACGGTCAGGAAAACTCTTGGGGTTCATCGTCAGCAAAAGAGGAATCGAGGTGGACCCTGATAAAACCAAGGCGATTTTGGAAATGCCCCCACCAAGCAGAGAAAAGGAGGTAAGAGGATTTCTGGGCCAGATCAACTATATTGCCCATTTCATTGCACAGTTGACGGACAAATGTATACCCATCTTTAAACTGTTGTGCAAAAATCAGCCAACGGTGTGAAATTAAGAATGCCAACAAGCATTCGATAAAATAAAAACATGCTTAACCAATCCACCAGTATTGGTGCCACCCGTCAAAGGGAGACCTCTGATCCTATATCTGTCAATACTCAAAGAGTCCATGGGATGTGTGCTCGGTCAATAAGATGAAATTGGGAAGAAAGAGCGAGTCATTTATTATCTCAGCAAAAAATTCCTAGACTATGAGACTCGTTATACACCATTTGAAAAGACTTGTTATGCATTGGTGTGGGTCACTCAGCGTCTCCGACAATATATGGCTCGACACACAACATGGTTGGTCTCCAAAATGGACCCAATCAAGTACCTCTTCGAGAAGCCCATCCTAACCGGAAGAATAGCTAGGTGGCAAGTGCTCCTCTCAGAGTTCGACATCATTCATGTCACCCAGAAAGCTATTAAAGGTAGCCCCCTAGCGGACTATCTAGCCCATGGATCAAAGAATGAGTATCAGTCCCTACAGGACGACTTTCCTGATGAACATATCATGCACATTGAACACGAAGAGACCAAAGAAGAGGCATGGACCATGTTCTTCGACGGGGCCTCGAACATGCTTGGACACGGGATAGGCACTATTTTGATATCCCCTGAAAATAAATATATCCCCGTAACGACCAGGTTGAATTTTGACTGCACTAATAACATGGCCGAATACGAAGCGTGCGCACTAGGAATCCAAGTAGCTCTAGATCATGGGGTTACTAAGCTCAAGGTTTTCGGCGACTATCCCTTGTCATCTATCAACTTAAAGGTGAATGGGAAACCCAAAACTCTAAATTAATCCCATATTTAGAGCACATACGTGATTTGGTTTCGAGGCTGGAAAGCGTCACCTTCCAGCATGTTCCTCGGGAGGATAATCAATTTGCTGACGCTCTTGCTACTCTATCATCCATGTTCTCTTTAGATCAAGAGCATGAGATGCCGATCATTCAAATCAAGTTGTATGACAAACAAGCTTTTTGCATGACATTAAACAGCGAGCGCGATCAAAATCCCTCGTATCACGACATCAAGCAATACCTCATGAAGGGCAAATATCCCGAAGGAATCAATGACAATGATAAACGATCCATCCGTAAAAGGGCCTAGGGTTCACGTTGATTGAAGAAACCCTCTGAAAAAGGAGCTTTGATTCCACTCTCTTAAGGTGTGTAGACCATGAAGAAGCCCAAACCTTGATAAGAGAAATTCACAAAGGAACCTTTGGGACCCATGCACCTGGGTATGTCATGACAAAGAAAATCTTAAGGGCAGGGTATTTTTGGTCCACAATGGAAGCCGATTGTCACCAATATGCTAAAAAATGTCACAAGTGCCAAATCTATGCCGATAATATTTGTGTGCCGCCTGCACCTCTTAGCACTCTAGCCACACCATGACCATTCTCTATGTGGGGCATGGACGTCATCGGACCCATTGAACCCAAAGCATCTAACGACCACCGCTTTATCTTGGTGGCCATTGACTACTTCACCAAATGGGTCGAGGCAACATCATATGCACATGTGACTAGAAAAGTGGTGATCACCTTCATCAAGAAAAATATTCTATGTCAGTTTGGCATCCCTCATCGGCTCATTACTGATAATGGGACCAACCTCAACAATAAGATGATGGAGGAATTATGTCAAGATTTCAAAATTCAACACCACAATTCCTCTCCATACCAGCCTAAGATGAACAGTGCAGTAGAGGCAGCCAATAAGAAGATCAAGAAAATCATCCAGAAGATGGTAGTAACATACAAAGATTGGCACAAAATGTTGCCCTTTACCCTGCACGGATACCGAATGTCAGTACGAACCTCCACAGGGGCTACTCCATTTTCCCTCGTATACGGAATGGAGGCCGTACTACCAGTAGAGGTCAAAATACCCTCTCTGCGAGTTGTTATGGAAGCAAAATTGACAGAAGCCGAATAGGTCCAAAGCCGATACGATCAGCTAAACCTAATCGAAGAAAAGCGGCTGGATGCCATATGTCGGGGGCAAGTTTATTAAAAGAAGATCAAGAAAGCCTATGAGAGGAAAATCATTCCCCGCACCTTCCGAGAAGGGGATCTGATAATAAAGAAATTGCTTCCAGCCCAGAAAGATAAGATTGGAAAATGTATAGCGAATTACGAAGGACCCTTTGTGGTCAAGTGAGCCTTCTCAGGAGGAGCCCTTATCCTCACCAACATGGATGGAGAAGAGCTTCGACATCCAGTCAACTCAGATGCGGTAAAAAAATACTACGCTTGAAGACATTGCTCATGACCCGTCAGGATGAAAACTCGCAAAAAGCGTCCTGGGCAAAAGACAGGGTCCATATCCCTTGCTCGGATACATCCTAGGCAAAATTTAGAGGTTTAAAAAAAAAAAAAAAAGAGAAAGAGAGAAATGATTACCTTAGCCGAAAACCGCAAGGCGACTAAGGTAATGCCTTCCCAGAAGCAAGCAGACTTCATCTTCACTCCGAGCTCGAGCATCTCAATTGAAGCAACCAGGAAAAACAGAGAAACAAAACTTAGGGGCATGATTGTTATATCCTATACAGTTTAGCCAGCCCTGCTTATAAATTCCTTTGTAAATCCTTCTGTAAAAATAAACCATTTGATTATATCAATAAAAATTGTCTTCTCTTCTCTTGACCTATTTATGAAAATGTCTTTGTATTAACAAAACACAAGCATGCATAAAGAGTCAATACAAGAAAGCATAAGAAATAAAAAAGGAAAAGGAAAATTCCTGCTAGGACACTCTTAGGCAAAAATAGGGCAGCCTGCTAGATCGAAAACCCGCAAAGGGCGGTCTAGGCAAAAGTTAAGGCTTTCATAAAAAGAAAAAGCCCGCTAAGGTACCCTAGGCAAGAATTAAGGCAGCCCGCTAGATCGAAAACCCGCAAAGGGTGGTCTAGGAAAAAGATAGGGCTAAAACAAAAATAAAATTTCATAAGAATAATCACGGGAAAAACAGCAAAGAAAATACCAGTCGCTTTCTAGGTGCCCCAATTAAAAATAGATTGCATTTAGAGCATCCACGCAAAAATAGTCGTACAAAAATGACTTTGTCAAAATCAAAACAAACAAAAATGATTTAAGCAAATAAAAATAAAAGAGCACTCATGCAAGAAAATTGGCTCTATGCCTACATTCGAAAACACCCAAAGGCATCCCGGTAAGACTTCACCGACTCTACCAGAAACATACATCAAACACAAGAGTTTTTCGACGAACAGCAAAGTCTAACTACAAAACAAAGAATCCCCAGCAATCAACAAGCTGGATGAACCAAAAAATGAAGAACACATCTCACCATCGGCGCATGAGCTAGAGCAGTAAGCCGCCACCACAGCCAAAGGGTCAGCTACTGCACGAAGGAGCATCCGGAGGCACTTAACCAGATGAGGGTTTGTACTTGTCAACCAAGGGGTCAGCTACCGCATCAAAGGAGCATCCTAAGGTTTCCCAACTGGCGCATGAGCTAGAGCAGTAAGCCGCCACCACCAGCAGTCCTACAAAGTGGACTCAACACCAGATGGGGGTGTGTACTCATCAGGCCTTACAAAAGGGGGCTTACCAGACGGGGGTTCATACTCGTCAAACACCAGATGGGGGTGTGTACTCATTAAGCCTTACAAAAGGGGGCTTACCAGACGAGGGTTCATACTCGTCAAACCAGATGGGGGTTCACACTCATCAACTGAAGGGATCAACTACCGTCAGAAGTAGCATCCTGGAGGCGCACAACTTCTTTCCCCAGAGGATCAGCTACCGCAAGCTGGAGTATCCAAAGGGAAACCGGGCAAGAGGGTCAACTCCTTCACCCTCCAGCCGATCTTCTTGGCACAACAGGCCAATAGTCGGCTAGTCAGGTGAAGGGGGGGCAGCTGTAGACCCCAAATCCTTCCCGACCTCAAAATAAGAGCAGAAGACCTCCTATTCGAAGATGGACGAAGCATAAAAAACCACTAGGAGAGACTATTAGGCCCTATGTTAGAGTAGGAAGTATTTTCTGTATAAAAATAAGGATTTTCGCCTTCAGGAGTCGAGACCGCCATCTCGCTTTTCGGGACCACCGTCTCGCCATTGATGCAAGTCGAGACCGCCGTCTCGTTTGGCGAGACCGCCGTCTCGCCACCTGCCAATGGCGAGACCCCCCTCCCGTTTGGCGAGAAGGCCTTCTCGTCACTTGAAAAGTCGATACCGCCGTCTCGCCAAACGAGATGACGGTTGATGAGTCATTATATTCCCGTATTTTCTTCCCTTTCTGAACTTATTTTAATTAGTGTTTTGGGCTTAACTTTCTATTATTAGTGAATTTTTATTAATTGGGCTTCATTGGGCCAATAATTAGATTTTAATTAATTTAAATCTATTTGATCTAATTTTTTCTCATTATTAATTTTAGGACAGTTAAAGCAATTTTGGGCCTAGAAGATTGGGCTAAATGCCATTTTACAATTTAAAGCAATTTTGGGCTTGGAAAATTGGGTCAAATGTCATATTTTTTTCTATACGGGTACTAACATTGGTTTACTGTTTTATTTATCATTTTTTCTACAGATCTTCAAAAATTAAAATTTGAAAACATTATAAACTACACACATTCAGCTTCCCATAGTATTCAAAATCATTCAATTCGGAGATAAATTGGATTTTACATAAATTATCCAACACGGGTCAAGCGCACCAGGCCGGCCCAATGGACATGCTTCAGTAATTTAATTCTCCTAAATTCATTAGACCTCCAAAAATAGTAGCAATGGTTGCGTTTTAAAGCTAACTTAAAAGGATTTCAAAGGATACTGAAATCGCTTAATTTGGATAAGTATTGAAAAGACTTTACGTGTTTGAAGTTCACGGACTTGTACTAAAGCCAACTTATGATGTGTTTCATGGACCAGTTGAGCCCAAACCTCAATAAAGATTAGGGTTAGGGTTATTTATATAAGAGAAGCACATCACACATCAGAAGACACACATCACACAAGGACTACGCAGCCACCACACTTCCATCTTTCATCTTCTGCAATTTATATTCAAGTTTGTTTACTCTTCTGTCATTATTTTTAAATTCTTGTTTCGATTTTAATTATGTTTCTTCTATTGCGTTTTCAACTTTCCATGGATAGATAAATCTTTGTATTGATTTTCTAAGAAGAATGCAAGTATATCTTTGAGGTTTTGTTCTTCAATTTCATTTTGTTTGTTCTCTTAACTCTTCATCTTCTAATCTCAGTGTTGAATTATAATCTGTTTATGCTTAATAAACTGAAACTAATATCACAGTTTGCTTAATTCTGTGTTAGAGATGAGATTATGTGATGTATGCAATGCTTAATTCTATAAGGATAATTTGGGGTTAATCTTCGCTTAGTTGGTTAATTTCGAATTGGAACAAGGGTTAAAGCTAATTTGAGGTTAATCTTCGTTTAGTTGATTAATTGCGAATTAGAATATAATTTGGGATTTATCTTCGCTTAGTTGGTTAATTTCAAATTAATTTCGTAATCTAGGATAAGTGACACTGCATTAGAATCAGGAAATCAATTGCATTTTAATCTGTTTTTAATCCGTATTTTTATAATCTGCTTTTGTTCTATTTCATCTAATATTTTAATTTTGAAAAACTCCCCTTTTAATTTTTTTTTACTAAAAATTGATAAGCTTTGATAGAAATTCGTGGTCTTTGGGAGACGATCTAGGAAAACATCCTAGTACTATATTTATTCTGTTTTAATTATTTGACCGAGTACGACATCGATCAAATTTGGCGCCGTTGCCAGGGACCAAGATTTTTGTCTAGGTTTTCAATTTCTATTTTTTGTTTATGTTTTCATTTTTTTTGTTTTTTATTTTATTTTATTTGAATATTTTATTTGAATATTTTATTTGAATATTTTATTTGATTTTCAGTTATTTAAATATTTTATTTGATTTTAAGTTATTTAATATTTGATTTTCAGTTATTTGAATATTTTATTTGATTTACTATTATTTAGATATTTTATTTGATTGCTAGTTTTTAATATTTTATTTTATTTTTAGTTATTTAAATATTTTATTTGATTTTAAGTTATTTAAATATTTTATTTGATTTTCAATTATTTGAATATTTTATTTGATTGCTAGTTTTTAATATTTTATTTGATTTTTAGTTATTTAAATATTTTATTTGATTTTTAGTTATTTAAATATTTTATTTGATTTTTAGTTATTTAAATATTTTATTAGATTTTCAGTTATTTGAATATTTTATTTCCTTTTTTAATTATTTAAATATTTTATTTGATTTTTAGTTATTTGAATATTTTATTTGATTTGTCTGTTATTTGGATATTTTATTTTATTTTTAGTTATTTGAATATTTTATTTGATTGCTAGTTTTTAATATTTTATTTGATTTTTAGTTATTTAAATATTTTATTTGATTTTAAGTTATTTAATATTTGATTTTCAGTTATTTAAATATTTTATTTGATTTTAAGTTATTTCAATATTTTATTTGATTTTAAGTTATTTCAATATTTTATTTTCAGTTATTTAAATATTTTATTTGATTTTTAGTTATTTGAATATTTTATTTGATTTGTCTGTTAGTTCAATATTTTATTTGATTTATCGTAATTTGGATATTTTATTTTATTTTCAGTTAATTAAATATTTTATTTGATTTTCTATTTAATTTAACATTCTTACTTCTCTTAATACTATTTTAATAGTTCATTCTTGTTCTAAAACTCTTTTGTGTTAAAAAAAATAAATAAATAAAAATAATAATTCAAAAAAAAAAACAATTCCATCTCTAATTTGTTTTTCTAGCTTTATTTTAAAAAAAATTATAATTTCCATTCTCATAGGAAACTCTGCATATAGCTTGGTAGTGTGAGAGTGCATGTCTAGGAGGGTTCAGCCTAGGAAAGACTTGGTACTTAAGTGTGTCCATTAGTGACCCACCTCTCTTTCCTGGGAACCTACCTGGTGTACTTATTCACGGTCTACCGTTGTGATTCTAGTAAATAATTGATTTCTTTTTAGAATTTTTTAACTCTTGGGAAACACATGAATTATTGAATATAGTCCATGACTAGGAGCAATCCTGACCTTTTACAACCTTTTGATCTTGAGATAGACAAAACCTTTCATAGATTAGTTAGACATTCTAGGAATTCATCTCTTGAGTCTGAACCATTAGATAGTCATAGTGAGAGTACTGTACCTAATATACCTTCTTCTGATAGTTTCCAAACTAATAACATGGGTGATCAACCTATTGGACCTCGTGAGAGGACTCTCAGGGAGATGGCTGCACCTGATTTCACTTATGCAAATTTATGTATCCAATACCCTGAAGAGGATGTACCATTTGTGCTTAAAACTGGACTAATCCATTTGTTGCCCAAGTTTCATGGTCATGCAGGTGAGGATCCATACAAGCATCTCAAGGAGTTCCATATAGTTTGCTCCACCATGAAGCCACAAAATGTTCCTGAAGATCACATATACCTGAAGGCTTTTCCTTTCTCTTTGGAGGATCTTGCCAAAGACGGGTTGTACTACTTAGCTCCTGGTCCCATGACGAGCTGGGGTGATCTGAAGAGAGTCTTTCTAGAGAAATTTTTCCCCGCTTCCGGGACCACCGCCATCGGGAAGGATATATCGGATATCGGAGAGAGCATACGAGTATGGGAGAGAGCTTATACGAGTATTGGGAGAGGTTCAAGAGACTTTGTGCAAGTTGCCCTCACCACCAAATATCGAACGGCTACTCGCTGCAGAGTACTTTTATGAGGGGAATGAACACAATGGATAGGAGTATGATAGATGCAGCTAGTGGAGGAGCTTTAGGAGACATGACACCTGCCGTCGCTAGAGATTTAATTGAGAAGATGGCATCAAATTCCCAAGCAATTTAACATGAGGAGTGATGCCATAGTCCTTAGAGGTGTACATGATGTGGGTTCATCGGATTTAGTGGAGAAGAAGTTAGAAAGTAAGATTGATGCCCTCACCACCCTAGTCTCCCAACTTGCCGCAAATCGTAGACCTGCACCACCTGCAAGGGTTTGTGGCATTTGTACTTCAATTGAGCATCCCACTCGATTGCCGCCAATTATTGCATGAGTCTACAGTGGTCTGGAGCTCCACAAGTTTATGCAACAAACATTTTCAATAATAGGGCTCCGAACCAACAACATAATTCTGACCTCTCAAGCAATAGATACAATCCAGGGTGGAGGAATCACCCAAATCCGAGATGGTCCAATCAAGCAAGCACTAACAAGAAGCAAAATCCTTTGCCACCACCACCATTTTAGAATTCTCGCTGGTCCAAGCGGACCTTATGTGCCTCCACCAATGCAACAACAATATCGAGGCAGCAAAATGAAGCACCAGCTCCTCAACCTTCTTCACCTTCATTAGAGGAATTGGTCAAACAAATGGTTGAGATGAACATATAGTACCAACAGAAAAATGATGCCTCCATTCGGAGTTTAACCAACCAGATTGGTCAACTAGCTACTGCTCGTGAATCAATTGCAAAATCAAAATTCAGACAAGCTCCCCGCACGTACCGTGGTTAATCCTAAGAATGTGAGTGCCATCACATTGAGGTCGTGGAAACAGATTAACATACCCACTGCAACACCTCCACCCTCATCTGCAGCTGCCTCAGTTCCTACACCTGAGCAACCAGTTGGTAGCCAAATATTGCATATAGATGGACCTTCTTCCAGACCCAGTTCTGACCTGCAACAACCTCCTATCCCTCTTCCATTCCCTCCCAAAGCAATTCCAAGCAAAAAGATGGAAGAGGTCGATAAAGAGATTCTAGAGACCTTCAGGAAAGTTGAGGTGAACATACCTTTGCTTGATGCCATCAAGCAAATTCCCAGATATGCTAAATTCCTGAAGGAGCTGTGCACCCACAAGAGGAAGATGAAGGGCAGTGAGACAATCAGCATGGGCAGAAATGTGTCTGCTTTGATAGGTAAATTTGTTCCTTACATTCCTGAGAAATGTAAGGACCCAGGTACATTCTGCATACCTTGTATTATTGGCAATAATAAATTTGAGAATGACATGCTTGATTTGGGTGCTTCAATTAATGTCATGCCTTTGTCTATATTTAAATCTCTTTCTCTTGGACCCCTGCAACCTGCTAATATAGTTATTCAGATGGCAAACAAGAGTGTTACCCACCCTATAGGTTTCATTGAGGATATCTTAGTTAGGGTTGGTGAGTTGATTTTCCCTAATAATTTTTACATTCTTGATATGGACGAGGGATTTTCACGTGGTTTTGCACCCATCATTTTAGGAAGACCATTTTGAAAGACTGCAAGAACCAAGATTGATGTGCATGCAGGGACCTTATCCATGGAATTTGATGACATTGTGGTGCACTTTAATATTATAAATGCCATGAAACAGCCATCTGAGGAGATAGATCCAGGAACCACCATGATGAGGAAGACTTTGTTTGTTTTAGCGGAACAAAGTTGCTACTTGATGACCTCAACACCTGTACCATATGAGGAGATAGATCCGGGACCCACCATGATTAGGGAGTTCTTCTTTCCCCTTCAACTCTTTTATCTTGCTTGTCCTATTTGTTTAATGGATATGATTGTGTTTACATTGAGGACAATGTCTAATTTAAGTGTGGGGTGGGAGATGTAGGATTGTAGGTTTATATTCTATGTTTTGTGTATAGTTTTGCATATTTTTCTTTGATTTCTAGGTTTTGTATAGGTAGTAGGCACTTTCTTCACTCTTTGGATAAAAGTTGCTTTATGCTTTTTGGATTGAAATCCCTATTTTTCTCTGCTTGTCAAGTTGGTTACGATGTTTGAGAGGTTGAATTGAAGGCGACAATGTTACCCTTTATGAGGAATTGAGCCACTACTTGTTCTTTCTTGAGTGTTATGCCTCTTGATTGCTTGCGGAGTATCCTTGGCTTAACTCTGATTGATACTTCTTGATTTACATGCATGTTTGGAGATGATTAAGGCATTTTTGTTCTGATTAGTCTCTAGCCAAATGAGCCTACCTTGAATTAATTCCTTTGATAGCCCCTTTGAGCCTATGTTTCCCTTTATTTCTTTTGAAGCTCATTAAAAGCCTTAAGTGAAAAACCATGATTACCTTAACCTTAGGGATTTTTGGAGCTTTGGAATTGTTTTGGGAATAAGTTATTGAATAAGTGTGGGGGTGCATTTTGTATTTCATTGGATGATGTACTGGCTAGTTGGTTATCTCTGTTGTACAGTTTTTGTGTTTTCCTTTCAGTGTATTTCATGTAGTTTAAAAAAAAAAAGATATATATAAAAAAAAGAAAAAAAAAGAGAGAAAAAAAAGGAAAGTTGTGGTTGAGGTAAAGGCAATAGTGGAGGTTTGATATTAGAGGTTTTTGGGCATGCATCTTGTGCTTATTTTTGACTTATTCCCCATTGCTCCTCTAGTTCCTCTGGTTCACAGCTACTTATCCCATATGATATCCTCTACCTTGTCCCTACCCCCATTACAACCTGAAAAGACCTTTTGATCTTTTTATGCATGTGTGTTGGTGTAGACCCCAAATCTTGCTCGGCCTCTAAATAAAGAGTAGAAGACCTCCTATTCAAAGATGGATGAAGCCTAAAAAGCCACTAGGAGAGACTATTAGGCCCCATACTAGGATAGGAGGGATTTTTCTGTACAAAAAATAAGGTTTCTCGCCTTTTTGGGATGAGACCGCCGTCTCGAAATCGAGACCGCCGTCTCGCCTCATGCAAATGACGAGACCACCGTCTCGCCAAATGAGACGGCTGTCTCGCTTTCCCAGACGAAGGTCTCGCCACCTGCGAAGGACGAGACGGCGGTCTCGTTTGGCGAGACGGCGGTCTCGACCCTGTCAGACAAGAACGGCGATCTCGCCACTTTCAGGCGTGAAAACCTATAAATAGGGGCTCCCTCCCCTCATATCCACACCTCACACAGCTTTGCTCTCCCTTCTCTCTAGATCTTCTCTCTAGAATCCCTCAGACGCATTTCCGGAGCTTCTGAGTGCCTTTGTGAGCGTTTTTCGGCGTCTAGAAAAGTTTCCAGCGCTGTGTAGAGTGAAGGGTTGCCACAAAGCACCCTCCTTTTTTTAAAAGAAATAAAAAGAAAGCTTGCTTCGGAGGTTTAAATTCTCCCTCTCTACTTTTACCGCTTTATTTTAAATTATGCAATAGATATTAGGGCCATGTAGTCATAAATTTAAATTCCGCAAAATAAAAGGGCAAAAGCGTGTTTTTCCGGTTTATTTATTAACAAAATAGCTGGCCTGTCATAGGGAACCCGAAAGGGGCGTCGTAAAGGGAGTAACACTTCCTTTACACGTAATTAACTCCCTTACCCAACTCTGGTTCTAACGACCAAAGTTGGTTTTTGAAAACCAATGCCTTTTAAACTCCTTTTCCGATGTTTCCGGTAAAAACATCGGTGGCGACTCCACAGAACCCTTCAAAAATTAGTCCTTGGGTTAGCCGGGTTATCGGACAACCCAAGGACGACCTTTCAAAAACCTCGCCCCTAGGTTAGCCCGGTTATCGGACAACCTAAAGGCGTTGTAACCACCCATAAAAAACGCGAAAATCAAGAGGGTCGAAACCATCGCGTCGCTCTGACCGCCTCTCTTTTTGACGGCGGTGACAGATGGCGACTCCACTGGGGAAGCCTCGAGAGTTGATTCCATTTAGTGATGGGCCGGCTTAAAAATAAATAAACCAAGAAAATAACGCTTTTCCCCTTAACTTGTATTATAACATGTTTTACGGTTTGGCTTTAATAACTGTTGCTTGTTTATACTTACGCAATTATGTGAAATACAAACTGTACACAAACCCTTGCACACTACAACTCCCTCTATACCCGGGGGCAAGTGAGAAATCCATAGGGAGTGGGTGGCAGGTACGGTTCGCTGTAGTGAGGGCCTTGAGCCCACCAGTGTGATCGGAAACCACCACTCAAGGTGATAACCTTCCTCTTTTGGCAACAAGACTGACTATGGCCTTAGTGCTAAGCATGGTCGGACGACTGGAGAGTGGGGACCCTATAATGGGGGCACCTTGGGGGCCTTAGCCTGGTGAGAACAGTTAGAACCAATCCTCGCCAATGCACTTTTCTATAGGAAAACCCTACCTCGTGATAAAAATGAATTCTCGCCTGTTCGCGGATGACCGAATTGTGTGCACATATGTTTGTTGCATTTTTCTGTTGCATAGCATAAACAAACAACAAAATTAAAATTACAAAAAATATTTTCGCAAATAAACCCCCTTATCTCGGACAGTCTGCCTTTTAGCTAGCCTGGTTTCAGGTTCTTTGTAAGCTAAGTAGCCACGCAGTTCCGACAGAAGAGATAAGGGACACCAAATATTTTTTTCGCATAAAGCCATATTTTATCTCGGACAGTCTGCCTTTTAGCTAGCCTGGTTTCAGGTTCTTTGTAAGCTAAGTAGCCACGCAGTTCCGACAGAAGAGATAAAAAGCTGTAAAATAAGCAAATAAACATCAAATAAAAATCAAAATAAAATTTGTTTCCATAAATAAGACCTGGTCCAAAAATGTTACACTCATGAAACATTCATGTAAATAGTTTATTCTTCAAAAAAATACGCAATTAGCATACATCATGTAGAAAAACATGATAAATAGGAAAATAAACACTCACATTCATTCAAATAAGCATCATTTTCATCAAACATGCATTTTGGTTTTAGAAATGGAGGGGACTAGTAGACAGCCAAAGAAGGTGAATATTCCCCGTTTCCATACTGAGAGGTTGGAACGGCTGAGCGCGGCAATGCCATCAGAGGTCCGCGCTGACTTTGAAAAATCCTATGGACGGATTTTGGACCTGCTGAAGATCTGTGTCGATCAGGTGTTCTTCAGGGCACTAATCCACTTATGGAATTCCAATCTACGATGTTTCGAATTGCCGCAGTTCGACATGGTGCCCACCCTAGAGGAGTATGAGACCATGTTGAAATGGCCCAAATCAGCCAGGGTCCATGTCCGCCACGACGCATACACTCCTGCAGCACCAGTCGCTGCCCTTATTCAACTACCATTCCGGCAGAGTACCCTGATAAGGAAGGGGAATGCCCAGGGTTGGAAAGTATCAATGTTAGAAGACCACCTATCCTATCTGGCTGAAAGGGCAGAGTGGGTCGCCTTCAACAAAACCCTGGCCCTTATCATTTTTGGAACGATCTTGTTCCCCTTCCACTTCGACACAGTAGATCAAGCCGTCATGGACGCCTTCTTCGCCTGGGACCGTGAACTCAAAGAGTCCCCTGCCTGCAATGCTTGCCGACACCTTGCTCTCGGTGGAATTCTGCCACCAGAAGCAAGGAAAAATACTCCGCTACTGCTCTTCATTACTATTTGTGTGGAGCACCACACACCTTTACGCCTCCAGCCACATGGGGATATTCCCTGACCCTTTAAGGAGCTTCTCCAAGATCCCCCTCCAACGACGCCTGACTTCAAAATGGAGGGACGAGTGGGAACGAAAGGACGCCAACAGTTTATCCTGGGTCTGCCCTTGGTTCCGACCCGGCCCAGTTCTCATCAGATGTGGGGACTATCCGAACGTACCCTTGATAGGACTCAGGGGTTGCATAGCCTACTCACCTAGAGTAGCTATGAGGCAGCTCATGAGGACCCAAACTACTATCTCTCAGGGGGAACTCGGAGGACTGTGTTTCTTTGGAGACCCGTGCACAATCGTCAACTCACTAGCTGTGAGAAAAGCATGGGAGAGGCCAGTCTATATGGGGGACAGAGAGCTAGGAAAAGCTCGGGTGGCTGTCACCAGTGACTACGAGGCGTGGAGAAAGAAAAGAGGGATGACTCAACCATCCACCACACCCACTACAAGCGCCAATAATGAAGGGCTGCAGGCTCAAATTGATGCCTTGACCCAGAGGATAGAAATCATGGGAGCCCAGATGAGGGCCCTTGAAGAGAGAGAACAAGAATCTATCCTCATAATAGACGGTCTGCAAAGGCAAGGCAAGAAAAAGGATCATGAAATAGAGCGCCTCAAGGACCAGTGTGCTGACTCCAATGAACAAACTATCCGAGCATCCAAAACTGCCAGAACCAATTCGGATAGCCAACTCCAAGAAATAACCGCCAAGTCAGCATGCCTTGAGGCCAAATCATCAAAGCAGGCTCAAACGATCAAGGAGTTGTCGCAAGAGCTCACCAAGACTCGGTTAGATATCCGCCAAGAGCGAGAGGCCAACCGGAGACTCAACAAAAGTCTCGCTGAGCTACGCTGCAAAGAAAGAGATGGGCTAGCTCAGTACGGCCAAGTAATACAAGAGAAAGACCGAGCCGTTGTGAAGCTCGATGAACTACATGCCTTGGTCGTTCATCAAGAGGCGAAGATCAAAAAGGCTCAGAAGTATAGTGAAGATATGAGCCAGGCGCGTCCGCAAGCAAAGCGAAGCACTTGCTCGTCACGTCCGGGAAGCCGAGAGAGAACTTCAGAGGGATCAAGACCCGCTTGTGGGTTTCTTTAAGGTTTTCCATTTTTGCCAAAAGTTGCTTCGCAGTATAGAATAGGGGAATGTACACCTTCTGTCGAATAAATAAAATCTTCTTTATTCAAATGACTGTCTACTTGCATGCATAAACATTCATTTGCATATTTAATTTCCCCTCCTTCACACTTAATAAATAAGATAATAAAAAGGAAGGATTAACTGACACGTCTTCTAAAAAGCCACTCCTAATAAAGCTTACCCCAACGGTTGATTCGCCACTAGAGGAAAATAAGCCTCGGCCGTTGGTCCTCAAGAATAAAGAAGAGGGGGCAAGGACACTAGTGCGACTATTTATGCCATGTCCTTTCCCCTACGAATCAAATAAAGCTGTACCGTGGAGATACGGGGAATCTTCACCAATGAAAGAAGAAATAACAAATATAGCCGGCATTGGGGGCATGACTAGAAGTGGAAGAGTCTACTCCCCCAGGGACACACAGGAAGATGTCCTCAAAAATAAAGGAAAAAATAAAAAGACCGAAGAAGAAAAAGAAAATAGGGAATCCAAGGAGGAGACAGAGGAATTACTCCAGTTTATAAGGCAAAGTGAGTATTCCATTATAGACCAGCTCAATCGCACACCTGCAAAGATAACGTTATTATCTTTAATATTGAGCCCGGAACCGCATAGAAACGCCCTGCTGAAGGTCTTGAGCGAAGCGCATGTACCTCATACAATATCCCAAGAAAAGGTTGAGAGGATCGTCGGTCACATCGCGGCAAGTGATCACCTCACCTTCACAGAGGAAGAACTCCCCCTGGAGGGGTCGAAACACAACAAGCCCTTGCATATCTCGGTTAAATGCAAGGAATACCTCATCGCCAAAGTTCTTGTGGATAACAGGTCATCCTTGAATGTGATGTCCAAAGTGAACACTTGACAAGCTGACTATCCAAGGGACCCGTCTGCGCCCAATCTGCACTATCGTTCGAGCCTTCGACAGATCTAAACGAGAAGTAGTGGGAGAGGTTAACTTGCCAATTCAAGTTGGACCCATTATCTTCGACGTCGATTTCCATGTAATGGATATTACTCCAGCATATAGTTGTCTCCTCGGCAGGCCTTAGATTCATGACGCTAAGGTAGTACCTTCAACGCTCCACCAGAAAGTCAAGTTCATAGTGGATGACAAATTGGTCACGGTCCAAGCAGAAGACGACATTTTGATCAGTGGACCGTCCACCCAGCCTTATGTGGATGCGGCTGAAGAGGCCCTTGAAACATCTTTTCAAGCGCTCGAAATTGCCAGCATAGAGCGACTTCCCAAAAATACAAAGGTAGCCCGCATGATGTTGAAGCATGGTTACCATCCTAGCCAAGGACTAGGGGCAGATTCCCAAGGCATGAGGGAACCCCCAGAATTCCAAGACAATCCTTTCAGGTATGGCCTAGGATATGACCCTACTAAGGGCCAGGCGGAAAGAAGAAAAGGGAAGTCTCCCCTCCGCACACTCAAGCAAATTTTCCGAAGTGGAGGGGTGCAAGCGTCAAGAGCCACCTTAGTCATTAGGAAATCTTTTTCTTCGTTGAAGGGATGTAAACCCCATGATTGTTAGAGACTATCCCCCGGGGCTAGCCCGACCCCCGGGCATCTTAGGGCACATATTCCCTTATTAATTAATAAAGAATGATTCTTACTATCTGCTTCTCTTCTTTCTATTTCTGACTAGACCACATAAATAACCCTGTCTAAGTAAACGAAAAAAGAAGAAGAATAAAAAAGCGCATTCAAATAATCAACATTTACCACTGCTATTATCATTAAGCTAGTTGATTAGAAGCACATAAAAATAAGACTTCACCTCATCCATAAAGAAAGTCATGCTTCGCCAATATTGTGAACAAAAAATAAATACACAAAAAAGAGAGAGAGAAAAGCCCAGAGAAGCCAAAGGCCAAAGAAAAGGGCAAATTACTCGGTAGGAAACCCACTAAGGGGGCTACGCAAAAGATAGGGTCGACCCGGTAGGATACCCGAACAACAATAAAGGGTAGGCTAGGCCAAAGTTAGGGTTACAAAATAAAGTCCGCTAGGATTCTCCAAAAAATTACAAAAAGAGGGAACCTAGACAAAAGTTAGGGCCAAGCACAATATCCTAGTTCGAAAACCCAAAGGGCGATCTAGGGAAATCAGCTAGCCATTAAAAAGCAATAGGAATAAAACCAAAAAGCGCAACTACAAAAGGAAAGGAAACTGTTTGCTTAGACAAAAGCTTAAACACCTAAGCCTAACCCTAGCCGACCATGCTTACAAAAGCTTTCTAAATAAAAATTAACCCTCTAAAACACAAACCATTGAAGTTGCCTCTTTGTTTCTTTTCTCTTGACCCTCACATCAATATTCTAATAATTAATTTGGGAATATGGAGGCATATAGTCAACAAGAGGATTGAAATCCCTAAAGCGAGGAAAAAGGGGCACTACATGACAAAGAGTGCGCTACAAAAGAAAAAAGAGAAAAAAAGGAAAAGAGAAAGAAAAGAGGAAAAACAAAATGACTCTTCGGTCACAAGAAGTCCAACATGGTACAGCAAGTACGAAAGCACAGATCAGAGGGCCCATGGCGCTACAAGACACGTCGGTTAAATCCTTCTGAAAATTTAATCAAAGTAGGCATTATAGGACATCAAACATGAAAACATTGCATACATAAAAATGTTTTTGAACCAGGTCCTATTTTCTCTTCAAAAAAAAAAAAAAAAAAAAAGCCAGAAACGCCGTCTCGTTCCCCCGGCAAGACGAGAACGCCGTCTCGACCAACGAGACCGCCGTCTCGACTTAGCCAAAAATGAGACCGCCGTCTCGATAACCCAGACCGCCGTCTCGTCTTGAAGGAGACTCGAGACCGCCGTCTCGCCTTCCCAGACGATGATGTCAAACTGGAAAAATTTGCTATATATAGGGGGCGCGCTTGGAGGGTTTTTCACAACTCTCCTTGCCTCCAAAACCTCCATTTCTCAGATTTTGCACTCCCAAGCACCCCCTAGTCAACATGTTTGGTAGAAGCGCCTCCAGAAAGAGAAGGAGCACTGCCGGTGCCAGCAGTTCTGTGGCACCGCCACCCCAGGATCCCTCTCAATTGTCACCACAGCATCAGACCCGCCTTGACAACATCCAGACTTATCAGTGGCACCCGATGCTCAGACTTGACTTCAGCATCCTGGCTGAATTTGGGTGGGAGGACGACGTCCGAGCCCACATAGACAGCATCGGGTTGGGCTTTCTGCTGCAACCACCACCTACACATGTGTACCCACAAGCGGTACTAGAATTCTTGGCCTCTGTCTCCTACTCCGAGGTCCCCTCCACGGTCCCGGGCCTGCAACCCACTAAGATGGAAACCTATTTCATGGGTGGAAGATACCAGACCACCACCCTCGATGAATTCAATGTGGGCATTGGATTCGTCCGGCCCAAGGATGTACTAACTCGGGAATACCGCGAGGCCATCTGCTCTCGGCCCGCCAACCTCACCGCCTCCGAAATGTGGCATGAGCTCACAAGAGCCACCACGCTGCCCACACTGATGAGGGGGTCCGCGCTGCCCCCAGTACTCTGCATCTGCCACAAGCTGCTGGCAGGAACCATCCATGGGAGAAAGGAGAGTCAGGGTAAGATAACCCTCCCTGATCTCTTTATACTTCACTGCATGAGCCAGAGGCGGCGCTGCAACCCTGGCTACTTCTTCTTGAGGGCCCTTAAAGTCTTCGGGAATAGATCAATAGGGGCTGTCCTCATGGCTCCTCTTATCACTCCCCTGGCAGAAAGATGGGGGTGCCTTGGCCGGGAAGAGCTGGCCTCCAACTTGCGACCCGAGTCCATCAACGGGTCAGTCCTGGTCAGCATGGGAATGCTGATACGCCGAGGGACCCAGTTGGCCCTTCATCCCACACTTGATTTTGCGCTGGACCTCCAGGGGCTCGTGGCGATGCAATATCTTCCCACACCTCCCGACTTCCAACAGCAACAGCAACAGCAACAACCACCACCGTACACGGACGATTTCGCTGGCCTGAACCGCAACATGAATGATCTGTGCCAGCAATTAGACCAGATGTCCGTGCGGCAAGAGCAACAGGCCCAGAGGCAGGAAGCCTACAACGCCCGGCAGGAGGAGATGTATCAGCACCAGCAGGTGATGCGGTAAGAATGGACAACATTCCCACAGGAATACCGCGACGAAGTCCGGGAGCAAGCAGACTTCCAATACCACTTCTACCAGCAATTCCCCGGATCATCTCGAGAGGATAGCCCTTAGGGATTGTACTTGCCCAAAATAAAATGTGGTTGTAATAAAATTTCCTTATAAATAAAATTTTATTTCATGCATCTCTTTGCCACCTTTTACAAAAGTCAGCGTAACAAAAAAGCTTAAAAAGGAAAAAAAAGGCATACGCTCAATAAGAAAAGCCAAAATCTGAAAATCGCAAGAAAAAAGTGATAAGACCGCGAGAAAAAGGCTAGATTAAAAATAAGCCACCCACCTTGATCAACAAAACTTCGACTACCGAGCAAGAGTCGAACAAAAACAAGATAATCCGACCAGTTAGCAAGAGTCGGATGATCGCCACCAAAAAGATCAAAAACAAAGAATCCCCAGCGAACAAGCAAGCTGGATGAGCACCTGCAAAATCCCTAGCACAACCCGGTTGACCATTCAGGAAGGTCCAAGTACATCTACCAACACAGAAATCACTCCCCAAGGAGCCGGCGCATGAGCTAGAGCAGTAAGCCGCCACCATAGCCAGAGGATCATCTATCACAAGAAGGGGCATCCAGAGGCACCAAACCAGACGAGGGTTCGTACTCGTCAACCAAGGGGTTAGCTACCGCGTCAAAGGAGCATCCCGAGGTTTCACACCGGCGCATGAGCTAGAGCAGTAAGCCGCCACCACGGCCAAAGGATCAGCTACCGCAAGATGGAGCATCCGGAGGCTTAACACCAGATGAGGGTGTGTACTCATCAGGCCTTACAAAAGGGGGCTTACCAGATGGGGGTTCATACTCGTCAAACACCAGATGGGGGTTCATACTCATCAGCCGAAGGGGTCGGCTACCATCAGAAGGAGCATCCCGGAAGCGCACAACATTTCCCCAGAGGATCGTCCGCCGCAAAGACGGAGCATCTGAAGGGCAACCAGGCAAGAGGGTCAACTCCTTTACCCTCCAGTCTATCACCTTGGCACAAAAGGCCAGCAGTCGACTGGTCGGGTAAAGGGGGGGCAGCTGTAGACCCCAAATCTTGCCCGACCTCCAAATAAAGAGTAGAAGACCTCCTATTCAAAGATGGATGAAGCCTAAAAAGCCACTAGGAGAGACTATTAGGCCCCATACTAGGATAGGAGGGATTTTTCTGTACAAAAAATAAGGTTTCTCGCCTTTTTAGGACGAGACCGCCGTCTTGCCTCATGCAAATGACGAGACCGCCGTCTCGCCAAACGAGACGGCGGTCTCGCCACCTGCGAATGGCGAGACGGCGGCCTCGCTTTCCGAGACGGCGGTCTCGCCACCTGCGAAGGATGAGACAGCGATCTCGTTTGGAAAGACGGCGGTCTCGACCCTGTCAGACGAGAACGGCGGTCTCGCCACTGTCAGGCGTGAAAACCTATAAATAGGGGCTCCCTCCCCTCATTTCCACACCTCACACAGCTTTGCTCTCCCTTCTCTCTAGATCTTCTCTCTAGAATCTCTTTGACGCATTTCCGGAGCTTCTGAGTGCCTTTGTGAGCGTTTTTCGGCGTCTAGAAAAGTTTCCAGCGCTGTGTAGAGTGAAGGGCTGCCACAAAGCACCCTCCCCTTTTTAAAAGAAATAAAAAGAAAGCTTGCTTTGGAGGTTTAAATTCTCCCTCTCTACTTTTACCGCTTTAATTTTAAATTATGCAATAGATATTAGGGTCATGTAGTCATAAATTTAAATTCCGCAAAATAAAAGGGCAAAAGCGTGTTTTTCCGGTTTATTTATTAACAAAATAGCTGGCCTGTCATAGGGAACCCGAAAGGGGCGTCGTAAAGGGACTAACACTTCCTTTACACGTAACTAACTCCCTTACCCAACTCTGGTTCTAACGACCAAAGTTGGTTTTTGAAGACCAATGCCTTTTAAACTTCTTTTCCGATGTTTCCGGTAAAAACATCAGTGGCGACTCCACAGAACCCTTCAAAAATTAGTCCTTGGGTTAGCCCGGTTATCGGACAACCTAAGGACGACCTTTCGAAAACCTCGCCCCTAGGTTAGCCCGGTTATCGGACAACCTAAAGGCGTTGTAACCACCCATAAAAAATGCAAAAATCAAGAGGGTCGAAACCATCGCGTCGCTCCGACCGCCTCTTTTTTTTACGGCGGCGACAGTTGGGTGTTGAGTTTAGAGGATTGCCAAGTCTATCTGTTGTTTGCTTTTCTTGAGTATTTTGAGAGTATACAGTAGCCTAGACACATGAGAGATACAGTGCATCTTGTGAGGTTTTGTCACTTTGATTCACCTTTTGACCTTATTGACCTCTTGCCAGGTTTTGAAATGCTTGGATGATTTCCATGAGTATCTAGTTCCTCTGACTCTTTGTGTGTTGGATGTTGTCTACTCCTTTCGTTTCCTAGGTTCACTGATGAATATGTATATCTGTTTATGTTTTTGCTTGTCTTTATTTTTGTTTTTGTCCTTTGCATAATTTTCTTTAATGTTTTTGAATTTATTTCCTTGTTTTGCTTCTTGATTTTGCTTCTTGGCACAACAGGCCAATAGTCGGCTAGTCAGGTGAAGGGGGGGGGGCAGCTGTAGACCCCAAATCCTTCTCGACCTCAAAATAAGAGCAGAACACCTTCTATTCGAAGATGGACGAAGCATAAAAAGCCACTAGGAGAGACTATTAGGCCCCATGTTAGAGTAGGAAGTATTTTCTGTATAAAAATAAGGATTTTCGCTTTCAAGAGTCGAGACCGCCATCTCGCTTTTCGGGACCACCATCTCGCCATTGATGCAAGTCGAGACCGCAGTCTCGTTTGGCGAGACCGCCGTCTCGCCACCTGCCAATTACGAGACCCCCCTCCCGTTTGGCGAGAAGGCCTTCTCCTCACTTAAAAAGTCGATACCGCCGTCTCGCCAAACGAGACGACGGTCTCGCCACTTTTGCAAGTCGAGACCGCCGTCCCGAATGGCGAGACGACTGTCTCGACCTTGCCAGTCGAGACCGCTGTCTCAACCTGATAGGCGCGAATCCCTATAAATAGTGAGCGCTCCCCCCTCATTTCACACAGTTCTTCCACTTTCCCTTCTACACTTTCTTCAAATTCTCTTCCTAGAGTCCCTCCGAAGCATTTCTGGAGTTTCTGAGTGTCTTATAGAGCTTTTTATAGCGTTTCGAGAGCGATTTTCGGCATTGTAAGAACGAAGGGCTGCCAAAACGCACCCTATCTTTTAGAGAATTAATCAAAAAGCTTGCTTCAGAGGTCTCTTCACTCTCTCCCTCTCTTTTACTGTCTTTATTTTAATGATTAAATTGCATAATAGACATTAGGGTCATGTAGTCATTATTTTAATTCAGCAAATAAAAGGGTAAAAGCGTCTTTTCAAAAGTTTATCTATAAAATAACTAGCCTATCATAGGCAACCCGAAAGGGGCGTCATATGGGAACTAACACTTCCCTTACACGTAACTAACTCCCTTACCCAACTCTGGTTTTAACGACCAAAGTGTGTTTTTTTGAAAACCAACGCCTTTTCTCTCATTTTTCGATGTTTTCGGTAAAAACATCGGTGGTGACTCCATAAGAATCCTTTCAAATTAGTTCTTAGGTCAGCCCAATTATCGGACGACCTAAGAACACCTTTTCGAAAACCTCACCCCTAGGTTCAGTCCGGTTATCGAACAACCTAAAGGTGTTGTAACATAATCCATAAAAATGTGAAAAATAGAAAAGTCGGAACCATCGCGTCGCTCCGACTGCCTCTTTTTTACGGCGGTGACACTCTTTACACGGTATTGAGGAATGTCCACTTCCTTCAACTGCCTATTACTAGATGCATGAGGATGAAGTTTGGTGGATGCATGCATGCAGGTGTTTGTTTTTTCCTAAAAATTATCATATTTTATTTCCTAACATGATGTATGATAGTGTTTCGGATTTTTGTATGCGAATGAGGGTATGAAGAATACCAGCTACTTTCTGGAATGCTTATGAATTTAAGAACATTTATTTTTATTTTGAAATGAAATGAATGATTAGTGTAGGATAGATATGCCTTAAGACAATGGTTTTGGTATCATCCTTAAAGCTTACACTTCATGGAGCACCATACCCACTTTGGTATAATGGTTCCTTCCCCATCATGGATTTGACAAGTATAACGAAGGTTACCATATATCTTAGCACACTTGTCCCTTCCTTGTGGAAGATTACAAGCGCACTTGAGTCTCTTTCGTCTTTGTCTTAGAGATAGCTAATGCCCCCTAGCATGGATGTGTTTATGCATGCACCAGTACAAAAAGGCAGCAGATGTTCAAAGTAAGATAACTTTTGATTAGGATGTCGGATTTGGATGCACAACGTATCAAAACGAAGAGAAAAGAGTGAAGAACAAGTGTCAAATACCCAAAAGGGATTTGGCCAAACAATTTTCCCAAAAAATGCTCCTAAGACCCATTTTTTGAGAGATTTATTAAGATGATGTGTATGCATACTTTCCTTATGCATTTATTTTTCTCTCTTGATTCTTCCGCTTATGAAATGATGCGATATGAATGATACGATTTTGTCAAAATTCTTTTATTCAAATTCATTATTTTGTTTTTTTTTATTGATTTATTTGTTTTTTATAACATTTTATCTCTTTTGTCGGACTGCGTGGCTACTTAGCTTATAAAGAACTAAAACTAGGTTAGCTAAAAGGCAGACTGTCCGAGATAAAAATGGTTTATTGCAAGAGAATGGTTTTAGCGTCCCTTATCTCTTCTATCGGACTGCGTGGCTACTTAGCTTACAAAGAACCTGAAACCAGGCTAGCTAAAAGGCGGATTGTCCGAGATAAGGGTGTTTATTGTGAAAAGATTTTTTAAATATTTTGAGGGTTTTTCTTTTTTTGTTGTATGTTTATGCTATGAAACAAACAAATGCAATCAAACAAATGCACACACAATTCACTAATTCGCAAATAGTAGGACGACGTTTTTAATCACGAGGTACGGGTATCCTGCAGAAGAGTGCATATTCAGGGTAGTTCTAAATTTCCTCACCAAGACCAGGCCCCCAAGGTGCCCCCATTATAGGGTCCCCACTCTCCTAGCCTTCAGACCATGCATAGCACTAAGGCCTTAGTCAGTCTTTGGGCCAAAAGAGGAAGGTTATCACCTTGAGTGGTGGTTTCCAACCATACCGGTGGGCTCATGGCTCTCACTACGACAAATCGTACAATGCCACCCACTCCATATGGATATCCCACTTGCCCCCGGGTATAGGGGGAACTGTTGTGTGCAAGGGTTTGTGTACAATTTGTATTTCAAACAATTGCATAAAATAAACATACAACAGTTATTAAAGACAAGTAATTAAAACATGTTATCAAACAAGGAAGGGTAAAAGCATAGTTTTAGTTCTTTTTTTATTAAACTAGTCCATCACTAAATGGGATCAACTCTCGGACTTTCCCAATGGAGTCGCCATTTGTCGCTGCCGTCAAAAGAGGTGGTCGGAGTGATACAATGGTTTCGTTCGACTTGCATTTTTAAAAGAAATGGTTCAACCCCTTTAGGTTGTCCAATAACCAAGCTGGACCTAAAGGCGAGATTTTCGAAAGGTTCGAGGAGTCGCCACTAATGTTTTGACCAAAAACATTGGAAAAGGAAGAAAAAAGAAGATATTGGTTTAGAAAAACCAACTTTGGCCATTACAACCAGAGTCAGGTAAGGGAGTTAGTTATGTGTAGGGAAGGTATTAGCTTCCCTACGACGCCCCTTTCGGATTCCCTATGATGGACTGTTTATATAAAGAAATAATAACTCTAAATTGCGCTTTTACCCTTATTTATTCATTGCGAAAATTAAAATATTGAATACATGGCCCTAAATAATTAATGCACAACGATATTATAAAAAAAAAAGCAATAAAGTAGAGAAGGGATTGTATAGGAACCTTCGAAGCAAGATTTTATAGTAAATTCTTTGAAAGAGAGTGCTTTTTGGAAATCCCCACACTCTACAATGTTGATCGCTCTTCCTCGCAACACTACAAAATGATTTCTAAGAACACTAAGAAACTCTAGAAATGCTTCAGAGGGATCCTAGGAGAGTAATTCGAAAGAAGTGCAAAAGGGAAAGTGGTAGAATGTTGTGCAAAGAGTGAGGAAGTACCCCCCTTTTATAGAAATTCACGCCTGTTAGGTCAGGACCACCGTCTCGCCTGACAAGGTCCGACTGCTGTCTCACCAAACGGGACGGCGGTCTCGCCTTCTGCAAGTGGAGTGACGGTCGTTTAGGCCCAGCCCGGTTATCGGACAACCTAAAAGCTCCCTTTCGAAAACCTCGTCCTTGGGTCCAGCTCGGTTATCGGACAACCTAAAGGCGTTGTAACACCACCCACATAAAACGCAAAAAAGGGAAGTTGGAACCATCATGTCGCTCCGACCGCCTCTTTTGACGGCAGCGACAGATGGCGACTCCACCTGGGAAGCTTAGAGAGTTTATCCCATTTAGTGATGGGCCGGTTTAATAAATAAACTTAAAAATATCACTTTTACCCTACCTTGTGTTTATAACATGTTTATTTATTTGGCTTTAATAACTATTGTTTGTTTATTTTACGAAATTTTTTGAAATAAAAACTGTACACAGACCTTTGCACACAACAATTCCCTCTATACCCGGGGGTAAGTGAGAAAACGATAGGGAGTGGGTGGCAGGTACGATTTTCCGTAGTGAGGGCTATGCAGCCCACCGGTATGATTGGAAACCACCACTCAAGGTGATAACCTTCCTCTTTTGGCACAAAGACTGACTATGGCCTAAGTTCTAAGCATGGTCGGAAGGCTGGAGAGTGGGGACCCTATAATGGGGGCACCTTGGTGGCCTAAGCCTTGGTGAGAACAGTTAGAACCTACCTTTCCCAACGCACTTTTCTGCAGGAAAACCCTACCTCATGATTAAAACATCTTCTTACGCGTTCGCGGATGAGTGAATTGTGTGTGCATTTGTTTGTTGCATTTGATTGCATAGCATAACCAAACAACAGATAAAAATAGAAAAATCACAAAAATATTTTCGCAATAAACACCCTTATCTCAGACAGTCTGCCTTTTAGCTAGCCTAGTTTCAGGTTCTTTGTAAGCTAAGTAGCCACACAGTCCGAAAGAGGAGATAAGGGACGCTAACATTATTCTTTTGCAATAAACCATTTTATCTCGGATAGTCTGCCTTTTAGCTAGCCTGGTTTCAGATTCTTTGCAAGCTAAGTAGCCACGCAGTCCGACAGAAGAGATAAAGAGCTATAAAATAAAACCATAAGAAATAAAAAAAAATATAAAAACCCAATCAAATAAGAAAGGGATCTTGTTCATAAACATTAAATTCATAAAACATCCACATAGGTAGTTTATTTTTGAAAAAAAATACACAAAAGCTATCGTACATCATGTAGAAATAAAACATGATAAATATTTAGGAAAAATAAACACTCCATGCATACCTACAATAAGCATCATATTCATAAGCATGCATTTTGGTTTTTAGAAAATGGAGGGGACTAGTAGACAATTGAAGAAGGTGGACATTCCCCGATACCACACTGAGAAATTGGAACGGCTTTGCGCATTGATGCCTCCAGAGGTTCGCTTCGATTTCAAAAAATCGTATGGACGGATTCTCGACCTGCTGAAGATCTGTGTCGATCCTACTTTTATCAGGGTTCTGGTTCATTTTTGGAACTCTAGTCTGTATTGCTTCGAATGCCCGCAGTTTGATATGGTGCCTACTTTGGAGGAGTATGAGATTATGCTAAAATGGCCCAAATCAGCTGGGGTCCATATCCACCATGGAGCATATACTTCTGCAGCACAAGTCGCTGCTATAATGTGATTGTCGTTTCGGCAGACTACCCTGATAGCAAAAGGGAATGTCCAGGGTTGGAAAGTCGCAATGTTAGAAGACCATCTTTCCTTTTTGGCTGAAAGGGCAGAATGGGTTGCTTTTAACAAAACCCTGACTTTAATCTTATTTGGAACGATTTTGTTTCCCTTCCATATCGACACAGTAGACCAACCCGTCATGGACACCTTCTTCGCCTGGGACGTGAACTCGAAGAGTCCCCTGCCTGCACTTCTTGCCGACACCTTACTTTCGGTGGAATTTTGTCACCAGAAGCAAGGAAAATCACTTAGATGCTGCTCTTCACTGCTTTAACCAATTATCTTGGGTATGCCCTTGGTTCCGACCTGGCCCAGTCCTTATCAGATGTGGGGATTATCCAAGCATACCATTAATAGGACTCAGAGGTTGCATAGCCTATTCTCCAAGGGTGGCTATGAGACAACTCATGAGGACCCAGACTGCAATACCCCGGGAAGAGCTCGGAGGACTGTGTTTCTTCGGAGACCTATGCACTGTCGCTAACTCGCTTGCTATAAGAAGAACATGGGAGAAACCAGTCTTCATGGGAGATAGAGAGCTAGGAAAAGCTCGAGTGGCTACCTCCAATGATTATGAGGAGTGGAGAAGAAGTAGAGGGATGTCACAACCATCCACCTCACCTATTGTTCTTTCAAACAGTGAAGAGTTAAAAACTCAAGTCGATGCCTTGACCCGGAGGATAGAAATCATGGGAGTCCAGATGAGGGTCCTTGAAGAAAGAGAGCAAGAATCTATCCTCACCATAGGTGGTCTACAGAGGCAATGCAAGAAGAAGGACCACGAGATAAAGCGCCTCAAGGATCAATGTGATGATTCTAACGAGCAAGTTATCCGAGCATCCAAAGCTGCCAGAACCAACTCAGATAACCAACTTCAGGAAATATCCACCAAATCAGCATGCCTTAAGGACTCGGTCTGAAATACGCCAAAAGCGAGAGGCCAACCAGAGACTCAACAGAAGTCTCACTGAGCTACGTTGCAAGGAAAAAGATGGGTTAGCTCAGTATGGTCAAGTACTACAAGAAAAAGACCGAGCCCTTGCAAAACTCGATGAGTTACAAGCCTTGGTCATCCATCAAGAGGCGAAGATCAAAGAGGCTAAAAAATACAGTGAAGATATGAGCCAGGTGGTCCAAAAGCAAACCGAAGCACTTGCTCGTCACGTCCGAGAAGCCGAAAGAGAGTTACATAGAGATCAAGATCAGCCTGTGGGTTTCTTTAGACTTTTTCATTTCTGTCAAAAGTTGCTTCGTAGTGTGGAATAGGGGAATGTACACTTTCAACGAATATATATATATAAAGCTTCTTTATTCAAAAATTGTCTACTTGCATGCATATCATTCATTTGCATATTTAATTTCCCCTCCTTCATTTTTCATAAATAAGATAATAAAAAGGAAGGATTAACTAACATGTCTTCCAATCATAAGGATGGAGAGAAATAAGGAAGAGGGGGCAAGGACGCCCGTGCAATTATTTAAGCCTTGTCCATTCCCCTATGAATCAAATAAAGCTGTACCATGGAGATATGGGGAATCTTCACCAATAAAGGAAGAAATCTCCAATATAGCCGGCATTGGGGGCATGACCAGAAGTGGAAGGATATACTCTCCCAAGGAGTTGCAAGAGGATGCCCCCAAGAATAAAGGAAAAAATAAACAGACTGAGGAAAAAGAAAGTAAAGAATCCAAGGAGGAGACCGACGAATTACTCCAGTTCATAAGGCAAAGCTAGTATTGCATTATCGACCAACTCAATCATACACCTGCAAAGATAACTCTGCTATCTCTAATGATGATTTTAGAACTGCATCGAAACGCCCAGATGAAGGCCTTGAGCGAAGTGCATGTACCTCATAATATATCCCAAAAAAAAGTTGAGAGGATCGTCGATTACATTACAATAAGCAATCACCTCACCTTCACAGATGAAGAACTCCCCTTAGAAGGGTCGAGCCATAACAAGCCCTTGCACATTTCTATCAAGTGCAAGGATTATCTCATAGCTAAAGTTCTTGTGGATAATGGGTCATTCCTGAACGTGATGCCCAAGTGCACATTGGACAAGTTGACTATTCAGGGAACCCGCTTGCGCCCCAGCAGCACAATCGTTCGAGTCTTTGATGGATCCAAACGAGAAGTAGTGGGAGAAGTCAATTTGTCAATCTAAGTCGGACCCACTATCTTCAAAGTTGATTTTCACGTAATGGATATTACTCCAGCATACAGTTGTCTCCTTGACAAGCCTTGGATTCATGACGCTAAGGTAGTGCCTTCAACGCTCCACCAGAAAGTCAAGTTTACAATAGATGACAAACTGGTCACGGTCCAAGCAGAAGACGATATCCTGATCAGTGGACCGTCTACCCAACCTTATGTGGATGCGGCTAAAGAGGCCCTTGAAACATCTTTTCAAGTCCTCCAAATTGTCAGTATAGAGAGACATCCCAATAACACGAAGGTAGAGCGCATGATGATGAAGCATGGCTACCATCCTGGCCAAGGATTGGGGGCAGATTCCCAAGGAATGAGGGAACCCTCAGAATTCAAAGATAACCCTTTTAAGTTTGGCCTAGGATATGACCCTACGAAGGGCCGAGCAGAAAGAAGAAAAGGGAAGTCTCCCCTCCGCACACTCAAGCAGATGTTCCGAAGCGGAGGGATGCAAGCGTCACGAGCAACCCTAGTCATTAGGAGCTCTTTTTATTTTCTTAAGAGACGTAAACCCAATGATTGTTAAAGATTATCCCCCAGGGCTAGCCCGACCCCCGGGCATCTTTTGGGCACATATTCCCTTATTAATTAATAAAGAGTACATTTCTTACTATTCGTTTCTCTTCTTGTTACTTCATGTCTAGACCTCATAATAACCTTGTTTAAACAAAAAAATAGAGAAGAATAAAAAAGCGTAAAAAATGATCAAAATATACCATTTCCATAATAACCGAGCTGATTGATTAGAAGCACAAAATAAGGTTTTACCTCACCATAAATAAAGCTGTGTTTCGCCAATATTGTGAAAAAACAAAAAGAAAAGAAAAAGCCCACAGAAGCCAAAGGCCAAAAGAAAAAGGGCAAAGTACCCGGTAGGAAACCCACAAAGGGTGCTATGCAAAAGATAGGGTCAACCCGTTAGGACACCCGAACAAAAATAAAGGGTAGCCAAGACAAAAGTTAGGGTTACAAAATAAGGTCCGATAGGATTCCAAAAATGGAGCCTAGATAAAAGATAGGACCAAAAGCACAATATCCTAGTTCGAAAACCCAAAAGGCGATCTAGGGAAATCAATTAGCCATAAAAGCAGTGGAAATAGGCTAAGGCGCAAATCTACAAATTAAAAACGTTTGTTTAGACGACAGCTAAAATGCTCAGGCCAACCCTAGCCAACCATTCTTACAAAAACTCTTCCAAAAAAAATCAACCATCTAAAACACAAGTCATTGAGTTTATCCCCTTTACTTCTTTTCTCTTGATCCTCACAACATTATTCTAACAATTAGTTTGGGAATATGGAGGCGTATAATCAACAAGAGTATTGAAATCCCTAAAGCAAGGAAAAAGGGCACTAACATGACAAAGTGTGCTCTCCAAACCAAAAGTCATTCTTCGATCATGTTAAGTCCGGAATAGCACAAACGAGTACAGTAGAGAAGCAAAACGTCAGAGGGCCCCCCGTCTATAAGACGTACCAGTTAATCCTTCTGAAAACACTAATGAAATAGCATTATAGGACATCAAACATGAAAACATTGCATGCATAAAATGTTTTTGAACCAGGTCCTATTCTTTCATAAAAAAAATCTTCTAAAATTCAAGACTGCCGTCTCGACTTCTCAGACCGTCATCTCGACCCGTGTAGAAACGACACTGCCTTCCCAAATTTTGAGACCGCCATCTCGCTTTGGACAAAAACGAGACCGCCTTCTCGCTTGGCGAGAAGGCAGTCTCGCCATAAATTCAAAATGAGATTGCCGTCTCGAAGTTCCAGACGGCGGTCCCGAGTCTCGCAAAATTGAGACCGCCGTCCCAAAATCCCAAACGGCGGTCTCGACCCTGCAACAAAAATCTATAAATAGGGTCCTTGGGGTTGGTTCTAAGCATCCATTTCTGCATCCTCATACATACTTTTCTACATTTTTTAGTATTTTTCATCAAAATGCATAGAGGAGAGACTTCTAGGAAGAGGGGTAGGGTTTCCGGCCCAAGCACATATGCGGCCCCGGCTCCTCCAGACCTGGCCCAACTAACACCCCAGCACCAGGCCCGGCTCGAGCACATCCGGGGCTATACCTGGCATCCCATGCTGAGGTTGGACATCCGTATCCTCGCCAAGTTTGGATGGGAGGATGAGGTGCAGGGGTTCATTGAGAGCATCGGGTGGGACTTCCACCTCCAGCCTCCTCCCACCCGCATATACACGCAGGCAGTAATGGAGTTCCTTGCCTCCATTACGCTGATGGAGCTACCCACCATGATCCCGAGCATCCCTCCGGTCAAAATGGTCTCCTACTTCATGAACGGGTCTTACCGGACTACGACACTAGATGAATTCAACGTCTCCATCGGCTTCGTATAGCCCAAGGATATCCTAACCCCAGGGTATCAAGGAGTCATCTGTGAGAGGCCACCTACCTTCACAGCCGGTGAGATGTGTTAGAATTACGCAGCGGAATGTTTGAGTTTCCGGACAAAAACCAAGAGGGGGGGGGGGTGAATTAGTTTCTTAACAAAAATTAGGGTTTCAAAAATTTCTCCAAATTTTACCGATTAAAATGTTGTGTAAAGTAAATAGAGCAAGGATAGAGTCTTACACAAATTATTTATACTAGTTCGGATCAAAAGACCCTACGTCCAGTTGCTAATCACTCAAACAGAGGATTAATGTTGTCACTATAATCACAATTATATAATCAGATTATAAATAAGAAGATAAGGTAAAGAATACACCTCTCTTGAGTCACACAAGAGATGAACACCTCCTTTGAATCCCACAAAGGATGAAGAATGGTTTTTCCTAGAGACGGCACAACACACAATCCACCAAGAAAACCCACTTAGTGATTCTTATCGCTTCTAGCCCACACTAGGTTCCAAAAGCCCCTTTTTCCTCTAACAAACAGTTCTCTGGCAGTCACAACTTGTTTGAAAAAGGTTGTTCACTTTGCAGAGAGCCTTAGAGAACCTTAAGTAGAAGGATTAGGGTTTGGGAATTGGGGATTTTCGAAACCTGGTGAATTGGGAATAGGTTTTTCGAAACTTGGTCCAATTTTGAAATTCAAAACACATATCTAACTGAAATAATCGATTATCTTGAGTGTTAATCGATTATTACAGAACCAAATTCACCTGGAACCCAAATCCATGCAGTTACTCGATTATCTGAGCAATTAATCGATTAACAGCCCTGTTAATCATTAACAGGGGCTTTAATCAATTATTCCAGAGAGCTGATACAGAAAATGGTTTTTCTCTTTGTAATAATCGATTATCCTACCATTTAATCGACTAATCCAATATGTTTTTGATAAAAATGAGTTTTTAGAACCTTTAAAGAGTAGACTATGTGTTGGCTATCTTAGACTCTAATATTACAGACTCAAAATCATAAAAACAGGGTTATTACATAATATTACAAGTCTTCAAATCTTTAAGTCTTTTGTTCTTGAATCATCATCAAAATCAACAAGCTTCATATTCATATATGTTCCACATTCACATCCTTGTATGTTTCAACAATCTCCCCCTTTTTGATGATGATCAAAATTTCCTTTAAAGCCCTTTGTAATAACCTGTTTTATCTGTCACATCTAACAAAAACATTAAACATACCAGACAATATTTAAATTTAATAAACATAAGAGGCTTTAAATAATTTCTCCCCCTATGTTGATTATGATCAAAAAATGAAAGCTCCCCTTCAATAGATGTGTAGACCCCTAATCTTGCCCGACCTCAAAATAAAGACTAGAAGACCTCCTTTTCGAAGATGGATGAAGCCTAAGAAGCCACTAGGAGAGACTATTAGGCCCCATACTAGATAGGAGGGATTTTTGGCATAAAAAATAAGGATTTTCGCCTTTTAGGGTTGAGACCGTCGTCTCAGATTCGAGATCGCCGTCTCGCCTTGCCAAGATGGAGAGACCGCCGTCTCGTTTGGCGAGACGGCCGTCTCGCCATTCCTGCAAGGTGAGACGGCCGGCCCGATTGGCGAGACGGCCGTCTCGACCTTGTCAGACGAGACGGCCCGTCTCGACCTGACAGGCGCGAATCCCTATAAATAGGGCCCCCATTCCCCTCATTTCACAGAGTTCTTCCTCCTTCTCTCTAGAAATCTCTTCAAATTCTCTCTCTATAACCCCTCCGAAGCATTTCCGGAGTTTCTGAGTGTTTTCTAGAGCGTTTTTGAGCATTTTCGGCATTGTAACGAGCGGAGGACTGCCAAAAAGCACCCTAATACTCAAAGAATTAATAGAAAAGCTTGCCTCGGAGGTTTCTACACTCTCTCTCTCTCTTTTACCGCTTTATTTCAATTATGCAATAGATATAGGGCCATGTAGTCATAATCTTTAAATTCTGCAACTAAAAGGGTAAAAGCGTATTTTCACCGATTTAATTATTTTTAAATAGCTGGCCTATCATAGGGAACCCGAAAGGGGCGTCGTAAAGGAACTAACACTTCCTTTACACGTAACTAACTCCCTTACCCAACTCTGGTTCTAATGACCAAAGTTGGTTTTTCGAAAACCAACGCCTTTTTCATTCCCTTTTCTGATGTTTCCGGTAAAAACATCGGTGGCGACTCCAGAAGAACCCTTCAAAAGTTAGTTCTTGGGTTAGCCCGGTTATCGGACAATCCAAGAGCGCCTTTTCGAAAACCTCGCCTCTAGGTTCAGCCCGGTTATCGGACAACCTAAAGGCGTTGTAACCATGCCAATAAAAACGCAAAAATTGGAAAGTCGAAACCATCGCGTCGCTCCGACCGCCTCATTTTGACGGCGGCGACAAGATGAATAATTTATAAATGACTCCCCCTCAAATAAAGCAAAAATACCAATTTTATTTTATAAAGTAAAGTCATTACAAAGAGATATGTGGAAGAGATTAAAACTCTTCACTTGCATCGCTATTGAACTGAGCATCAAACCTATCCTCTAGGTTACATACCCTATCATCTACATCGGAGATATGACGAATGATTTCCTCATGCCATTCTTGAGAAATTGTGAAGAATTCTTGCATTCTTTTATTCATATCAAAGAGCATATCTTCCATTGATTGTCGGGATGTAGGAGGGGCAGAAGATGTTCCAGCATTATGAATATGTTCAGATGGAAACTCAGCAGCAGGAGTGATCGATGTCATACTCGGTCAAATAATTAAAACAGATAAATGTAGTACTAGGAAGCTTTCCTAGGTCGTCTCCCAAAGACCACAAATTTCTATCAAAGTTTATCAATTTTTAAATTTAGAACAGTAACAAAAAATTAAAAGGGGAGTTTTTCAAAATTAAAATATTAGATGAAACAAAACAAAAACAGATTATAAAAATGCGGATTAAAAACAAATTAAAATGCAATTGATTTTCTGATTCTAATGCAGCGTCACTTATCCTAGATTACGAAATTAATTCGAAATTAACCGACTAAGCGAAGATAAATCCCAAATTATATTCTAATCTAAAATTAATCAACTAAGCGAAGATTAATCTCAAATTAGCTTTAACCCTTGTTCCAATATGAAATTAACCAACTAAGCGAAGATTAATCCCAAATTTTCCTTAACCCTTATTTCAACATGAAATTAACCAACTAAGCGAAGATTAACCCCAAATTATCCTTATACAATTAAGCATTGCATACATCACATAATCTCATATCTAACACAGAATTAAGCAAACTGTGATATAAGTTTCGGTTTATTAAGCATAAACAGATTATGAAAGAATTAATGGTTGAGTTCAAGAGGGGGGGTGAATTGAACTTAAAAAACTTTTTCGCAAAACTTTACTTTCTTTTGGAAGAATGAGTTATCTTTATTCAATTCTTGAAAAGATGATTTGATTTAAAACACAGCAAGCTTATATTCAGAATTTAAAAGAGATGATAGAAAGAAATCAACACACAAATTTATACTTGGTTCACTCTAATCCAGAAGCTACGTCCAGTTCTTGACAAAACTCGTCAAGTTTTCACTAATACCAAGTGACAATTACAACCCGTAGATCCTCACCAATCTACACCAAGAACTATCTTTTCAACCTATAAGATAGAATCTTGAAAAACACCCAAGTAACCAAATCCAAGTATCTGTACCAAGTGTAGATTACAATCCAATCTACACAATTCACACGATACAAAAGAATAAGGAAAGAAGAAACCTGGACTTTGAATTCTAATTGCCCAAGACCAATTCTAAAGCACTCTCTCGCTGTGAATGACCACAATGTTGATCAAAGCACCTTATGATATGACAAAATCTTGAATGCAGAGAGAAAAACGTAGATGAACGATTCACAGATTGATTTCTCAAGTTTTCTCAAGTAGTGTGTTGTATATATTTTTTGAAAGATAGATCAATACTGTTTATATAGAGTAAAACAAAGTTTCAAGTACGTGTTCTCTATCAAAATCATGTTACGAGAGAAAAACAATCGATTAAATTTGAAGTATATCAGATAAAAAGTGATTCTACTCGATTAGAATAGAAGAATAATCAATTAGATCGAATTATGATCGATTATATTTAAACTATGATCGATCAGAATATATTTCAACCGATTGAAACCGCGATTCAATCGATTGATTTCACTTAAAGGTTCATTCAATCGATTGTTTCGAGTTTTCAATGGATTGAAACAGCTTTATGAAAAATAATAGCTCTCTGTTTCAACCGATTAAAAAACATTTCAACTGATTGAAATCCTGCAGACTTTTAAGACTCGAAAATGACTTTCTGTTTCAACAGGTTGAAAACCATTTCAACATATTGTTTTTCCGAAAACTCTTAGATTGAAAAATATCTTTCTTTTTCAACAGATTAAAAAGTATTTCAATTGATTGTTTTTCCGAAACCTTCATATTGAGAAATTTACTAAGTTATTTTAACTTGTTGATTCTCGCGAATCAATCAATTGAAAATACGATTATATAGAACCACTTATTCTGTTAAGTGATTTTAACCGATTGAAAATCTTTTTCAACAGATTGAAAAACTTAGTTTGTTCTTTTAATGCAGAAAATGATTTTCAATGCTATGCAGAAGATTAAGGCGCTTCATCACAACATATAATGGCCTATCAAGGGATTAAGTGCTCAAGTTATTAAGTGCTCAAGTTAAAAACCTAATCATCTACACACCCACAACCTAAACTAAATTTATGTCTTCATCAAATTATATCTAAGTCTTCATCAAATCCACCAAGTCCACCAAGTGCTTCAATCTCCCCCTATTTGATGGAGACAAATAACCACTGCACTCGCATAAAATCGGACCAGAGACATGCATACCAGAGACATATATTTTGTGATGTGGTGTGTGTGTAGTGGCGATTTTAATCAAAATAATTCTCCCCCTATTTGACCGCATCAAATAGATTGTCATGGATACAGTCCAATGGGGCCACTTGGGAACCCCCAAATAAAAAGCGAGAATATAAAACCAACTAAGAAAAGAAAAAAAAAAACAGAATTATCGACAGACATTGATTAGTAAACTTCAATCATCTCCGGGACCTGGGTTGAATTGTATTTCCACAATTCTGTTGTAAATGTCTTCAAGTTGATTATCGATGTGCTGGAACCTTGCAATAAAATTCTCATCCAAATAGTGCTTGTCGAGCCCTTATAGTCTGTAGTCATATTCATATGCCTCCTTTGATCGACTTGAAGTTGATTCATTTGCTTCATGACATTGTTCTTTCAAACCGTGACGAGAGGTGTGCCACGGTCGGGGGTGAATTATATGGAATCATCTCCAGCGGGATCACTTCTTCCATAGGATCAGATGGATGAGCTCTAGAAGTGCCAGGAATATCGGTGTTGATATTTTCTTCCTCTTGTCCATCTTCATCACTTTCTTCATCTCTTCCAAGCATCCTCCTTGGAGACCCACTCACCATCAACTTTCATAAATCCCATTTTGTGAAGCATAGAGTTATTTATTTCGTTTGTTGAACGAACTCGTCTCGACAAGTTCTCCTTCAAGATCAACACCAAAATATGTTAAAAATTTGGAAATCGAGTATAGCATAGGGGTACTCGAAATCACCGAGTCTTTTTGCCTTGATCATGTGGTCTTTGATGACAAAAACCCAGCTTACCCGAATCTCGTGGTGAATGCAATACATTAGTACTAAATCTCCCTCATTTAGCACCGCATGATTGCTCCCCCTGAGTGAGCCGCCAAGACACAATGCGAGCAAGCAACCTTTCTTCCAATTTTAGTTTCCCAAGTATTGAACGAGCTGACGTAGTCATGCCTATTCTTCATGCATGACCGAAAATATTGAACCTTATTAAATTCCTCCACATCGAAGTACACCCTTTGGTGACTTTCACTCCTAAATCCTTTAAACCAAGCAACCTCCTTCCGGATGTTAGGAGTAATCTCAATGTCCACACCTTTAACTTGGGTTTTCAAGGTGGAACCTTCAAAGGACAAATTTGTGAAGAAAACTTTGATCAAGTCGGGATAAATCCTACCGTCCAACTCCGTAAACTTCGAAGCTTTTGATGTTGCAGCAGACTTTCTCGATGCCTCTAAATCCTTCAAGCATCAAACCAGGAAAACTTTAACAGACTTTGGTATGTTGACTTGTTTTCTCGCTCAACTCATGGATAAACAGATTCATTTGCTCTTGGTCCCCGTTGAACCAAGTCTCAATCCTTCCTTCAACATTTTGTTCCTCGCCAACGAAGACGACTCGCCCTCGCTTGATTTCTTTCTTCCGGACTTCGATCGTTTGAACATGCTTGATGAGCAAAACGAAAGGAACCGAGAAAGAAAGAGTTCAAGTTAAGGAAATAGGAATACGTAAATCGTTCGACTTCGGGATTTTGTCTTTAGTCTTTTTGTGATCTTGCACGATGATGATAAAGGTGGAGAGAGAAGAGTTTGATACGAAACACTTAATTACCTTCGCAGTATGTATCCAATCGTAGTCAATCAAGTATTAAAGGAAGTGGTTGAGATTTTATCTCATTGTAAATGAGTTCAACCTAATCTGCGTAAATTACTTTGTGTGCGAGCCAATTCATTTAATTTCAATTAATCAATTGATTTTTCCTCGTAACCAATTGATTTCGCACTTCGCAGAAATTCATAAGTGAAATAAACCAATTGAATCGATGAATAAATCGATTGTTTTTGCAAAGGAAAATTAAGCAAAGTACCATTAGTGAATTCAATCGATTGAATCGAAGATTTAATCGATTGATTTATAGAAGAAAATTTGCAGAGCTACAGTGGTTAGTGAAATAAATCGATTAAAAGCGTATCTAATCGATTGAACTAATAACATATCAATACCGAGAGTAAGAATCAGGAAATCAACAAATTATTTCGCAGTTTCAATCGATTAAAACAAATAATATCAAGTTATTCATGCAATTATTAATCGATTGAACTTGTTATCGACCTGTTAAAAGACATACAATTACTATAAAGAATCAGCTTATACAATACTAGATATATCTAGAATTCCTAATTCAGTCCTAAGCATATTAAGTCTATCTCTAGGAAGTGGTTTAGTGAATAAATCAGCCTAACTGTTTTTCGATTCAACAAATAATATCTCACAATCACCCCTAGATACGTGTTCTCTAATAAAGTGATGTCTAATTTCAATATGCTTAGTTCTAGAGTGTTGAATAGGATTCTTAGTTAAGTTTATCGCACTAGTATTGTCACAAACCAGAGGTACCTTGTTTAGAGTCACTCCATAATCTGTTAGTTGTTGCTTGAGATAAATGCTTTGAGCACAACTGACTCCCAGCTGCAATATATTCAGCTTCTGCAGTTGATGAGAGCAACACACGCTTGCTTTTTGTCTGTGCCACGATATAAGACTCGCTCCCGAGAAATGACAAGTACCGGAGGTACTTTTTCTCGTCTAATCTACATCCCGCAAAGTCGAATCGGAAAATCCAACAAGCTTAAGGGACGCACCTTCAGGATACCATAGTCCAACATTGATTGTTCCCTTAAGGTACTTCGTAATCCTTTTGGCAGCAAGTAAGATGTGATTCCTTTGGATTTGCTCGAAATCTTGCACACAGACATACACTAAACATAATGTCGAGCCTACTAGCAGCTAGATAAAGCAGAGAACCAATCAAACCTCTATATTTAGTTTGATCAACAGATTTCCCTTTTTCATCTAAATCTAAACAAGTAGTTAGTAGACATTGGTGTAGAGGATTCCTTGCAATTGTGCATATCAAATTTCTTTAACGAGTTCATTGCAGTATTTAGATTGACTAAGAAAAATGCCATTTGTTAATTGTTTAACCTGTAGACCAAGGAAGAAATTCAATTCTCCCATCATAGACATTTCAAATTCACTTTGCATTTCTTTTACAAACTTATTACACATGGCATTATTGGTGGAACCGAAAATGATATCATCTACATACACCTGCACTAGAATAATATCAGTTCCAGATTTCTTAATGAACAGAGTTTTATCAACCTCACCTCGCTTGTACCCTTGATCAATTAGAAAATTACTTAACCTCTCATACCATTGTCTAGGTGCTTGCTTCAAGCCATAAAGAGCCTTTTTCAATTTGTAGACATGGTCAGGATGCTTGTGATCTTCAAACCCAGGAGGTTGAGAAACATACACTTCTTCATTGATAAGTCCATTAAGAAAGGCACTCTTTACATCCATCTCGTAGTAATCTGAAACCACTTAAACAGGCATAAGCTAATAATAATCTAACAGACTTCAAGCCTAGCTACAGGTGCAAATGTTTCATCAAAATCAATGCCCTCTTGTTGGTTATACCCTTTGGCTACCAACCTAGCTTTATTCCTAGTGATAATGCCATGTTCATCTAGCTTGTTTTTGAATACCCACTTAGTACCAATTATATTGATATCTTTGATTTTAGGAACTAATTCCCACACTTTATTTCTTTCAAATTGATTAAGCTCATCATGCATGGCACTAACCCAAGTATTCATCATTTAATGCTTCTTTAACTGTCTTAGGCTCTATTTGTGAAATGAATGCCATATGATTACAGAATTGATTAAGAGAATGTCTAGTAGATACTCCCTTATTAATTTGCCCGATGACATTGTCTAGAGAGAGATTTCTTGGGACAATCCACTCTTTAGGAAGCTCTTCCGAACATCTTCTTCCCTGTTCTACGAGTAATTGTAGATGGATCAGCCTTTGCAGGGTCCACAGATGGATCACCCTCTTCAACAAGATGCTCGATCCGTGCTATCTGGGACATTTCAACCGATAAGAATTATCGGTTAAATCTTCTTCATCAGCAGCACTGTTGATCTATTCTCGCACAACTCGAGGAGACTCATTAAACACAACATGTACAGATTCTTCAACCGATTTCAATCTCAAATTATAAACTCTATATGCATGGCCGTGAGTTGAGTAACCAAGAAAAATTCCTTTGTCGATTTTTCATCAAACTTGCCAATGTTTTCTTTCCCATTGTTTAAAACAAAACATGTACATCCAAAGACCCCGAAATAGTTTATGTTGGGTTTTCTTCCTTTGTACAGCTTCATATGGGGTTTTCTTAAGCATGGGTCTAATCAAGACTCTATTCAAAACATGACAAGCAGTGTTGATCGCATCAACCCGAAGTATTTTGGTAAAGAATTTTCACTCAACATTGTTCGGCAAGCTCCACAATTGATCTATTCTTTCTTTCCACAACACCATTCTCGTTGAGGAGTTCTTGGAGCGAGAGAAATTGTGTTTTATACCAAATTTTTCACAAAATGATTCAAACTTCTCATTTACAAATTCTCCACAATTGTCACTTTGAATAGATGTAATGAAATATCCCTTTTCATTATGTAAAACCTTGGCAAGCCTTTTGAAAGATTTGTAGGAATCGATTTAGCTTTAAGAAAGACAGATCCGGTAAATCTGGAAAAATCATCAACAATCACCATGATATAAAGATTACCACCTAGGCTTTTATTCCTTGAAGGACCAACCAAATCCATGTGAAGCAGTTCCAAAGGTCTAGAAGTTGAAACAATGTTTTTGTTTGAAAAAGATTTTCTGGTTTGTTTGCCTTTCAAACAAGCTTCACAGATTTTGTCTTTCAAGATTTGAAGCTTAGGCAGCCCAAAAACTAACTCTTTTGAAATCAGCTTGTCAAGATGGTTAAGATGTATATGAGCAAGCCTTCTATGCCACAACCAAGATTCTTCTTTTTTAGTAAGAAGACAACTTTGAGATGATATAGATCGCTTAATATCTAACATGTATATGTTGTTTAACCTCTTACCTACCAACATTACCGTGTCGATTCTCGCTCACGGATAAGACATTTTTCTGGTTTGAAAACAACTTTATGACCAAGATCACATAACCGGCTTATACTTATCGGATTGTGTTTGAGACCTTCAACAAAAAGAACATTGTGAATGGTTACAGATTCACCATCTCCAATATCTCCAGAACCAAGAATTCTTCCCTTGTTGTTGTCTCCATAAGTCACATGACCCCCATTCTTCAATTTCAACTTCGGAATTTTGAAATGTCACCTGTCATGTGCCTTGAGCATCCACTGTCCAGTGTACCAAAGAGACTCTTGATGCTCGTTCTGAAAAGTCAAACATAAAGCATTTGGTACCCTTTAAATATTTTGGGTCCTTGGGAGTCAAACTTTCCGCTTAACATGTTTTGGAACCCATCTCTTCCTTCCTTGCGGCACAAAATATTTCCTAGCATGACAGAATTTTATAGTATGCCCTTTCTTCATGCAAGTAATGACAGGATGAGAAAGGGGATGTTGTTGTTTTTCTATATGAAAAGAAGTTCAAATATTTCTTAGTTTTTACCCCATTCCTAGGTTTGTACCCGATTCCGAACGTTCAAACACACAGCTTTGAGATCCAAGCAAGTGCATCTAAATTCTCTTTACCTTGAGTAAATTTTGTTAAGGTTTTAGTTAAGTAATCAACCTTATTTTGTAAAATAGTACACTTTTCACAATTCTTATTAACAAGCAACATTATCTGCAGATGAATAGATAATATCTAGATGTTCTAAATCTGTTTTGCTTTCTAGCAGTTCTTTTTCCGGAGTTTTAACTCTATTTTCTAACCAGTTATTTAGCCCTTTCAACCGATTATTTGTATGAGATAAATTTCTGGCTTCACTATGCATTTCATTGAAAGCATTCAAGTAATGTGTTGTAATTCATTTCATTTTCTGTAGGAGTTGAACTTACATGTGATGAAGAGGATTCACGACCGACCATCAAACACAAGTTCACCTCTTCACCTTCGGATTCGAACCTGGAAGAAGATTCATTGTCTTGCCAAGCTATGTAGGCCTTTTTCCCTTTGTATCTTGAATCTTTCTTGTTCCGATTCTTGGTCTTTTCCGACGAGTCGCTCCTTATGTGACCTCGTTTACCACAAGAATAACAAGTAATATTATTTTGAACAGATTTAGTCTTTCTATCATTGTACCTTTTTACTTGGCCAGTCTTGTTCTTTCTTCTCGAAATTTCCCGAATTTCTTAACCAATAAAGTCGAGTTCTCGGACTCATCTTCTTCGGAACCACTGTTTTCTTCAATCGTCTTGAGAACAATTTTTCTACTTTTCTTTTCTGCATTCTCTTGTTCTTTGAACCGATTGATTTCCAACTCGTGTTCCCTTAACTTACCAAAAAGTGAGGCGAGTAGTCATTTCGATCAAATCTCTTGATTCGGATATTGCTTGTCACCTTTGGTTGCCAAGTTCTGTCCAAACACTTCAGTATTTTGATATTCAACTCCTCCTTGTCAAAGGTCTTCCCTAGCCCGATCAAATGATTAACTATGTGCGTGAATCTTTTACGCACATCCGCAATTGTCTCCCCTTGCTGCATTTTAAACAACTCATAGTCCCCGATTAACTCATGCTTTCTTGCCCTTTTCACATCGAGATGTTCCTTCATGTGTGACCTCTAGAATTTCCCACATCTCTTTGGCGTAAGCACACTCGAGACACCCCGAAAAACTCATCAAGATTTAAGGCGAGGTAATAATATTCTTTGCAGTATAATCATATTGCACTCTCCTATTTTCTCGCATCAGTCAACTCACTCCAACTTTTCTCAACAGCTTTACCATCTACTATATGAGTTGGTTTAAAAGGACCATTAACAATTGTTTCCCAAATGCCTCTATCAAGGGATTCAATAAAGATTTTCATTCTAACCTTCCGGAAAGAATAATTCACACCAGCAAAAAGTGGAGGTCCGTTTATGGAGGCTCCTTCGAAAAATTCATCTTTCCCTCAGCCATTGGACCGATTACTTGAGTAACTTACAAGAACCAGCTCGATACCAATTGAAAGAATTAATGGTTGAGTTCAAGAGGGGGTGAATTGAACTTAAAAAACTTTTTCGCAAAACTTTACTTTCTTTTGGAAGAATGAGTTATCTTTATTCAATTCTTGAAAAGATGATTTGATTTAAAACACATCAAGCTTATATTCAGAATTTAAAAGAGATGATAGAAAGAAATCAACACACAAATTTATACTTGGTTCACTCTAATCCAGAGCTACGTCCAGCTTCTTGACAAAACTCGTCAAGTTTTCACTAATACCAAGTGACAATTACAACCCGTAGATCCTCACCAATCTACACCAAGAACTATCTTTTCAACCTATAAGATAGAATCTTGAAAAACACCCGAGTAACCAAATCCAGATTCTTGTACCAAGTGTAGATTACAATCCAATCTACACAATTCACATGATACAAAAGAATAAGGAAAGAAGAAACCTGGACTTTGAATTCTAATTGCTCAACGACCAATTCTAAAGCACTCTCTCGCTGTGAATGACCACAATGTTGATCAAAGCACCTTATGATATGACAAAATCTTGAATGCGAGAGAAAAACGTAGATGAACGATTCACAGATTGATTTCTCAAGTTTTCTCAAGTAGTGTGTTGTATATATTTTTTGAAAGATAGATCAATACTGTTTATATAGAGTAAAACAAAGTTTCAGTACGTGTTCTCTATCAAAATCTGTTACAGAGAGAAAAACAATCGATTAAATTTGAAGTATATCAGATAAAAAGTGATTCTGACCGATTAGAATAGAAGAATAATCAATTAGACTGAATTATGATCGATTATATTTAAACTATGATCGATCAGAATATATTTCAACTGATTGAAACCGCGATTCAATCGATTGATTTCACTTAAAGGTTCATTCAATCGATTGTTTCGAGTTTTCAATGGATTGAAACAGCTTTATGAAAAATAATAGCTCTCTGTTTCAACCGATTAAAAAACATTTCAACTGATTGAAATCCTGCAGACTTTTAAGACTCGAAAATGACTTTCTGTTTCAACAGGTTGAAAACCATTTCAACATATTGTTTTTCCGAAAACTCTTAGATTGAAAAATATCTTTCTTTTTCAACAGATTAAAAAGTATTTCAATTGATTGTTTTTCCGAAACCTTCATATTGAGAAATTTACTAAGTTATTTTAACTTGTTGATTCTGCGAATCAATCAATTGAAAATACGATTATATAGAACCACTTATTCTGTTAAGTGATTTTAACCGATTGAAAATCTTTTTCAACAGATTGAAAAACTTAGTTTGTTCTTTTAATGCAGAAAATGATTTTCAATGCTATGCAGAAGATTAAGGCGCTTCATCACAACATATAATGGCCTATCAAGGGATTAAGTGCTCAAGTTATTAAGTGCTCAAGTTAAAAACCTAATCATCTACACACCCACAACCTAAACTAAATTTATGTCTTCATCAAATTATATCTAAGTCTTCATCAAATCCACCAAGTCCACCAAGTGCTTCAGATTATAATTCAATACTGAGATTAGAAGATGAAGAGTTAAGAGAACAAACAATATGAAATTGAAGAACAAAACCTCAAAGATCTACTTGCATTCTTCTCAGAAAATCAATACAAAGATTTAGCTATCCATAGAAAGTTGAAAACGCAATAGAAGAAACATAATTAAAATTGAAACAAGAATTTAAAAATAATGACAGAAGAGTAACAAACTTGAATGTAAATTGCAGAAGATGAAAAACGGAAGTGTGGTGGCTGCCTAGTCCTTGTGTGTTGATTTTTTTTTTCGTGTGATGTGCCTCTCTTATATAAATAACCCTAACCCTAATCTTAATCGAGGTTTTGGGCTCAACTAGTCCATGAAACACATCATAAATTGGCTTCAGTGCAGGTCCATGAACTTCAAACACGTGCAGTATTTTCAATACTTATCCAAATTAAGCGATTTTGGTCTCCAACGAAAGCCTTTTGAGCTAGCTTTAAAACGCCACCATTTCTACTATTTTCGGAGCTCTAATGAATTAAGGAGACTTAAATTACTGAAGCATGTCCATTGGGCCGGCCTGGTGCGCTTGACCCGTTTTGGATAATTTATGTAAAATCCAATTTAGCTCCGAATTGAATGATTTTGGATCCTGTGGAAAGCTCAATGTGTCTAGTTTATAATTATTTTAGAATTATGTTATTTGGAGATCTGTAGAAAAAATGATAAATAAAACAATAAACTAATGTCAGTACCCGTATAAAATAAAATATGACATTTGTCCCAACTTTTCAAGTCCAAAATTACTTTAAACTGTCCTAAAATTAATAATGAGTAAAAATTAGATCAAATAGATTAAAATCTAAATTATTAGCCCAATGAAGCCCAATCAATGAAAATGCACTAATAATAGACAATTAAACACAATGCACCAATTAAGATAAGTATATAAAGATAAGAAAATGCGGGAAAATAATGACTCATCAAGGAGGCATCTCTTCATCAGAATCTTCAGCATTTTCAGCCATGTTGGGAACGTTGTCTTTGTGAACATAAATGTTATTGACTCGCACCATTTGAAGTTGAGTTAGCATGCTATCAAGCATTCGGTTTGAATTTGTGGTTCTTACCTTTTGTTCCCCTTCAACATTCACTCCTTAGTACTCTAAAATGCGAGAGATAAGAAGAGCATAGGGAATTTTAAAAGTAGGATGACACTTAGCCTTCAGCATTGTCATTGTGACAAGGCTGCCCCAATCGATTGGCTCATTATTCATGATTGCATGAATAATGCGAAGATCTATGGATGAGCATTGGACATGGTTGGTTGCCCGGGGACATAAAATCCAAAAAAGTAGATGCAGTAGCAGGCGTTCCTCCTTCTTTATGGGCCGGCCAGAAGAAGATGCCCAATCTCCATGGAGGGGTTACGGAGAAAAGAACGGTAAGCCATAATTCTGTCAAAATCATCTAACTCCGCAAAAATATTAATAACATCATCTCTTACATTAAAATGTGCAACATTTTCCCATATATCGTCATCAAGGATGATAGTCACACCCTTGACACGAGCAGTGGTTACTTTATCTCTAAATTTGAAACAAGAATAGAATACCCTAACTAAATCAAGGTAATATGTACCTTGCATTTGGATAAAAGGGAGGACACCTTGAATTTCAAGAAGATTCAGAAAATTAAATCCCCTATTGATGAATTGATCGCCAATAATGAATTTTGGAGTAATGATACCTCTTTCCTTCCAGAAGGTGAGAAATTCCTGTCTACCCTCATCATCTGAGATCCATCCTTCAACAGAATTTGGATGGGGATGAGAGGCAGGAGTAGATCTTCTTCTTGTGGAAATTTTAGCATGAGAAGAGGAAGATATTTTAGGATTAGAAGAAAAACAAGAGAGTTTTGGAAGACAAGTGAGGTTAGGAGAAAGCAAGGCTTGAATGTTGCTAGAATGCTTGGATTCAAGAGTTTGAGGTGTGGAGAAGTGAAATGAAGGCTTCCTATATATAGGAAACATGAATAACGGTCTTAAACGGTCATATTTGAGTGAAGGAGAACCAAAAGAGCCGTTGAAAATGGCTAGTTCATGAAAACTACCCAGTTTAATCAATTAAAGCTTGAAATAATCGATTAAACCAACAACAGAACCATTTAATCGATTAACTGATGTTGTTAATCGATTAAATATGTAAATTAATCGATTATTGGTTGAAATAATCGATTATTCCAGAGAGAAACTTCAGATTTTGGACATTTAGGTGCATATAATCGATTATTGCTTCAAATAATCAATTATTCCAGAAAGATCATCAAATTTTTGAGGTTTAGACACATGATAATCTATTAATACCCTACATAATCGATTATAACATTATAATCATGCAAAAACTGATTAATTAAGCATAGTTTAGGCTATTTCTAATATTCCTAAGTCTCTTCTAAGATCATAGAATTTATCTTTGGGAAGAGGTTTAGTAAAAATATCTGCTAATTGATGCTTTGTATCAACATATTCAATTTTACAGTTTCCTTTGCTAATATGATCTCTTAAGAAGTGATGTCTAATCTCTATATGCTTAGTTCTAGAGTGCATTACTGGATTCATAGTAAGATTTATTGCACTTGTATTATCACACATAAATGGAATATCACTTAATAAGATACTATATGTCGCTGCCGTCCATTCCGACGTGTAGGGACATCTCGAACGTTTATGCGAGCGGTCGCAAAAAGATGGTTTAGACTCGCGTTTGTTAAAAAATATGTTCATTTCTCCCGAGGTGCTCATCAACTGAACTATCCTCTAATAAAAGCAAGGTTTTCGTAAAAGGGTTCTTATGGAGTCGCCACCAAGGTTTTGACCATAAACATTGGAAAATGATAAAAAGGCGTTGATTTTAAGAAAAACCAAACTTGGCCATTATAACCAGAGTTAGGTAAGGGAGTTAGTTACGTGTGGGGAAGGTGTTAGCACCCCCACGACGCCCCTTTCGGGTTCCCTATGATGGATTATTTCATCAAGTAAAGATTAAGAGAAATTACGTTATTACCCTATTTTATTATACGATATTAAAAAATGGCTAGCTACATTATTCTATTTTCTATTGCATACATAAAGCAATAAATAAAGCAATAAAAGAGAAGAGAAGTGAAAAGAACCTCCGTAAAAAGCTTTTTATTATAACTCTTCAACTGTGAGGATGCGTTTTGGAAATCCCCCGCACTACAAGGACTCTCCTCCCCAAATACAAGACCGACTCTACTAAAATTCTAAGAAGAATCGAATGCCGGAAGAAACTTCCTTAACCGACTGTTACCTTATAGGCAATCGGAGAGTTCATTCGAAAGAGGGAGAGAAGAGAAGAGTGAGGTGTGTCTAAAAATGCTCAAATGAGCTCCTATTTATAGTTTTTTCTACCTGGCAGCTCGAGACGGTCGTCTGGGTGCAGAAAATAGGGACCGCTGTCTACAGAGGTTTGGACGGCCGTCTGGGATCTGGGACGACCGTCCCAAGTGTCAAATTTGAGTGAGACGGTCGTATGGCATGTGGGACGGCTGTCTAGCCTGTCTGGGACGACTGTCTCAAGTGTTTTGGCCAAATTTTGTGCTCTAGGACTCCTGGGAAGCTTTCCTTTCTTCAAACGAAAGCCGATTGATGCTGATAGATGTCCACCGAAGTTTCATCTTCAGATAGAGAGTCTTCTGGTCTTTATTGAGAGGCCGGGAAAAATTAGGGGTCTACAGCTGCCCCCCCTTCACCTGCCTGACTAACTGTTGGCCTAATGTGCCCACAAAGTTAGTTGGTAGGTGAAGGAGTTAACCCTTTTTGCCCGGTCATCCTTCGGATGCTCCTTTGCTGAAGTTTGTTGATCCTCCGGATGATAAATATTTTTGATAGGTACCAACCCCAATCTAGTTTGATGAGAATGAACCCTCATCTTGTCCAAACCTTCTTCTATAAGGCTCTTGTGAGTACTTACCCTCACCAGGTATGAACCCGCGTTCTGCAAGGCCTGTGTGGGTACCTACCCCCACCTGGTACGAACCCCGTTCTGCAAGGCTCTTGTGGGTACCTACCCCCACCTGGTATGAACCCTGTTCTGCAAGGCTCTTGTGGGTACCAACCCCCACCTGGTACGAACCCCGTTCTACAAGGCTCTTGTGGGTACCTACCCCCACCTGGTACGAACCCCGTTCTGCAAGGCTCTTGTGGGTACCTACCCCCACGTGGTGCGAACCCCGTTCTACAAGGTTCTTGTGGGTACCTACCCCCACCTGGTACGAACCCCATTCTGCAAGGCTTTTGTGGGTACCTACCCCCACCTGGTACGAATCCCGTTCTGCAAGGCTCTTGTGGGTACCTATCCCCACCTAGTACGAACCCCGTTCTGTAAGGCTCTTGTGGATACCTACCCCCACCTGGTACGAACCGCGTTCTGCAAGGTTCTTGTGGGTACCTACCCCCATCTGGTATGAGATGTATTGCTGGCTTACTGTTTTTGATCATGGGCCTATGGAAATTGATTTTGTTTTTGACTTTTCTGTCTTAGTCATCCGGTTTTACCAGGGATTCTTTGTTTTTGGCTCTTTTTTAGCCATCTGACATGTTGTTTGTCGGGGATTATTTGTTGGTTGCCTTTTATTTAGGTAGGAATCCATTGGGGATTTTTTATTTCTCGCTTTTCTGTTTAGCCATCCGGTCTTTGCCGATGATTCTTTGTTTTTGGTTTTTCTATTTAGCCATCCAGGTTGTTGATTTGTTGGGGATTATTGATGATTACCTCTTGATTTAGGCAAGAATCCATTGAGGATTTGTTGATTTCTGTTGATTGTGCCTCTTGATTAGGCAGATGCTTCAATAGTGGTGAAGACTTTTATGCTTGTGTTGTTTTTGCCTCTGAATAGGCTGATATTCCACTCGGGGATATTTTCTCTTGATAATTCCTCTGAGTAGGCAGATGCTTCATTGGTAATGAAGACTTCGTGCTTGCTAGATCTTGCCTATGCATTCCATTGGGGATATCCATATTGGGCGTTATAGGCAATTAACTCCCTGAGGATATGAATTTGTAGTTTGCCTTTGTCGTAGGCTCACTGGGGGTAGTTTTTCTTGTTGATGATTCACCGGGGAATTGATTGCTTTCCCGGGGATCTATTCTGATTTGCCCCCTAGGGAGGAATGGATTTTTTTACTCCTTGTTGGATGCTGTTATTTTGAGCTGGCTTTGCCTATGCTCTTATTCCGCTGGGGAATGAGTTTTCTGATTATTTTGCCTTTTTCTCACGTTTTATCTCTTTTTTTCCATGATTTTCAAATTTGGCTTTCTTATTTTGCATAATGCGTGCACCTTATTTTAATTTCTTTTATACACGCAAACTTTTTCTTCTTTTTTGATTATCCGCTAGGGATGAAAAAAAATTCTTCTTTTTCTCTTTTCTTTTTGGCGATCCACCAAGGAATTCCTTGGCTTCCTGAGGATCCAACTTTGATTTGATTTTTTTATGATGGAGTCTTGGCTCCTAGCTTTGTGAAGCTCTTATTGAGCTACAAGATGGGAATTTTCTTATTTTCCTCTTTTTGTAGATTTTTCTAAGATGCTCTACTTGGGGATTTTATTCGGCCTTCTTCTATTGTGGCCTCTATTGGGGAATGAAAGGTTTTTTCTTTTCTTTCTTTTTTTGTTGAACCCCTGGGGATATAGAGATTTTGACTTCATATATTCTTTGGTTAATCTTTGTGTAGTCCTTATTCTCCTTTAGGGAAGTAGCGGAGATTCTAGATGAATGTGCTCAATGACTCATGTGATGATGAAGTTGAGTCGCGAGGTAATCTTTTTATTTTGCCTCTGGAGTAGGCAAGGATCCGCTTGGGGATGATCAAGACTTTCCGTCGCCTTTTCTATGTTGATGGCTTCCTTTTTCTTAGATGGAAGGATGGTGGTTGGAGCTTCGAATGACTATTTTTGACGACTCATGTGGTGATGCTGAGTCGTGGAGTAATTTTTTTTTTCCTTTGGAGTAGGCAAGGATCCGTTTGGGGATCATCGAGCCTTTCTATTGGCCTTTTTCCAGTGCACCTTCGTTTATTGGGGTAGAAGGTTGGAGCTATTTTCCTTGAAGCTCTTTATTTTGCTAAAGTGGTTTTGATTTCACCTTTTCTTTTGCGATTTTGATTTTTCTCGCGAGTTATTTGAAATCTAGCTTGTAGACCCCAAATCTTGCGTGGCCTCAAAATAAAGTCAGAAAGCTTCCTATTTGAAGACGGCCAAAGCCTAACAAGCCACTAGGAGAGACTATTAGGCCCCCGTACCAAGATAGGAAAGTTTTTTGGCCCAAAAATAAAGTTTCTTGCCCTGAAGGGACGAGACCGCCGTCTGGAAGGACCAGACCGCCGTCTTGTCTCAACGCCAGGACGAGACCGCCGTCTCGATTTTCCAGACGGCGGTCTCGATTCCTGCAAAAGTCGAGACGGCAGTCTGGATTTTCCAGACGGCGGTCTCGATTCTCGCCTAGTCGAGACGGCGATCTGGATTTTCCAGACGGCGGTCTCGATTCCTGCAAAGGTTGAGACGGCAGTTTGGGTTTTCCAGACGGCGGTCTCGACCTTGTCAGACGAGAACGGCGGTCTCGACCTGTCAGGCGCGAAAAACTATAAATAGGGGCTCTCCCCCCCTCATTTCCACACAGAATCAGCATAGCTCTCCCTTCTCTCTAGAATTTATCTCTCTAAGAATCCCTCCGAGGCATTTCCGGAGTTTCTGAGTGTCTTTAGGCATAAACTGAGCGCTCTAAATCTTCTTTAGAATCCCTCCGAGGCATTTCCGGAGTTTTCTGAGAGTTGTAGAGTGAAGGGTTGCCAAAACGCACCCTCTCTTTAAAGAGAAATATATAAAAAGCTTGCTTTGGAGGTGCACATTCTCTCTCCTTCTAATTTTATCGCTTTCATTTAAATATATGCAATAGATACTAGGGCCATGTAGTCATAATCTCTAAATACCATATAATAAAAGGGTAAAAGCGCTATTTTCCAGTTTAATTATTCATTCAAGTTAGCCGGCCTATCATAGGGAACCCGAAAGGGGCGTCGTAAAGGAACTAACACTTCCTTTACACGTAACTAACTCCCTTACCCAACTCTGGTTCTAATGACCAAAGTTGGTTTTCGAAAACCAACGCCTTTTTAAACCCCTTTTCCGATGTTTATGGTAAAAATATCGGTGGCGACTCCATAGAACCCAAAATAAATAAGTCCTTGGGTTAGCCCGGTTATCAGACAACCCAAGGACACTTTTGAAAACCTCGCCCCTGGGTTAGCCCGGTTATCGGACAACCTAAAGGCGTTGTAACCACCAATAAAAAACGCGAAAATCGAAGAGGGTCGAAAAAACCATCGCGTCGCTCCGATCGCGCCCCCTTTTTTTTTGGGGAGGCGGCGACATGGCTTTTTAATATATCACGTGTGCCTTTTTATTTTATTATAATAATTTTTTGTACACGTGGGCTTTTTGGAATGTAAACAGAAATAACAACTTTTTATTTATTACTTCCCCTTTTTTTTTCGGGTAATACATTCAAGCATTCTTAGACTAATAGAAAATATCTAGAAAGCATCCTAGTCATCAGCTTCTGGGCTGGAGTGGGAGGATGGTGTTGGCGAAGGGATGCGGCGGAGCATGCGGCACTGGAACCTTGCCTGAGTCTGGACCAAATTTTCTATTTGGCGGTCCGTCCTTTCTTGCCTCATGTTCAGTTGACTGAACTATTTTCTCATGAACTGGAATTGCCCTTCCATGTAGGCGTGCTCATCATCCATACGTCGATATAGGCCAGCGAAATCTGGATCATATGCTTGCTGCTGGGACTCCGAAGTCGCGGGGATATCTTGTGGTATGCCGAAATCTTGCATATCTAGTGAAATTGAGAGCATGGGGTTTAAAACGAACCCGGATCCTTGTCGACTAAGGATGTTCATGTGGACCAGTATTCTCCCATTAATCAGTTCTAGTTGGAGGCTAGCCGGGATGTCTTCTCCGTCAGTGCATCCCCAATATTCAGCTAAAGGGGTGAGAAAAGTAGCCATCATGATAGCTGCTACTGAGCCACGAGTTCCATAATCCTTTAAGGCTTTCAGGAAAGCATACCCTGGGTTACATCGATGCCCCTGATGCATACAATAGACAATAAAGAGATAGCCAATGTCACCTTTCCTTGGCTTTCCTTCCGGCTATGTATGGTCCCAGCTAGCAATTTGTGGCATATGCGGAGCGGAGGAGAAAAAGCTGCACCCTTCAGATGTGATGGTAGGTGATCGATGTCATACTCGGTCAAATAATTAAAACAGATAAATGTAGTACTAGGAAGTTTTCCTAGGTCGTCTCCCAAAGACCACAAATTTCTATCAAAGCTTATCAATTTTTAAATTTAGAACAGTAACAAAAAAAAGGGAGTTTTTCAAAATTAAAATATTAGATGAAACAGAAAAAAAAGAAGATTATAAAAATGCGGATTAAAAACAGATTAAATGCAATTGATTTCCTGATTCTAATGCAGTGTCACTTATCCTAGATTACGAAATTAATTCGAAATTAACCAACTAAGCGAAGATTAATCTCAAATTAGCTTTAACCCTTGTTCCAATTCGAAATTAACCAACTAAGCGAAGATTAATCCCAAATTTTCCTTAACCCTTATTCCAACATGAAATTAACCAACTAAGCGAAGATTAACCCCAAATTATCCTTATACAATTAAGCATTGCATACATCACATAATCTCATCTCTAACACATAATTAAGCAAACTGTGATATTAGTTTCGGTTTATTAAGCATAAACAAATTATAATTCAACATTGAGATTAGAAGATGAAGAGTTAAGAGAACAAACAAAATGAAATTGAAGAACAAAACCTCAAAGATCTACTTGCATTCTTCTCAGAAATCAATACAAAGATTTAGCTATCCATGGAAAGTTGAAAACTCAATAGAAGAAACAAAATTAAAATCGAAACAAGAATTTAAAAATAATGACAGAAGAGTAAACAAACTTGAATATAAATTGCCGAAGATGAAAGGCGGCTGTGTGGTGGTTTCATGGCAGCAGAAAACAAAATTGAACCAAACTTTTAATGAGCCTTGATCAGTCCAAATTAAAATGTAGAGAAAACCAGCATGAAAAAAATGTGAAACAGAATTACAGTGGCTGCCTCCCTCCTCCTCCTATTGCTCCTCTAAAAATACCAGCCTACCCTAACCCTAGAGTCCCCTAGGAATGGGCCCAAGCTGGCCCACACGGGATTACACATCAAACAAACCCTAGCTGACATGGCAATCATTAATATGATGTGGAAATAGCAGCTGACATGGCAGGTGACGTGGTAGTGACATGGCAGGTGACGTGGCAACTGACATGGCAATGATGTGGAAACTCTCTTCATCTCAATATTAATGTCCATACTTCAAAATTGTTTCACCAAAAATACCTAAAAATAATTAGAAACGAAAATTAGACCAATTAATGCTAAATTAAGCAAAATTTGGAATAATGGCCCAATGAAGCCTGTCGCCGCCGTCCGTTCCGACGTCCAGGGACATCTCGAACGTTTATGCGAGCGGTCGCGAAAAGATGGTTTAGACTCGTGTTTTTTGTAAAATTATGTTCATTGCTTCCGAGGTGCTCAACAACTGAACTATCCTCTAATAAAAGCAAGGTTTTCGAAAAGGGGTTCTTTTGGAGTTGCCACCAATGTTTTGACCGTAAACATTGGAAAAGGATAAAAAGGCGTTAATTTTATTAAAAACCAAACTTGGCCATTATAACCAGAGTTAGGTAAGGGAGTTAGTTACGTGTGGGGAAGGTGTTAGCACCCCACAACGCCCCTTTTGGGTTCCCTATGACGGATTAATTCATTTAAGTAAAGATTATGAGAAATTACGCGATTACCCTATTTTATTGCATAATGTTAAAAATGACTATCTACATGACTTTATTTTACATTGCATACATAAAGCAATAAATAAAGCAGTAAAAGAGAAGAGAATTGAATAGAACCTCCGTAGCAAGCTTTGTATTGCGAATCCTTAATAATGAGGATGCGTTTTGGCAATCTTTCGCTCTACAAAGACTCTCCTCTCCGAATACAAGATCGACTCGACTAAACTTTTATAGAAGAATCGAATGCTAGAATATGATTTCTTAACTAATTGTTACCTTATTAAGGCAATCAGAGAGTTCATTCGAAGAGGGAAGAGAATAGACAAGTACTGGGAGTTGTCTGGTGTGTGAAACAGTGGCAGATGAGCCTCCTATTTATAGTTTTTCGCTGCCTGCACATTTGAGAAGCCCCTCTGGGTTGGGACGGCCGTCCCAAATGCCTCTTTTACAAAGGCTGGGACCCCCTGAAAGCTGGGACTGGCAGTCCCACTTGGGACGGCCGTCCCACTTGGCCAGGGAAGGTTGGGACGGCCGTCTCGACCTTGGGACGACCGTCTCGACCTGTTTTGGCCAGCCTTTGTGTTCTGGGACCCCTGGGAAGCTTTCCTTTCTTTATTTGGACGTCGGTTGATGTCTATAAACGCCCGTTGAAGCTTTATCTTCATATAGGAAGTCTTCTTGGCCTTTATTGAGATGCCAGGCGAGCTTTATCTTGTTGTAGGAAGTCTCTTTAGCCTTTATTGAGAGACCGGACAAAATTAGGGGTCTACAGCTGCCCCCCCTTCACCTGCCCAGCTAATTTGTTAGCTTAATATGCCGACAAAATTAGTTTGGTAGGGGAAGGAGTTAACCCTTTTGCCCGGTTATCCTTCAGATGCTTCTTTGCTGATCCTCCGGATGATAAATATTTTTGATAGGTACCAACCCCTATCTTGTTTGAGCCTTACTTTATAAGGCTCTGGTGAGTACTTACCCTCACCCGGTACGAGTCTGTGTTTCACTAGACTCTTGTGGGTACCTACCCCCACTAGGTATGAACCTTGTTTTTGCAAGGTTTTGGTGAGTACCTACCCTCACCCGGTATGAGTTCGCATTTTGCTAAACTCTTATGGGTACTTACTTCCGAGGTGCTCAACACTGAACTATCCTCTAATAGAAGTAAGGTCTTTGCAACCCGTTTTTTGAAATGCTTAGGTGAGTATTTTACTCAACCTAATGCATTCTGCTAAGTTTTGATGAGTACCTACCCTCATCCGGTACAAGCCTTATTTTATAAGGCTTTGGTGAGTACCTACCCCCACCTAGTACGAATATGCATTTTTGCTAGATTCTGATGAGTACCTACCCTCATCTGGTATAAACCTTATTTTATAAGGCTTTGGTAGGTACCTACCCCCACCTGGTACGAATCTGCACTTTTGCTAGATTCTGATGAGTACCTACCCTCATCCGGTATAAACCTTATTTTATAAGGCTTTGGTGAGTACCTACCCTCACCTGGTACGAACCCTATTCTATAAGGCTCTTGTGGGTACATAACCCCACCTGGTACGAACCCTATTCTATAAGGCTCTTGTTGGTACCTACCCCCACCCGGTACGAACCCTATTCTATAAGGCTCTTGTGGGTACCTACCCCCACCTGGTACGAACCCTATTCTATAAGGCTCTTGTGGGTACCTACCCCCACCCGGTACGAACCCTATTCTATAAGGCTCTGATGGGTACCTACCCCCACCTGGTACGAACCCTATTCTATAAGGCTCTTGTGGGTACCTACCCCCACCCGGTACAAACCCTATTCTATAAGGCTTTGATGGGTACTTACCCCCACCTGGTACGAACCCTATTCTGTAAGGCTCTTATGGGTACCTACCCCCACCCAGTACGAACCCTATTCTATAAGGCTCTAATGGGTACCTACCCCCACCTGGTACGAACCTTATTCTATAAGGCTCTTGTGGGTACCTACCCCCACCTGGTACGAACCCTATTCTATAAGGCTCTTGTGGGTACCTACCCCCACCTGGTACGAACCCTATTCTATAAGGCTCTGATGGGTACCTACCCCCACCCGGTACGAACCCTATTCTATAAGGCTCTTGTGGGTACCTACCCCCACCTGGTACGAACCCTATTCTATAAGGTTCTTGTGGGTACCTACCCCCACCTGGTACGAACCCTATTCTATAAGGCTCTTGTGGGTACCTACCCCCACCCGGTACGAACCCTATTCTATAAGGCTCTTGTGGGTACCTACCCCCACCTGGTACGAACCCTATTCTATAAGGCTCTTGTGGGTACCTACCCCCACCCGGTACGAACCCTATTCTATAAGGCTCTTGGGATGCTCTTTTTCGGCATTCAATCTTTATATTGATGAGTACAGACCCTCATCCGGTTTTTGGAGATGTGTTGGCGGCTTATTGTCTTTAATCATTTGCCTATCCCATGGGGAATGATTGATTTTTTCTTTTTGACTTTTCTTTTTTAGTCATCCAGTTTTACCGGGGATTTCTTTGTTTTTGGCTTTTCTTTTTAGCCATCCGGTCTTTGCTGGGGATTCTTTGGGTTTTGGCTTTTCCTTTCAGCCATCCGGTCTTTTCCGGGGATTCTTTGTTTTTGGCTTTTCTTGTTTAGCCATCCGGCTTTGCTGGGGATTCTTTGTTGGTTGCCTCTTATTTAGGCAGGAATCTCTTGGGGATTTGTTGATTTCTTGATTGTGCCTCTTGTTTTTAGGCAGATGCTTCAATAGTGGTGAAGGCTTTGTTGTTTTTTCGCCTCTGAATAGGCTGATGTTCCACTTGAGGATATTTGTTCTTGATAATACCTCTAAGTAGGCAGATGCTTTATTGGAAGCTTTGTGCTTTGGACTTGTATTACCTCTTATAGGTTGATTTCCCATTTCTTGGGGATATCGGTTTTTTGCTTGCCTTAGGCAGAGGCTCTTCTTGGGAGTGAAGGCTTTGCACTTCGCTGGGGATATCCATATTGGGCGTTTTAGGTGATTAACTCCCTAAGGATATGAATTTGTAGTTTGCCTTTGCTGGTAGGCTTGCTGGGGATTTTTTCTTTTTGGTGATCTACCAGGGATTTGATCGTTTTCTGGAGATCTATTTTGAATTGCCCCCTAGGGAGGAATGGTGTTTTTGACTCCTTATTGGACGCTGTTGTTTGAGCTGTCTTTGCCTATGCTCTTATTCCGCTGAGGAATGGGTTTTTATATGTGCGCCTTTTATGCACATTTGATTTTTCTTTGGATGAAAAGATATATATATATTTTTTTCTCTTTTCTTTTTGGTGATCCCTGGGGAATTTTTTGTCTTGGGGATCTAATCTTTGATTTGATTTTTTATGATGGAGTCTTGGCTCCGACTTTTGTGAAGCTCTTTATTGAGCGGAATGAATAGATTTTCTTTTTCTCTTTTTCTTGAGATTTCACCAAGGAGTTTGTCAGCTTCCTGGGGATCCAATTTTGATGATGGAGTCTTGGCTCCTGGTCTTGTGAAACTCCTTTTTAGTCGGGTGAAGAGATCTTTCTTCTTTTTGTTTTTTTGTAGACTTTTCTTGATATTCTTCTATTTGGAGATTTTTTATTTGGCCTTGTTTCGTTGTGGCCTCTATTGGGGAATGAAAGTTTTTCTTTTCTTTCTTTTTGTTGCCCCCTGATGATATGGAGGATTTGACTCCGTATTTTCTTTGATGGACTCTTGTGTAGTCCTTATTCTCCTTATTCTCCTTTGGGGAAATGGCAGATATTCTGGATGAGTTTGCTTGATGACTCATGTGGTGACGAAGCTGAGTCGTGAGGTAATATTTTTTTGTTTTGCCTCTGGAGTAGACGAGGATCCGCTTGGGGATGATCAAGCCTTTCCGTTAGCTTTTTGTTTTGATGGCTTCCTTCTTTCTTGGATGGAAGGATTGTGGTCGGATCTTTAAATGACTATGGTTGATGACTCATGTGATGATGATGCTGAGTCATGGAGTAATTTTTGTTTTGCCTTTGGAGTAGGCAAGGATCCGTTTGGGGATTATCGAGACTTTTTGTTGGCCTCTTTTTTTCGATGTACCTTCTTTCATTGGTGTAGAAGGTTAGAGCTAGTTTCCTTGAAGCTCTTTATTCTGCTGAAATGGTTTTAATTTCGCCTTTTTCTTTCGCGATTTTGATCTTTATCGCGAGTTGTTTGAAATCTAGCTTTTTAATATGTCACGTGTGCCTTTTATTTTATAATTTTTGTACACGTGGCTTTTGAAATGTAAACAGAAATAACAATGTTTATTTATTACTTCTCTTTTTTTTGTGATACATTCAAACATTTTCAAGCTACTAGAAAATATTTAAAAGGAAACTATCTCCTAATCATCTGCCTCTGGACTGGAATGGGCAGATGGCGCTGGTGAAGAGATGCGACGGAGCAAGCGACGCTAGAACCTTGCCTGGGTCTGGACCAGATTCTCTATCTGTCGATCCGTCCTGTCTTGCCTCATGGTCAGCTGACTGAACTGCTGCCGTATGAACTGGAACTCTCCTTCCATATAGGCGTGCTCGTCATCTATCCGTCGGTACAAGCCTGCGAAGTCTGGATCATATGACTGCTGCTGCGATTCTGTAGTCGAAGGAATGTCCTGAGGCATGTCAAAATCGCGCATATCCAGCGAAATCGAGATAATGGGGTTTAAGATGAACCCTGATCCCTGTCGACTAAGGATATTCATGTGGACTAGCATCGCTCCGCTAATCGGCTCTGGTCGGAGGCTAGCTGGGAGGTCTTCTCCGTCAGTGCATCCCCAATATTCAGCTAAAGGGGTGAGAAAGGGAGCTATTATGATGGCTCTTGCTGAGCCGCGGGTTCCGTAATCTTTTACGGCTTTCAGAAAGGCATACGCTGGGTTGCATCGTAGCCCTTGATGCATACAGTATACAATGAAAAGGTTAGCCAGTGTTACCTTCCCTTGGCTTTCCTTCCAGCTGTGTATGGTCCCAGCTAGCAATTTATGGCATATGCGGAGCGGAGGAGAGAAAGTTGCGCCCTTCAGGTTCGACAACAGAGTGTGTGCTCCAGTGATTTCTCTCCACATGCTAGTGGTGGTGAGAGCAGCAGGTTTTTCCAGATATGCGGATCGATATTCTGGTGTTCTTGTGTCTGCTCGTTGGCAGAAACCCATTATGACATTAAAGTCATCCAGAACAGTGGTTCGGTAGGCTCCATCCATCCAGTAGGAGATGGCTTGAGTCGGTGGTACTCCGGGAATTGCGGACGGCATTTCCACCATGTTGATGGAGGCAAGAAATTCTAGCGTAGCAGTGCGGTGGATCCGAGTAGGTGGCTCACGGAGCAGAAAGTCCCATCCTATGTTGTGGATGAACCTTCTGACATCTTGTTCCCAGCCAAATGTAGCTAGGATTTCAAAATCCAACCGCAGTGTGGGATGCCAAGAAAATTGTTGGATATTTGCCAGTCGCTGTTGATGTGATTCTGCTAGTAGAGCGCTAGTAGTAGGAGTTCCTCTAGCAGGGATTCTAGTGCGTTTTCTCCTAGATGAGGCTTCTCCGTGCTCCATTG
>OY731400.1:42562203-42581756 GCA_963425845.1 Sphenostylis stenocarpa
GATAAACTCCTTGGTGAATCTTCAAAAAGGAAAACAAAATTTTTCCATCTTCCAGCTCAAATAAGAGCTTTACAAAGCCAGGAGCCAAGACTCCATCATCAAATTTGGATCCCCAGGAAGCTGACAAACTCCTCGGTGAATCTCAAGAAAAAAAAGAAAATCTCTTCATTCCGCTCAATAAAGAGCTTCTCAAAAAGTCAGGAGCTCAGACTCCATCATCAAAATTGGATCCCCAAGAAGTAAAGGAAAATTCCCCAGGGATCACCAAAAAGAAAAGAGGAAGAAAAATATATCTTTTTCATCCAAAGATCAAGCCAATGTGCATAAAAGGCGCACATACAAATCCATTCCCCAGCAGGAATAAGAGCATAGGCAAAGTCAGCTCAAACAACAACGTCAAATAAGGAGTCAAAACTCCGTTCCTCCCTAGGGGGCAATTCAAAATAGATCCCGGAATGAAATTAATTCCCAGTGGATCATCAAAAAGAAAAATCCCAGACGAGCCTACCAAATGAAGGCAAAACTACAAGTTTATATCCTCGGGGAGTTAATCATCCGGAACACCCAATATGAATATCCCCGGCGAAGTGCAAAGCCTTCACTCCCAAGAAGAGCCTCTGCCTAAGGTAAGCAAAAAGCTGATATCCCCAAGAAATGGGAAATCAACCTATAAGAGGTAATACAAGCACAAAGCTTTCAAAAAGCATCCACCTATTCAGAGGTATTATCAAGAACAAATACCCTCAAGTAGAACATCAGCCTATTCAGAGGCGAAAAACAACAAGTAAAAAGCCTTCACCACTATTGAAGCACCCGCCTAATCAAGAGGCACAATAAAAAAATCAACAAAATCCCCAGTGGACTCCCGCCTAATCAAGAGGCACAACAAAATCCCAAAGTGGATCTTCGCCTAATCAAGAGGCACAATCAATAAGAGAATTCAAAATCCCCAGAGGATTCCCGCCTAATAAGAGGCAGCCAGCAAAGAATCCCTGGCAAAGCCGGATGGCTAAAAAAGCCAAAAACAAAGAATCCCCGGCAAAGACCGGATGGCTAAAAGGAAAAGCCAAAACCCAAAGAATCCCCGGCAAAAGCCGGATGGCTAAAAGAAAAAGCCAAAACAATGAAATCCCCGGTAAAAACCGGATGACTAGAAAGTCAAGAAGAAAAACCAAATCATTCCCCAAGGAATAGGCGTAATACAATAAGCCGCCAAACACATCTCTAAAACCAGATGACCATAGGATGAATTACAAAAGAATACATCCTAAAGAGTCCGTCAAGATGCAGACTCGCACAATAGAGCCTTGTCAAGATGCAGGTTCGCACCCAGTGGGGGTGTAAAAACCACTAGAGCCTTGTCAAGATGCAGGTTCGCACCCAGTGGGGGTGTAAAAACCATTAGAGTCCGTCAAGATGCAGACTCGCACAATAGAGCCTTGTCAAGATGCAGGTTCGCACCCAGTGGGGGTGTAAAAACCATTAGAGTCCGTCAAGATGCAGACTCGCACAATAGAGCCTTGTCAAGATGCAGGTTCGCACCCAGTGGGGGTGTAAAAACCACTATAACCCGAGCCAATATGCAGGTTCACACCCAATGGGGGTGTAAAAACCACTAGAACCCGAGCCAATATGCAGGTTCGCACCCAATGGGGGTGTAAAAACCACTAGAACCCGAGCCAATATGCAGGTTCGCACCCAATGGGGGTGTAAAAACCATTAGAACCGAGCCAATATGCAGGTTCGCACCCAATGGGGGTGTAAAAACCATTAGAACCGAGCCAATATGCAGGTTCGCACCCAATGGGGGTGTAAAAACCATTAGAACCGAGCCAATATGCAGGTTCGCACCCAATAAGGGTGTAAAAACCATTAGAACCAAGCCAATATGCAGGTTCGCACCCAATGGGGGTGTAAAAACCATTAGAATCTAGCCAAAAGGCAGATTCATACCAGGTGGGGGTAGGTATCCACCATAGCCTTATGAAATAAGGTTTGTACCGGATGAGGGTAGGTACTCATCAAAATTTAGCAAAAATGCATCAGGTGGAGTAAAAATACTCACCGGGAGCATTACAAAAAACGGGTGCAAAGACTTGCTTCTATTAGAGGATAGTTCAGTGTTGGAACCTCAGAAGTAAGTACCCACAAGAGTTTAGCAAAATGCAAACTCATACCGGGTGAGGGTAGGTACTCACCAAAACCTTGTAAAACAAGGTTCATACCTAGTGGGAGTAGGTACTCACAAAAGTCTAGTAAAAATACAGACTTATACCCGGTGAGGGTAAGTACTCACCAAAGCCTTAGAAAAAGAAGGCTCAAACCAGATAGGGGTTAGTACCTATCAAAATATTTATCATCTGGAGGATCAGCAAGGAGCAGCATCCGAAGGATAGCCGGGCAAAAGGGTTAACTCCTTCCCCTACCAACTAATTTTGTCGGCATATTAAAACCAACGAATTAGTTAGGCAGGTGAAGGGGGGGCAGCTGTAGACCCCTAATTTTGCCCGGCCTCTCAAAATAAAAAGCTAGAGGAACTTTGCCCGAAGATGGAGTTCATCCGGCTTCCCAAAACCGAGGAAACCTCCCACAACAAAGACGGAGTTCACCCATTCACACAATAAAGACTAAAGAGACTTCCTATACAGAGATAAAGCTCACCCGACATTTCAAATGAAGGCCAAGAAGATTTCCTACACGAAGATAAAGCTTCAACGGACATATATCGGCACCAATCCACGTCCGAAAACGGCAAGGAAAGCTTCCCGGGGGTCCCAAAACGCAAGAGTAGGCCAAAACAGGTCGAGACCACCGTCCCAGAGTTGGGACGACCGTCCCAACTGAAATTAAGCAAGTGGGATGCGCGTCCCAAATGTTGGACGGCCGTCCCAAACACCAGGGGGTCCCAATGTGAATAAATCTGCATTTGGGACGGCCATCCCAACCCAGACTGGCCGTCCCAGATTGGCACAATGCAGAAAACGCGTTTGGGACGACCGTCCCAACCCAGACGGCCATCCCAAAGTTCCAGGGCGAAAAATGCTATAAATAGGAGCCTCATTTGTCTCATTTCACACACTAGACAACTCAGAGACTTGTCTTCTTCTCTCCCTCTCTCGAATGATCTCTCTGATTGCCTTTTTTAGGTAACAATCAGTTAAGGAATTTGTATTCCGGCATTCGATTTCTTCTAGAAAATTAGTCGAGTCGATTAGGGTAGACGAGAGGAGAACAATTGTAGAGCGAAGGACTGCCGAAATGCGTCCTCTTTGTACAAGAATCATAATATAAAGCTTGCTACGGAGGTTTTTCTCAATTCTCTTCTTCTTTATTGCTTTATTTATTGTTTTCACGTATGCAATGTAGATAAATCATGTAGATAACCATATCTAAATAAGCGTATCAATAAAAAAAGGGTAAATGCGTAATTTCTCATAATCTTCACTTAATGAATAAATCCAGTCATAGGGAACCCGAAAGGGCGTTGTGGGGTGCTAACACCTTCCCCACACGTAACTAACTCCCTTACCCAACTCTGGTTATAATGGCCAAGTTGGTTTTTATTAAAATCAACGCCTTTTTTTCCTTTTCCAATGTTTCCGGTCAAAACATTGGTGGCGACTCCAAAAGAACCCCTTTTCGAAAACCTTGCTTTTATTAGAGGACAGTTCAGTGTTGAGCGCCTAGGAAGCAATGAACACAATTTTAACAAAAAACGCGAGTCCAAACCATCTATTCGCGACCGCTCGCATTAACGTTCGAGATGTCCCTGGACGTCGGAACAGACGGCGGCGACACCCCCACCTGGTACGAACCCTATTCTATAAGGCTCTGGTGAGTACCTACCCTCACCCAGTACAAACCCTATTCTATAAGGCTCTGGTGGGTACCTACCCCCACCTGGTACGAAGCCTATTCTATAAGGCTCTTGTGGGTAACTACCCCCACCTGGTATGAACCCTATTCTATAAGGCTCTGGTGGGTACCTACCCCCACCTGGTACGAACCGTATCCCATAAGGCTCTTGTGGGTACCTACCCCCACCTAGTACGAACCCTATTCTATAAGGCTCTTGTGGGTACCTACCCCCACCCGATACGAACCCTATTCTATAAGGCTCTTGTGGGTAACTACCCTCACCCGGTACGAACCCTATTCCATAAGGCTCTGGTGGGTACCTACCCCCACCTGGTACGAACCCTATTCTATAAGGCTCTGGTGGGTACCTACCCCCACCTGGTACGAACCCTATTTTATAAGGCTCTGGTGGGTACCTACCACCACCTGGTATGAACCATATTCTATAAGGCTCTGGTGGGTACCTACCCCCACCTGGTACGAACCCTATTCTATAAGGCTCTTGTGGATACCTACCCCCACCTGGTATGAATCTGCATCTTGCTAGATTCGGATGAGTATCTTATCCTCATCTAGTATGAACCCTATTCTATAAGGCTCTTGGGATGCTCTTTTTGGCATACAATCTTTTGATTGATGAGTACAAACCCTCATCCGGTTTTTGGAGATGTGTTGGCGACTTATTGTCTCTGATCATGCACCAATTCCATGGGGAGTGATTGATTTTCTTTCTTTTTGACTTTTTTGTTTTAGTCATCCAGTTTTACCGGGGATTTTTTTTTTGGCTTTTCTTTTTATCCATCCGGTCCTGCCGGGGATTCTTTGTTTTTGGCTTTTCTTTTTAGCCATCCGGTCTTGCCGGGGATTCTTATTTTTGGCTTTTTTTGTTTAGCCATCCGGTTTTATCGGTGATTTCTTGTTGGTTGCCTCTTGTTTTAGGCAGGAATCTCCTGGGGATTTGTGGTTTCGGGCTTTTCTATTTAGTCGTCCGGTCTTTGCCGGGGTTTATTGATGATTGCCTCTTAATTTAGGCAGGAATCCATTGAGGATTTGTTGATTTCTGTTGATTGTGCCTCTTGATTTAGGCAAATGCTTCAGCAGTGGTGAAGACTTTTATGCTTTGGGCTTATATTGCCTCTTGCATAGGTTGATTTCCCATTTCTTGGGGATATTAGCTCTTTGCTCGTCTCTGAGTAGGCAGAGGCTTTATTGGAAGTGAAGGCTTTGCATTTCACTAGGGATATCCATATTGGGCGTTTATAGGCAATTAATTCCCTGAGGATATGAATTTGTAGTTTTGCCTTTGCTGATAGGCTCATTGGGGATAGTTTTTTCTTTTTGATGATCCATCGGGGATTTGATTGTTTTCCCAGAGATCTATTTTGACTTGCCCCCTAGGGAGAAATGGAGTTTTTGACTCCTTGTTGAATGCTGTTGTTTTGAGCTGGCTTTGCCTATGCTCTTATTCCGCTGGGGAATGGGTTTTTATCTTTTCCTCGCGATTTTGGAAATTTGGCTTTTTAATGTGTGCGCCTTTTATGAACACTGCTTTTTTGTTATCTGTTGGATGAAGAGATTTATTTTTTCCTCTTTTCTTTTTGGCGATCCCGGGGAGTTTATTGGCTTCATGGGGATCCAATCTTTGATTTGATTTTTTTGATGATGGAGTCTTGGCTCCTGGCTTTGTGAAGCTCTTATTTGAGCTGGAAGATGGAAATTTTCTTGTTTTCCTCTTTTTGTAGACTTTTCTGATATGCTCTACTTGGAGATTTTTATTCGGCCTTTTTCGTGCCTCTATTGGGGAATGCAAGTTTTTTCTTTTTTCTTTTTGTTAAACCCCTGGAGATATGGAGATTTTGACTTTATATCTTCTTTGGTTGATATTTGTGTAGTCCTTATTCTCCTTTGGGGAATGAGGCAGATATTTTGGATGAGTGTGCTCGATGACTCATGTGGTGATACAGCTGAGTCGTGAGGTAATCTTTTTGTTCTGCCTCTAGAGTAGGCAAGGATCCGCTTGGGGATGATCATGCCTTTCCGTTGGCTTTTCTATGTTGATAGCTTCCTTTTTCTTGGATGGAAGGACGAATGACTATGTTTGACGACTCATGTGGTGATGTTGAGTCCTGAAGTAATTTTTTGTTTTACCATTGGAGTAGGCAAGGATCCATTTGGGGATCATCGAGCCTTTCCGTTTGCCTTTTTTCGGTGTACCTTCGTTTATTGGTGTAGAAGGTTGGAGCTATTTTCCTCGAAGCTCTTTATTCTGCTGCAATGGTTTTGATTTCGCCTTTTTCTTTCGCGATTTTGATTTTTATATGGATACTGGATTCTTGCGCCTCCTGTTTTCAATCACAAGTATGGAGACTAGCCTCCTTATATGCATGTTTATTATTTTTTTTTAAAGAAAATTATTTTTTCTTGATTTTGACAAAGTCGTTTTGTGCAACTACTTTGTGTGTGGATGTTCTAGATGCAATCTATTTGTTTATTTTATTTTTGATGCATTTAGAAAGTAACTGGTCTTCTCCCGTTGGCTTCTTATGAATATGCCGATGGGCTCCTCCTTTGTGACCATGATGATGGGCTCCTCTTTTATTCATCTTTTAGTTTTAGCCCTATCTTTTGCCTAGACCGCCCTTTACGGGTTTTTGATCTAGTGGGCTGCCTTAATTTTTGCCTAGAATATCTTAGGGGGTTTTTGCCTTATCTTTTGCCTAGATCGTTCTTTTGGAGTTTTCGATCTAGCATGCTACCCTAGTTTTTTCCTAAGAATATCCCGACGAGGCTTTTATTCCTTTATTATTATTATTATTATTATTTATTTTTTTATGCTTCCTTTTTTTTAGATGCATGCTTGATCTTTGATTAAAAGTCTTTGCACATATTTATGATTTATCAATAAAGAGGCATTTCCATAATATTTGGTCACGAGAAAGGAAATGAAAGGGAATTTTATTGATAAATGAGCAAAATTTTATTTCTTTTATAGTAGGATTTCAAGGATATTTAGAAGAATGGCTGGTCGGGGTTGGTTGTACTATTTAGGCTTATACAGTCATGTCTATGATATCTGCCCCCTGGTTCTCCTAATTGCTTCAATTGAGATGTCTGAGCTCAGAGTGAAGACTATGCAGACTACTTGCTTCTGGAAGAATGTTACTTTAGCCGCCTTTTCGGTTTTCGACTAAAGTAACCATTGCTCTTAATTTTTTTTACCTCTACTTTTTGCCTAGGACATATCCTAGCGAGGGATATAGACCCTATCTTTTGCTCAGGGATGCCCTTTGCGGGTTTTCATTCCTGACGGGTCTTGAGCAATGTTCTCAAGCATAATACTTCTTCCCCGTATCGGAGTTGATTGGGTGTCGAAGTTCCTTTCCATCCATATTGGTGAGGATAAGAGCCCCTCCCGAGAAAGCTCATTTGACCACAAAGGGTCCTTCATAATTTGTTGCCCATTTTCCAATTTTATTCTTTTGGGCTGGAAGCAACTTATTTACCATTAAATCCTTCTTATGGTAAATATGAGGGTTGACCTTTTTTCGTAAGCCTTTTTTATTTTCCTTTGCTAGGCTTGCTCATGACATATAACATTCAGCCGTTTTTCTTCAATAAGGTTTAGCTGGTCATATCGGCTTTGAACCTGTTCGACTTCTATTAATTTTGCTTTCATCATCCTGTGCTTTTGTCAACATGATTAGTTGTACCGATTTGCCGTCTCGACTCTTTGCTATAACCAAAGAGTAATCATTTTGAATGTAGAGTCACTGCCATGTCAATGCCCCTCTTCCTTTCCTTAGGGATTTCAATCCTCCTATTGATCACTATGTTTCCACATTCCCCTTTATTATTTGAATGCTTTATAGTGAAATGGTCAAGAGAAGAGAAAGAAAAGGATTTATAACAAAGGCTTGTGTTTTAGAGGGATATATTTTTTATAATAGAGGTTTCTGTAAGAATGGTTAGCCAAGGTTGGTTGGTGTTTAGGCTAGTTTAGACAAACGTCTTGTTCTTATGATGTGGCGTCTTTTTGTGACTGATTAACTTTCCCAGTCTGTCCTTTTGGGTTTTCAGCCTAGGATTTTGCCCTTTTATCTTTTTGTCTTGTTCTTTGACCTTGACATGCTTCTTTTAATAATAATTTTTTTTTTTCAAAACATTGTCGAAACACGATTTTCTTATTCGTGTCTCTAGCTAATCAATCATGTTAACTTTGGCTTCATTTTGTCTATGGCATTTTGATTATTTTGACATATTTTGGAACAAAATGTTTGTCTAAACATTGTTAGAAAAGTAGGTCTGAGATCAAGAGGGGGGTGAATTGATCTTTGAAAGATTTTCACAATTAACAAATTATCTATTTGTAAAAATAAGATTTCAGATCTGTTCTTGAATCACAAAGCAATCAATCAACAATAAATGCGGCAACAGAATTAAAAGAGGAGAAAGGTTTAGAAAGATATCACCGGTGTTTATACTTGGTTCACCCAATACCAGGGCTACGTCCAGTCTCCAGCCAAATTCTAGCTGGGTTCCACTAGATCAAATGTTTTACAGATTACAATCTTACACTTAATCTACCACAAGAACCACAATTCCAGTTCCTGCACCTAACCTTTCACCAAGAACCAAATTCCAGTTCTTGACAACCTCTACAACCAAATTCCAGCTGTAAAAAACCAGTGCCCACAATTCCAGGCACCAAACAATACAAAAAGAATGTAAAGAATTGAAAAGAAGAAACTAGAATGCTCAAACCATTTTTATGCAATTCTGCAGTAAGTGTTTCTTCTCCAAAAGAAAGCAATTTGCCTCAAGAAAGAATTTCAAAGAACTTCAAAAACTAGCGCGAATCTTTCTTGAAAGAGTGCTAAAGTTTGCTTGCTTGATTGCTAAAGCATGTGTAAAAGATTGATGTTCAAATGTATATTTAAAATGTTCAAGCCAAACTGTTTTTATAGAAGATTTTCAAAACTGCTGGTTTAATCAATCTGTTAAAATAATCTTTTAATCTATTAAAAGTCTAGTTTTAATCTGTTAAAACTTCTTTTAATCCATTAAAGCGTTCTTGATTATTTAACAAAATTGTTTTAACTGATACGACAACGTTTATATCAATTAAAACTCTTTACAAAAACTCTTCTAATTTGTTTTAATCGATTGTTTCGTGATTCAATCGATTAAAATACTGCAAAACTTTATTGTGATTTTTTCCAAGTGATTTTAACTGATAAAAATAAGTTTTAATCGATTAAAACGCTGTGTAGAAATTTTCTAAGTTGTTTTAATCGATTGAAACGTGTTTTAATCGATTGAAAAAGCTCTGATCGGTCATAACTCAATTCGATCGATCATATCGATTCCGATCGGTCATAATTGCATTCTGATCGATCATCCTGAACACTAAGTGGATTTAATCGATTAAAACCAAGTTGTATCGATTAAAATACTGGAAAAAACTTCTCTTAACATTTTAAGTGATTTTAATCGGTTATTTCGAAGCTTTATCGGTTAAAACACGACGTGAAGGTTTTCAAAACTTTCTTTAATGAAAACAACCAGTTATTTCGAAATTATATCAGTTAAAAACTTGTTTAAGAAAGCTTTTGTTAAAATACTTTGTTTTTAACTGCTTAAACGTTTTTAGAGGCATTTTGCAAAATCTTTTAAGTGAAGAAACCTCATGCAGCAGAAAAGATAAAAATGATTATACCTAACCATAGCTGCGGACACATTAATCTCTCTACTGTTTTAACTAAGTGATTGTTGACTGCTACAAAGTTGACTTTGACTTTATCTTTGACTTCATCAAATCAACAAGATCTTTGCCAGAGTATTTCAATAAGATCTTCACCACTTTCAAACATGGTTATTTATGGGGTATAGATATGATTAGCGAGAAAAGAAACAGGTAGTAAGAATAGCATTCTTTTGTAATTCAAAGGGAAATATGCGCCCTAAAGATGCTCGGGGGTCGGGCACACCCCGAGGAGTGATCTCTAATAGTCATTGGGTTTACGTCCCTTAAAATCGGAAGAAGGATATCTAATGACTAACGCTACCCTTGATGCTAATATCCCTCCTTTTCGGAAGATTGTCTGTAAGGTATGGAGGGGGGACTTCCCTTTTCCTCATATGGCTTGATCTTTTGTAGGGTTGTTATTTAAAGGGTTATCCTTAAAATCTGGTGGCTCTCTTATTCCTTGAGCATCCTTTCCAAGCCCTTGTCTGGGCTGTATCCATATCTCTTCATTATATGGGCCACTTTTAAACTGCTAGGAAGTCTTTCCATATTTTCAAATGTCTTCTTTAGCCGCATCCATTTAAGGTATGGTGGACGGCTCGTTGATTCGAATGTAGTCTTTAGCTTAAACCATGATCAACTTGTCGCCTACCACGAATTTGATTTTTCGATGGAGCATTGAAGAAACTGCCCTAGCACCATGAATCCAAATTCTACTTAATCTTCCCCTTGGATTCTTTTTTTCTTCGGTTTCTTTATTTTTTCCTTTGTTTTTAGGAGCATTATCTTGTAGCTCCTTGGGGAATAAATTCTTTCGCTTCTCGTCGTGCCCCCAATGTTGGCTATATTGGAGATATCTTTATTAACGGACGATTCTTCTATGTATCTCCACGATACAGCTTTATCCGATGTATAAGGGAAAGGACGAGGCATGACTAAGTGCAAAGGTGTCATTGCCCCTTCCCTGATATTATCAATTTGGGTACTGATATTCACTTCTTTCTTATTATTTCTTTGTCCCAAATCGATGGCCTAAGTTTTTTTCTGATGGGGCTGTATCAATTGAGCTTATTTTTCCAACAGTCTTTGCATGTCCAGGGAAATGGTCCCCTCCTCACTGTCTGACTCAATCCATTCGCCTTCGGCTTTCAGATCCCGCAGAGAGTTTTCAATCACAGACATGACTATTTATATGGTCTATATTTGGGTTTAGATTTTATTTAATTATTTTGGAATGAGAGAGAAAAGAATGAAAAGAATATGCACATTATGTAAAATGCCTCATTGTATTGATGAAAAGAGAAATATGTACAGAGCCCTTTTAATCAAAAGATCTCGCGGCCACGGGCAGAGATCGCGAGAGATGCATCGGAAGCTTTTTTATTATTTATTATTATTATTTTTTAATTAAAATATGCACAAAATGAGGAGCCCTAATTAGCTGGCCTTCTCTACCCAACTCACTATTCTGGTTGTGATAGAGACTTGATATTCACGTAGGGAGTATTGAAGGTGATCCACCCAGCATTCAACAACTCTTGGACCTTATATTTCAAGGCCATGCAATTCTCCACAGAATGCCCAGGAGCGCCTGAATGGTAATCACAGTTCTCATTAGGTTTGTACCATTTTGGGTAGGGTGGATCCATCTTCTTTGGAGGGACATATGCTAGGAGATGGTCCTTTATCAATTCTGGCAGCAGACTTCCATAGGAGGTTGGAATGGGAGTGAATTTCTTCTCTTATCTGCGTGATTGCCTAGATGGTTGTGAAGAGGAAGAAGGGGTAGTGAGGTTTATGGCATTTACGCTCCCCTCTTTCTTCTTGCCAAAGGACTTCTTGAATGATGCGTGAGATTTCTTAGACTTGGGAGGGAATCAAGTATTTTCGACATGAGTATTTTCGACATCAGTTACCTCCTTTAAATCGAAGTTGTGTCCCTCTAATGCCCTTAATTTCTCTTCTAGGGCCAAAATTCGTTGCTCAGAGACCGTATTGTGGAAGCATTGCTGATACATTAGCTTCGTCATCTGCGCTATTTGTTCCTTTATGACATTAAGCTCAGCGGTGAGCATACGATTCTGTTCCTCTAATTGCTCCATCTTCTTGGCTTTTTGAGCGCGAGTGAGAACAGGTAGAAGACCAGCCACTTTCTAAATGATTTAAAGATTTTTATTATTGTGTTTTTTTATTATTATGAATGATCAGTGTGAGATAGATATGCCTTAGACAATAGCTTTGGTATCTTCTTAAAGGTGGGAGTACCATACCCACCTTGGTGTGATGGTTCCCCTTTTTTTCAAAAGGTTACCATCATACCTTAGCGCACTTATCTCTTCTAGGAAGGTTATAAACGCACTTGGGTCTCTTTCGCTATTATCTAAGGATATCTAATGCATCCTAGAATGAATGTGTTTATGCATGCACTACAAAAATATTTTTTATGATAGTAGATATTGAAAGTGGAATAACTTTTGACTGGGATGTCCGATTTGGACGCACAACATATCAAAACAAAGAGAAAGAGGTGAAGAACCAAGTTGAAAATATCCAAAGGGGATTTGGCCCAGTAATTTTCCCAAAAAATGCTCCTAAGACCCATTTTTTGGAGGTTTATTAAAATGATGTTTATGCATACTTCTCTTAGTGCATTTATTTTCTCTCTTAGTTTGACCACTTATTGGATGATGTGGTATGAATGATACGACTTTGCCAAGAATCTTTTTATTATAAAAGGCATTTTTATTGTTTAAATTGTTTTTATATTTTTTATGACCCTTTATCTCTTCTGTCGGTCAACGTGGCTACTTGGCTTACAAAGAACCTGAAACCAGGCTAGCTTAACTGAAGACTGTCTGAGATAAAGTTGGTTTACTCTTACCACTTTTATGGTTTTTAGGATTTTTTACTATTTTTGTCTGTTGTATGATTACCCTATGCTAATGCATCAATAAAAATATAGCAAACAAATGCACACACAATTCATTCATCCACGAGCAGAGCCATGCTAATTTCGAGATGGGGTTTTCCTGTAGAAACGTGCTTGGTTTAGGTGGTTCTAAACTGTTCTCACCAAGGCCAAAGGTCCCCAAGGTGCCCCCATTATAGGGACCTCTCAATCTCTCAGTCCTCGGGTCATGCACAGAACTCCGTGTCGACATCCTTGGACCAATATAAGAGAGCTATCACCTTGAGTTGGCGGTTTTCCAACAACGGTTGTAGCCCCGTGTGCCAACAAGCCGGTTGTATCTGCCACCCACTCCCTATAGGTATTAACTCTTGCCCCCGGGTATAGAGGGACTGTTGTGTGCGAGGGTTTTTGTGTGCAATTTATATTTCAGACAATTTGTAGAAAATAATCATACAGCAATTATTAAAGCCATACAATAAAACATAGGAAGAGGGTAAAGGCGTAATTTCAAATCTTCACTTAGTTTGAATTTTATCCGTCACTAAATGGGATCAACTCTCTAGCTTCCCCAGCGGAGTCGCCATCTGTCGTCGCCGTCCGTTCCGACGTCTAGGGACATCTCAAACGTTTATGCAAGAGGTCGCGAAAAGATGGTTTAGACTCGCGTTTTATGTTAAAATGTGTTCATTGCTTCCGAGGTGCTCAACAACTGAACTATCCTCTAATAAAAGCAAGGTTTTCGAAAAGGGGTTCTTATGGAGTCGCCACCAATGTTTTGACCATAAACATTGGAAAAGGATAAAAAGGCATTGATTTTAATAAAAACCAAACTTGGCCATTATAACGAGAGTTAGGTAAGGGAGTTAGTTACGTGTGGGGAAGGTGTTAGCACCCCACAACGCCCCTTTCGGGTTCCCTATGACAGATTCATTCATTAAGTGAAGATTACGAGAAATTACGTTATTACCCTATTTTATTGCATAATATTGAAAAAAATGACTATCTACATGACTTTATTTCATATTGCATATATAAAGCAATAAATAAAGCAATAAAAGAGAAGAGAAGTGAAAAGAACCTCCGTAGCAAGCTTTGTATTACAAATCTTTAACTGTGAGGATGTGTTTTGGCAATCCCCCGCTCTACAAAGACTCTCCTCCCAGAATACAATATCGACTCGACTAAATTTAAAAAAAAAATCGAATGCTGGAATACAATTCCTTAACCGATTGTTACCTTTTTAAGGCAATTAGAGAGTTCATTCAAAGTAGGGAGAGAAGACAAGTGTCTGGAGTGTGAAAAAGTGGCAAATGAGCCTCCTATTTATAGTTTTCACATCCTGGCGCTTTGGGACGACCGTCTGGGGGATGGAAAACCAAGATGGGCATCTGGGGAAGCTGGGACGGCCGTCTGAGATTTGGGACGGCCGTCCCAACCATCAAAACAGGCTGAGACGGCCGTCTGGCACTTGGGACGACCGTCTGGGCCTGCTAGGACGACCATCCCGACTTCTGGGACGGCCATCTCGACTGTTCTGGCCAGATTTTGTGTTCTGGGACTTCTGGGAAGCTTTCCTTTTCTTTATTCGGAAGTCGATTGATGTCGTTAGACGTCCACCAAAGCTTTATCTTCAAATAGGAAGCCTTCTTAACCTTTATTGAAAGGCCGGGCAAAATTAGGGGTCTACACCCGCTATTATGACCGTAAGATCTTTTACTAAAAAGGGCTTTGTAAATATTTTTCCTTTATCAATACAGTGAGGCATTTGCATAAGCATTCATATTCTTTTTCATTCTTTTCTCCTTCATTATTATTTCAAAATAAATAATAATAAAATCTAATCCTAAACAGAACCAAATAAAAATAATCATGTCTATGATTGATGACTCTCCGTGGGATCCGAAAGCCAAAGGTGAATGGGCTGAGTCAGACAGTGAGAAGGGGACGGTCTCCCCGGACATACAAAGACTGTTAAAAAAGAGAAGCTCAATCTATATGCCCCAATTAGAAAGAAACCGAGGCCATCGATTTAAGGGCAAGGAAACGATAAGAAGGAAATAAGTATTAGTACCCAAATCAATGATAAAGGTCGGGGAAGGTTTGATATAACTATTAAAGGAGTATATGGATGCATGCGCATGGTCCTACCATGACATGCCAATATCTCATAATTCAACATCATGACTCCTAAAATAATGGTGCAGTGGGGGCAACCAATAAAGAATGTTATGACCATCATCCGGAAGGTGGTCAAAACCTACAAGGATTAGCATGAAATGTTACCCTCTGCCCTTCATAGATATCAAAATTCCATGCAGACCTCCATAGGAGCCACTCCATTCCCCTTTGTATATGGCATGCAGGTCGTACTTCCAAAAGAGGTCAAATACCTTCCATTGCGAATTATCATGCAAGCAAAATTGACAAAAAACTGAATAGGTCAAAAACCGATATGATCAGTTGAACTTAATCAAAGAAAAATGGTTAGACGCCATATGTCGAGGATAAGCCCACCTAAAGAAGATCAAAGGGCTTACGACATGTCGCCGCCGTCAAAAAGAGGCGGTCGGAGCGACGCGATGGTTTCGACCCTTTTAATTTTTCGCGTTTTTCATGGGTGGTTACAACGCCTTTAGGTTGTCCGATAACCGGGCTAACCTAGGGGCGAGGTTTTCGAAAGGGCGTCCTTGGGTTGTCCGATAACCGGGCTAACCCAAGGACTAATTTTTGTGGGGTTCTGTGGAGTCGCCACCGATGTTTTTACCGAAAACATCGGAAAAGGTGTTTTAAAAGGCGTTGGTTTTCAAAAACCAACTTTGGTCGTTAGAACTAGAGTTGGGTAAGGGAGTTAGTTACATGTAAAGGGAGTATTAGTCCCTTTACGACGCCCCTTTCGGGTTCCCTATGACAGGCCAGCTATTTAAAAATATTTAAACCGGTGAAAATTACGCTTTTGCCCTTTTTATTTTGCGGAATTTAAAGTTATGACTACATGGCCCTAATCTATTGCATAATTTAAAATTAAAGCAGTAAAAATAGTGGGGGAGAAAGTAGAGACCTTCGAAGCAAGCTTTCTCTATTAATTTCTCAATAAAGTGGGTGCGTTTTGGCAGCCCTTCATTCTACAGCACCGGAAAACCTCTCGGAACGCTCGAAAACTCACTCTAAAGACACTCAGAAGCTCCGAAAATGCGTCGGAGGTATTCTAGAGAGAGGAATCCTAGAGAGAAGAAGGAGAGAAAGCTGTGGTGTGTGGAAATGAGGGGGGGGGGGGGGAAGAGCCCCTATTTATAGGTCTTCGCACCTGGCAGTGGCGAGACCGACGTTCTCGTCTGACAGGGTCGAGACCGCCGTCTCACCAAACGAGACCGCCATCTCGTCATGCCAAAGTGGCGAGACCGCCGTCTCGCCAAACGAGACCGCCATCTCGTCATTCGCAGGTGGCGAGACCGCCGTCTCGCCAAACGAGACAGCGGTCTCGCCATTTGTGTGAGGCGAGACGGCGGTCTCGATTTCGAGACGGTGGTCTCGTCCCAAAAAGGCGAGAAAACTTATTTTTTGTGCAGAAAATCCTTCCTATCCTAGTATGGGGCCTAATAGTCTCTCCTAGTGGCTTGTTAGGCTTCATCCATCTTCGAATAGGAGGTCTTCTTCTCTTTATTTGGAGGCCGGGCAAGATTTAGGGTCTACAGCTGCCCCCCCTTTACCCGACCAGTCGACTGCCGGCCTTTTGTGCCAAGGTGACCGACTAGAGGGTAAAGGAATGGACCCTCTTGCCCGGTTGCCCTTCATATGTTCCGTCTTTGCGGCGGATGATCCTCTGGGCGAAATGTTGTGCGCTTCTGGGATGCTCCTTCTGACGGTAGCTGACCCCTTCGGCTGATGAGTATGAACCCCCATCTGGTTTGACGAGTATGAACCCTCGCCCGGTAAGCCCCCTTTTGTAAGGCCTGATGAGTACACACCCCCATCTGGTTTTTGACGAGTATGAACCCCCGTTTGGTAAGCCCCCTTTTGTAAGGCCTGATGAGTACACACCCCCATCTGGTGTTAAGCCTCCAGATGCTCCATCTTGCGGTAGCTGATCCTTTGGCCGTGGTGGCGGCTTACCGCTCTAGCTCATGCGCTGATGTGAAACCTTGGGATGCTCCTTTGACGCAGTAGCTGACCCCTTGGCTGACGAGTATGAACCCTCGTCTGGTTAGGTGCCTCTGGATGCCCCTTCTTGTAGTAGCTGATCCTTTGGCTATGGTGGCGACTTACTGCTCTAGCTCATGCGCCGACTCCTTGGGGAGTGATTTCCGTGTTGGTAGATGTTCTTGGAACTCTTTGAATGGTCATCCGGGTTGTACCGGGGATTTTGCAGGTGCTCATCCAGCTTGCTTGTTTGCTGGGGATTCTTTGTTTTTGACTTTTGGTGGCGACTATCCGACTCTTGCTGGCTGGTCGAATGAGTCTTGTTTTTGTTTTGTTGTTTGTTTATGCTATGCAACAGACAAATGCAACAAACATATGCACACACAATTCAATCATCCACGAACAGGCGAGAATTCATTTTTATCACGAGGTAGGGTTTTCCTGTAGAAAAGTGCATTGGCAAGGGTTGGTTCTAACTGTTCTCACCAGGCTAAGGCCCCCAAGGTGCCCCCATTATAGGGTCCCCACTCTCCAGCCGTCCGACTATGCTTAGCACTAAGGCCGTAGTCAGTCTTGTTGCCAAAAGAGGAAGGTTATCACCTTGAGTGGTGATTTCCGATCACACTGGTGGGCTCAAGGCCCTCACTACAGCGAACCGTACCTGCCACCCACTCCCTATGGTTTTCTCACTTGCCCCCGGGTATAGAGGGAACTGTTGTGTGCAAAGGTTCATGTACAATTTGTATTTCACACAATTGTGAAAGTATAAACAGACAACAGTTATTTAAAGCCAAGCAATAAAACATGTTATAATACAAGTTAAGGGCAAAAGCGTTATTTTCTTGGTTTATTTATTTTTAAGCCGGCCCATCACTAAATGGGATCAACTCTTGAGGCTTCCCCAGCGGAGTCGCCATCTGTTGCCGCCGTCAAAAAGAGGCGGTCGGGGCAATGCGATGGTTTCGACCCTTTTGATTTTTCGCATTTTTCATGGGTGGTTACAACGCCTTTAGGTTGTCCGATAACCGGGCTAACCTAGGGGCGAGGTTTTCGAAAGGGCGTCCTTGGGTTGTCCGATAACCGGGCTAACCCAAGGACTAATTTTTGTGGGGTTCTATGGAGTCGCCACTGATGTTTTTATCGGAAACATCGGAAAAGGTGTTTTAAAAGGCGTTGGTTTTCAAAAACCAACTTTGGTCGTTAGAACCAGAGTTGGGTAAGGGAGTTAGTTACGTGTAAAGGGAGTATTAGTCCCTTTACGACGCCCCTTTCGGGTTCCCTATGACAGGCCAGCTATTTAAAAATATTTAAACCGGTGAAAATTACGCTTTTGCCCTTTTTATTTTGCGGAATTTAAAGTTATGACTACATGACCCTAATCTATTGCATAATTTAAAATTAAAGCAGTAAAAATAGTGGGGGAGAAAGTAGAGACCTTCGAAGCAAGCTTTCTCTATTAATTTCTCAATAAAGTGGGTGCGTTTTGGCAGCCCTTCACTCTACAGCGCCGGAAAACCTCTCGGAACGCTCGAAAAGTCACTCTAAAGACACTCAGAAGCTCTGGAAATGCGTCGGAGGGATTCTAGAGAGAGAAATCCTAGAGAGAAGGAGGAGAGAAAGTTGTGGTGTGTGGAAATGAGGGGGGGAGAGCCCCTATTTATAGGTCTTCGTGCCTGGCAGTGGCGAGACCGCCGTTCTCGTCTGACAGGGTCGAGACCGCCGTCTCGCCAAACGAGACCGTTGTCTCGTCATTCGCAGGTGGCGAGACCGCCGTCTCGCCAAATGAGACGGCGGTCTCGCCATTTGCGTGAGGCGAGACGGCGGTCTCGATTTCGAGACGGCGGTCTCGATTTCGAGACGGCGGTCTCATCCCAAAAAGGTGAGAAAACTTATTTTTTGTGCAAAAAATTCTTCCTATCCTAGTATGGGGCCTAATAGTCTCTCCTAGTGGCTTGTTAGGCTTCATCCATCTTCGAATAGGAGGTCTTCTTCTCTTTATTTGGAGGCTGGGCAAGATTTGGGGTCTACACGACAAAACAAGGTCAACCCCCATATTTATCATGAGGGGGAATTTAATGGTAAACAAATTTCTTTAGGCACAAAAAGAAAAAATAGGAAAATGGGTGGCAAATTGCGATTAAACGAGTTTTCTCGAGAAAAGCTCTTACCCTCACTGACATGGATAAAAAAGAACTTCGACACCCAGTCAACTTCGATATGGTGAATTATTATGCTTGAAGGGCATTACTCATGATCCGTTAGTATGAAAACTCGCAAAGGGCATCCAGAGCAAAAGTTAGGGTCCACTCGCCTCACTAGGATACGTCCTGGGAAAAATTTAGAGGCTTTTCCAAAAAAAAAGGGAAGAAAGAAGAAAAGGGGAAGAAGAGAAGAAAGAAAAATCCCCTAAGAGAAATGGTTGCCTTAGTTGAAAACCGAATGGCGGCTAAGGTCACACCCTTCCAGAAGCAAGCAACCTTGTATAGTCTTCACTCCAGGCTCGAGCATCTCAACTAAGGCAATTAGGAGAACCAGTGGGGCAGATATCATAAGACATGATTGTTGAAGCCCATACAGTGTAGCCAACCTCAGCCAACCGTTCTTCTAAATTCTATTTGTAATTCTTTTGCGAATTCTCTTGACCAGTTTATGAAATTGCCTCTACATTGATAAATCATAAATATGTGCAAAGTCATTTTGTCAAGGTCTTTTCATGCATCATAAACAAGGAAGCATTAAAAAAGAAAAAGAAAAATAAAGATAAAAAGAATAATGCCTGTTAGAAGATTCTTAGGCAAAAATTAGGACAACCTGTTAGATCAAAAACCCGCAAAGGATGATCTAGGCAAAAGTTAAGGCACTCATAAAAAGGTAAAAGCCCACTAAGATATCATAGGCAAA
>OY731400.1:42581856-42594829 GCA_963425845.1 Sphenostylis stenocarpa
TCGACTACCTCACCAAAGGAGCATCCTGCAGATCAAAGGATCGGCTTCCTCATCAAAGAAGCATCCTGCAAACCAAAGGATCGGCTACCTCTCCAAAGGAGCATCCAGGACTACCGAAGGATCGGCTACTTCTCCAAAGGAGCATCCTCCAAGCCGAAGGATCGGCTACCTTACCAAAGGAGCATCCTGTGAGACCGAAGGATCGACTACTTCTCCAAAGGAGCATCCTCCAAGCCGAGGGATCGGCTACCTTCACAGAAGGAGCATCCTGCAGACCTAAGGATCGGCTACTTCTCCAAAGGAGCATCCTCCAAGCCAGAAGGATCGGCTACCTTACAGGAAGGAGCATCCTGTGACCAGAAGGATCGGCTACTTCTCCAAAGGAGCATCCTCCAAACCGAGGGATCGGCTACCTTACCGAAGGAGCATCCTGCAGACCTAAGGATCGGCTACTTCTCCAAAGGAGCATCCTCCAAACCGAAGGATCGGCTACCTTACCGAAGGAGCATCCTGCAGACCGAAGGATCGGCTACTTCTCCAAAGGAGCATCCTCCAAACCGAAGGATCGGCTACCTCACCAAAGGAGCATCCTGCACACCGAAGGATCGGCTACCTCTCCAAAGGAGCATCCTGCAGACCGAAGGATCGGCCACCTCATCGAAGGAGCATCCTGGAGGTTCACATTCATTATCCGAGGGGTCAGCTACCGTATCAAAGGAGCATCCTGAAGCTTCACACATATCGACTGAAGGATCAGCCTCCCCAGCAAGGAAGCATCCTGAAGACAACCTATCAAAATATTTATCATCCGGAGGATCAACAAGGAGCAACATCCGAAGGATAACCGGGCAAAAGGGTTAACTCCTTCCCCTACCAACTAATTTTGTCGGCATACTAAAACCAACAAATTAGTTAGGCAGGTGAAGGGGGGGGCAGCTGTAGACCCCTAATTTTGCCCGACCTCCCAAAATAAAAGCTAGAGGAACTTCACCCGAAGATGGAGTTCATCCGGCTTCCCAAAAACGAGAAGGACCTCCTGCAACAAGATGGAGCTCACCCATTCACACAATAAAGACTAAAGAGACTTCCTACACAAAGATAAAGCTCGCCCGACATCTTAGTAAAGGCCAAGAAGACTCCCTATGTGAAGATAAAGCTTCAATGGACACACATCGGCATCAATCTACGTCCGAAAACGGCAAGGAAAGCTTCCCGGGGTCCCAAAACACGAAAACTGGACAAAACAGGCCGAGACCACGGTCCCAGAAGTGGGACGGCCGTCCCAACTGCTATTTTACAGTTGGGACGCGCGTCCCGTATGTGGGACGGCCGTCCCAAACCCATTTTAAGTGGGACGGCCGTCCGGCCTTCTGGGGTCCCGCTCGTGTAATTTTGCCATTTGGGATGGCCATCCCGATCCAGGACGGCCGTCCCAGACCCGGACGGTCGTCCCAAAGTGCGCCAGCTGCGAAAAACTATAAATAGGAGGCTCATTTGCCACTTTTTCACACCACGAGACACTCCAGAGCTCCGAAACACTTTAGAGCACTTGTCTACTTCTCTCTCTCTCTCGAATGATCTTTCAGATTGCCTTAAATAGGTAACAATCGGTTAAGGAATTATATTCGGCATTTGATTCTTCTTTAAATTTTTAGTAGAGTCGATCTTGTATTGGTGAGGAGAGCTGTGTAGAGAGAGGGGTTGCCAAAACACATCCTCACGGTTCGAGGTTCTCAATATAAAGCTTGCTACGGAGGTTCTTTTCAATTCCCTTCTCTTTTATTGTTTTATTTATTGTTTTATTGTTTTATTTAGCTTTATTATGTCATGTAGAATAGGATCATGTAGATAGCTATTTTAATATCTCTTTTATTGCTTTATTTAGATTTATTCATCATTTTATGTATGTAACTTAGAATAAAATCATGTAGATAGCCATTTAATATTATGTAATAAAATAGGGTAATCGCGTAATTTCTCGTAGTCTTTATTTAAATGAATTAATCTGTCATAGGGAACCCGAAAGGGGCGTTGTGGGGTGCTAACACCTTCCCCACACGTAACTAACTCCCTTACCCAACTCTGGTTATAATGGCCAAGTGCGGTTTTTCTTAAAATCAACATTTTTTCCTTTTCCAATGTTTAAGGTCAAAACATTGGTGGCGACTCCATAAGAACCCCTTTTCGAAAACCCTTTAAAACAAATACGCGAGTCTAAACCATCTTTTCGCGACCGCTCGCATAAACGTTTCTAAGACGTCCCCAGGACGTCGGAAAGGGACGGCGGCGACAGCGCCTTTTAATCCCTTTTCCGATGTTTCCGGTAAAAACATCAGTGGCGACTCCACAGAACCCTTCAAAAATTAGTCCTTGGGTTAGCCCGGTTATCGGACAACCCAAGGATGACCTTTCGAAAACCTCGCCCCTAGGTTAGCCCGGTTATCGGACAACCTAAAGGCGTTGTAACCACCCATAAAAAATGCGAAAACTAGAGGGTCGAAACCATCGCGTCGCTCCGACCGCCTCTCCTTTTGGTGGCGGCGACAGATGGCAACTTCACTGGGGAAGCCTCGAGAGTTGATCCCATTTAGTGATGGGCCGGCTTAAAAATAAATAAACCAAGAAAATAACGCTTTTGCCCTTAACTTGTATTATAACATGTTTTACGGTTTGACTTTAATAACTGTTGCTTGTTTATACTTACGCAATTGTGTGAAATACAAACTGTACACAAATCCTTGCACACTACAGTTCCCTCTATACCCGGGGGCAAGTGAGAAATCCATAGGGAGTGGGTGGCAGGTACGGTTCACTGTAGTGAGGGCCTTGAGCCCACCAGTGTGATCGGAAACCACCACTCAAGGTGATAACCTTCCTCTTTTGGCAACAAGACTGACTATGGCCTTAGTGCTAAGCATGGTCGGACGGCTGGAGAGTGGGGACCCTATAATGGGGGCACCTTGGGGGCCTTAGCCTGGTGAGAACAGTTAGAACCAACCCTCGCCAATGCACTTTTCTGCAGGAAAACCCTACCTCGTGATAAAAACGAATTCTCGCTTGTTCGCGGATGACCGAATTGTGTGCGCATATGTTTGTTGCATTTGTCTGTTGCATAGCATAAACAAACAACAAAACAAAAATCACAAAAATATTTTCGCAAATAAACCCCCTTATCTCGGACAATCTGCCTTTTAGCTAGCCTGGTTTTAGGTTCTTTGTAAGCTAAGTAGGCACACAGTTCCGACAGAAGAGATAAGGGACGCTAAATATTCTTTCACATAAAGCCACATTTTATCTCGGACAGTCTACCTTTTAGCTAGCCTGGTTTTAGGTTCTTTGTAAGCTAAGTAGCCACGCAGTTCCGACAGAAGAGATAAAAGGCTATAAAATAAACATCAAATCAAAATCAAAATCAAAATCCAATTCCAAAACCATAAATAAGACCTGGTCCAAAAGTTACACTCATAGTACATTCATGTAGATAGTTTACTCTTCAGAAATATACGCAATTAGCATACATCATGTAGAAAAACATGATAAATAGGAAAATAAACACTCACATTCATTCAAATAAGCATCATTTTCATCAAACATGCATTCTGGTTTTAGAAATGGAGGGGACTAGTAGACAGCCGAAGAAGGTGGATATTCCCCGTTTCCATACTGAGAGGTTGGAACGGCTGAGCGCGGCAATGCCATCAGAGGTCCGCGCCGACTTTGAAAAATCCTATGGACGGATTTTGGACCTGTTGAAGATCTGTGTCGATCAAGTGTTCCTCAGGGCACTAATCCACTTATGGAATTCCAACCTGCGATGTTTCGAATTGCCGCAGTTCGACATGGTGCCCACCCTAGAGGAGTATGAGACCATGTTGAAATGGCCCAAATCAGCTGGGGTCCATGTCCGCCTCGAGGCATACACTCCTGCAGCACCAGTCGCTGCCCTTATTCAACTACCATTCCGGCAGAGTACCCTGATAAGGAAGGGGAACACCCAGGGTTGGAAAGTATCAATGTTAGAAGACCACCTGTCCTATCTGGCTGAAAGGGCAGAGTGGGTTGCCTTCAACAAAACCCTGGCCCTTATCATTTTTGGAACGATCTTGTTCCCCTTCCACTTCAACACAGTAGATCAGGCCGTCATGGACGCCTTCTTCGCCTGGGATGTGAACTCGAAGAGTCCCCTGCCTGCAATCCTTGCCAACACCTTGCTCTCGGTGGAATTCTGCCACCAGAAGCAAGGAAAAATACTCTGCTGCTGCTCTTCATTACTATTTGTGTGGAGCACCACGAACCTTTACGCTTCCAGCCACATGGGGATATTCCCCGACCCTTTAAGGAGCTTCTCCAAGATCCCCCTCCAACGACGCCTCACTTCAGAATGGAGGGACGAGTGGGAACGAAAGGACGCCAACAGTTTATCCTGGGTCTGCCCTTGGTTCCGACCCGGCCCAATTCTCATCAAATGCGGGGACTACCTGAACGTACCCTTGATAGGACTCAGGGGTTGCATAGCCTATTCACCTAGAGTAGCTATGAGGCAGCTCATGAGGACCCAAACTACTATCTCTCGGGGGGAACTTGGAGGACTGTGTTTCTTTGGAGACCCGTGCACAATCGCCAACTCACTAGCTGTGAGAAAAGCATGGGAGAGGCCAGTCTATATGGGGGACAGAGAGCTAGGAAAAGCTCGGGTGGCTGTCACCAGTGACTACGAGGCGTGGAGAAAGAAAAGAGGGATGGCTCAACCATCCACCACACCCACTACAAGCGCCAATAATGAAGGGCTGCAGGCTCAAATTGACGCCTTGACCCAAAGGATAGAAATCATGGGAGCCCAGATGAGGGCCCTTGAAGAGAGAGAACAAGAATCTATCCTCACAATAGACGGTCTGCAAAGGCAAGGCAAGAAAAAGGATCATGAAATAGAGCGCCTCAAGGACCAGTGTGCTGACTCCAATGAACAAGCTATCCGAACATCCAAAACTGCCAGAACCAGTTCGGATAGCCAACTCCAAGAAATAACCGCCAAGTCAGCACGCCTTGAGGCCGAATCATCAAAGCAGGCTCAAACGATCAAGGAGTTGTCGCAAGAGCTCACCAGGACTCGGTTAGATATCCGCCAAGAGCGAGAGGCCAACTGGAGACTCAACAAAAGTCTCGCTGAGCTACGCTGCAAAGAAAGAGATGGGCTAGCTCAGTACGACTAGGTAATGCAAGAGAAAGACCGAGCCGTGGCGAAGCTCGATGAACTACAAGCCTTGGTCGTTCATCAAGAGGCAAAGATCAAAGAGGCTCACCAATATAGTGAAGATATGAGCCAGGCGGTCCGAAAACAAAGCGAAGCACTTGCTCGTGACGTCCGGGAAGCCGAGAGAGAACTACAGAGGGATCAAGACCCGCCTGTGGGCTTCTTTAAGGTTTTCCGTTTTTGCCAAAAGTTGCTTCGCAATATAGAATAGGGGAATGTACACCTTCTGTCGAATAAATAAAATCTTCTTCTTTATTCAATGACTGTCTACTTACATGCATAAGTATTCATTTGCATATTTAATTTTGCCTCCTTCACACTTAATAAATAAGATAATAACAAGGAAGGATTAACTGACACGTCTTCTAAATCAGAAGAATGGAGAGAAAGCCACTCCTAATAAAGCTTACCCCAACGGTCGATTACCCCAACGGTCGATTCGCCACAAGAGGAAAATAAGCCTCGGCCGTTGGTCCTCAAGAATAAAGAAGAGGGGGCAAGGACACCAGTGCGACTATTTATGCCATGTCCTTTCCCCTACGAATCGAATAAAGCTGTACCGTGGAGATACAGGGAATCTTCACCAATAAAAGAAGAAATAACAAATATAGCCGACATTGGGGGCATGACTAGAAGTGGAAGAGTCTACTCCCCCAAGGACACACAGGAAGATGTCCTCAAAAATAAAGGAAAAAATAAAAAGACCGAAGAAGAACAAGAAAATAAGGAATCCAAGGAGGAGACAGAGGAATTACTCCAGTTTATAAGGCAAAGCGAGTATTCCATTATAGACCAGCTCAATCGCACACTGCAAAGATAACATTGTTATCTCGATAATGAGCTTCGAACCGCACTGAAACGCCTGTCGAAGGTCTTGAGCGAAGCGCATGTACCTCATACCATATCCCAAGAAAAGGTTGAGAGGATCGTCGGTCACATCACGGCAAGCGATCACCTCACCTTCATAGAGGAAGAACTCCCCTCGAGGGGTCAAACCATAACAAGCCCTTGCACATCTCGGTCAAGTGCAAGGAATACCTCATCGCCAAAGTTCTTGTGGATAACCGGTCATCCTTGAACGTGATGCCCAAGTGCACACTAGACAAGCTAACTATCCAAGGGACCCATCTGCGCCCAAGCGGCACCATCGTTCGAGCCTTCGACGGATCTAAACGAGAAGTAGTGGGAGAGGTTAACTTGCCAATTCAAGTTGGACCCACTATCTTCGATGTCGATTTCCATATAATGGATATTACTCCCGCATATAGTTGTCTCCTCGCGAGGCCTTGGATTCATGACGCCAAGGCGGTACCTTCAACGCTCCACCGTAAAGTCAAGTTCATAGTGGACGACAAATTGGTCACGGTCCAGCGTAAGACGACATTTTGATCGGTGGACCGTCCACCCGGCCTTATGTGGATGCGGCTGAAGAGGCCCTTGAAACATCTTTTCAAGCGCTCGAAATTGCCGACATAGAGCGACTTCCCAAAAACACGAAGGTAGCCCGCATGATGTTGAAGCATGGTTACCATCCTGGGCAAGGGTCAGGAGCGAGATCCCCAAGGCATGAGGGAACCCCCGAATTCAAAGACAATCCACCGCAAGTATGGCCTAGGATATGACCCTACTAAGGGTCGGGCGGAAAGAAGAAAGGGAAGTCTCCCCTCCGCACACTCAAGCAAATTTTCCAAAGTGGAGGGGTGCAAGCGTCAAGAGCCACCTTAGTCATTAGGAAATCTTTTTCTTCATTTAAGGGATGTAAACCCCATGATTGTTAGAGACTATCCCCAGGGCTAGCCCGACCCCCGGGCATCTTAGGGCACATATTCCCTTATTAATTAGTAAAGAAAGATTCTTACTATCTCGCTTCTCTTCTTTCTACTTCGACTAGTCCACATAAATAAACCTTGTCTAAGTAAACAAAAAGAAGAAGAATAAAAAGCACATCCAAATAATCAACATTTACCATTACTATTATCGTCAAGCTAGTTGATTAGAAGCACATAAAAATAAGACTTCACCTCATCCATAAAGAAAGTCATGCTTCGCCAATATTGTGAACAAAAACAAAATACACAAAAAAAAACAAAAAAAGAAGAAGAGAAAAGCCCAGAGAAGCCAAAGGCCAAAGAAAAGGGCAAATTACCCGGTAGGAAACCCACTAAGGGGGCTACGCAAAAGATAGGGTCGACCCGGTAGGATACCCAAACAACAATAAAGGGTAGCCTAGGCAAAAGTTAGGGTTACAAAATAAGGTCCGCTAGGATTCTCCAAAAAATTACAAAAAGAGGGAACCTAGACAAAAGTTAGGGCCAAACACAATATCCTAGTTCGAAAACCCAAAGGGCGATCTAGGGAAATCAGCTAGCCATTAAAAAGCAATAGGAATAAAACCAAAAAGGCGCAAATACAAAAAGAAAGGAAACTATTTGCTTAGACAAAAGCTTAAACACCTAAGCCTAACCCTAGCCAACCATGCTTACAAAAACTTTCTAAATAAAAATTAACCCTCTAAAACACAAACCATTGAATTTTCCTCTTTGTTTCTTTTCTCTTGACCCTCACATCAATATTCTAATAATTAATTTGGGAATATGGGGGCGTATAGTCAACAAGAGGATTGAAATCCCTAAAGCGAGGAAAAAGGGGCACTACATGACAAAGAGTGCGCTGCAAGAGAAAAAAAAAAGAAAAAAGGAAAAGAGAAAGAAAAGAGGAAAAACAAAATGACTCTTCGGTCACAAGAAGTCCGACATGGTACAGCAAGTACGAAAGCACAGATCAGAGGGCACTCGGTGCTACAAGACACGTCGGTTAAATCCTTCTGAAAATTTAATCAAAATAGGCATTATAGGACATCAAACATGAAAACATTGCATGCATAAAAATGTTTTTGAACCAGGTCCTATTTCCTTTTTCAAAAAAGAAAAAAAAAAAGGGGGCCCAGAAATTCGAGACCGCCGTCTCGATACCCCGGCAAGACGAGAACGCCATCTCGACCAACGAGACCGCCGTCTCGACTTAGCCGAAATCGAGACCGCCGTCTCGATGACCCAGACCGCCGTCTCGACTTGAAGGAGACTCGAGACCGCCGTCTCGCCTTCCCACACAGCGGTCTCGAATTGGAAAATTTTGCTATATATAGGGGGCGCGCTTGGGGGGTTCCTCACAACTCTCCTTGCCTCCAAAACCTCCATTTCTCAGATTTTGCACTCCCAAGCACCCCCTAGTCAACATGTTTGGTAGAAGCGCCTCCAGAAAGAGAAGGAGCACTACCGGTGCCAGCAGTTCTGCGGCACCGCCACCCCAGGATCCCTCTCAGTTATCACCACGGCATCGAGGCCCGCCTCGACAACATCCGAACCTATCGGTGGCACCCGATGCTCGAGACTTGACTTCGGCATCTTGGCTGAATTTGGGTGGGAGGACGACGTCCGAGCCCACATAGACAGCATCGGGTGGGGCTTTCTACTGCAACCACCACCTACACATGTGTACCCACAAGCGGTACTTGGAATTCTTGGCTTCTGTCTCCTACTCCGAGGTCCCTCCACGGTCCCGGGCCTGCGGCCCACTAAGATGGTGACCTATTTCATGGGTGGAAGATACCGGACCACCACCCTCGATGAGTTCAACATGGCCATCGGGTTTGTCCGGCCCGAGGAAACAATGACCCAGGGATACCGTGAGGCCATCTGCTCCCGGCCCACCAACCTCACTGCCGCCGAAATGTGGCACGAGCTCACGGGAGCCACCACACGCCCACGCGCGATGAGGGGCTCCGTGCTTCCCCAGCGCTTCGCATACGCCACAGGCTGGCGCGGGGACCATTCATGGGAGGAAAGAGAGTCGAGGTAAGGTATCCCTCCCGACCTCTTCGTACTTTATTGCATGAGCCAGAAGCGGCGCTGCAACCCCGAATACTTCTTCCTGAGAGCCCTCAAGGACTTCGGAAACAGATCAGCGGGGGCCATCCTCGTGGCTCCTCTTATCACTCCCCTGGCAGAAAGATGGGGGTGCCCTGGCGGGGAAGAGCTGGCCTCCAACTTGCGACCCGAGTCCATCAACGGGTCAGTCCTGGTCAGCATGGGAATGCTGATACGCTGAGGGACCCAGTTGGCCCTTCATCCCACACTGGATTTTGCGCTAGACCTCCAGGGGCTCGTGGCGATGCAGGATCTTCCCACACCTCCTGACTTCCAACAGCAACAACAACAGCAACAACCACCACCGTACACGGACGATTTTGCTGGCCTGAACCGCAACATGAATGATCTGCGCCAGCAATTCGACCAAATGTCTGTATGGCAAGAGCAACAGGCCCAGAGGTAGGAAGCCTACAACGCCCGACAAGAGGAGATGTATCAGCACCAGCAGGTGATGCGGCAGGAATGGACAACATTCCAACAGGAATACCGCGACGAAGTCTGGGAGCAAGCGGACTTCCGATATCACTTCTACCAGCAATTCCCTGGATCGTCTCCAGATGTTAGCCCTTAGGGATTGTACTTGCCAAAATAAAATGTGGTTGTAATAAAATTTCCTTATAAATAAAATTTTATTTCATGCATCTCTCTGCCACCTTTTACAAAAGCCAGCGTAACAAAGAAGCTTAAAAAGGAAAAAAGGCATACGCTCAATAAGAAAAGCCAAAATCCTAAATCGCGAGAAAAAAGAGATAAAACTGCGAGAAAAAGGCAGGATTAAGACAAGTCATCACCTCAACCAACAAAACTTTGACTACCAAATCAGAGTCGAACAAAACAAGAATCATCCAACCATCCAGCAAGAGTCGGATAATCACCACCAAAAGTAAAAAATGAAGAATCCTCAGCAAACAAGCAAGCTGGATGAGCACCTGCAAAATCCCCGCCATAGTCCGGATGACCATTCAAAGAGGTCCAAGTACATCTACCAACACAGAAATCACTCCCCAAGGAGTGCCTGACCGGCGCATGAGCCACCCGAGCAGTAAGCCGCCACCACCACCAGTCCTACGCAGTGGACTATACCAGCCAGATAGGGGGTTTATACCTATCAACCAGCACACAAGGAGTGCACGGCCGGCGCATGGGCCACACGAACGATGAGCCGCCACTACCACCGGTCCTACGCGGCTGGACTGTACCGACTGATAGGGGTTTATACCTATCAACTGCGCACACATTGCACACGATCTGCGCTCGAGACGGATCGGTAAGTCGCACTACCACCACGATGGGGGGTTCATACCCATCCGGTCCCACACAACGGATCGCAATTACCGGCTGATGGGGGGTTCATGCCCATCCAGTCCCACACAACGGACTACAATTACCAGCCTGATGGGGGGTTCATACCCATCCAGTCCCACACAACGGACTGCAACTACCAGCCTGATGGGGGGTTTATACCCATCAACTGAAGGATCGGCTACCGTCAGAAGGAGTATCTAGAGGTTCCACCACGTGTTAACTAAAGGGATCGACTATGTCAGAAGTAGTATCCTGGAGGTGCACGAACACCGAGATTTTCCCCAGAAGATCAATCGCCGCAAGATGGGACATCCGAAGGGTAACCGGGCAAGAGGGTCAACTCCTTTACCTTCCTGTCAATCTGTCTGGCACAACAGGCCAACAGCCAACTAGTCAGGTAAAGGAGGGGCAGCTGTAGACCTCAAATCTTGCCCGGCCTCCAAATAAAGAGTAGAAGACCTCCTATTCGAAGATGGACGAAGCCTAAAAAGCCACTAAGAGAGACTATTAGGCCCCATACTAGGATAGGAGGGATTTTTCTATACAAAAAATAAGGTTTCTCGCCTTTTTGGGGATGAGACTGCCGTCTCGAAATCGAGACCACCGTCTCGCCTCACGCAAAAGGCGAGACCGCTGTCTAGCCAAACGAGACGGCGGTCTCGCCACCTGCGAATGGCGAGACGGCGATCTCGCTTTCCCAGACGGCGGTCTCATTTGACGAGACGACGGTCTCGACCCTGTCAGACGAGAACGGCGTTCTCGCCCTGTCAGGTGCGAAAACCTATAAATAGGGGCTCCCTCCCCCCATTTCCACACACACCACACAACATTCTCTCCTCCTTCTCTCTAGAATTTCTCTCTCTAGAATCCCTCCGATGCATTTCCGGAGCTTTTGAGTGTCTTTAGAGTGATTTTCGAGCGTTTCGAGAGGTTTTCCGGCACTGTAGAGTGAAGGGCTGCCACAAAGCACCCAATTTATTAAGAGAATTAATAGAAAAAGCGTGCTTCGGAGGTTTACATTCTCCCTCTCCACTTTTACCGCTTTATTTAAATTACGCAATAGGTAGGGCCATGTAGTCATAATATTTTAATTCCGCAAATAAAAGGGCAAAAGCGTATTTTCCGGTTTATTTATCAATAAAATAACTGACCTGTCATAGGGAACCCGAAAGGGGCGTCGTAAAGGAACTAACACTTCCTTTACACGTAACTAACTCCCTTACCCAACTCTGGTTCTAACGACCAAAGTTGGTTTTTCAAAAACCAGCACCTTTTAATCCCTTTTCCGATGTTTCCGGTAAAAACATCGGTGGCGACTCCACAGAACCCTTCAAAAATTAGTCCTTGGGTTAGCCCGGTTATCGGACAACCCAAGGACGACCTTTTGAAAACCTCGCCCCTAGGTTAGCCCGGTTATCGGACAACCTAAAGGCGTTGTAACCACCCATAAAAAACGCGAAAACAAGAGGGTCGAAACCATCGTGTCGCTCCGACCGCCTCTCCTTTTGGTGGCGGCGACACTCCGGATTTCCCAAAGTACATGGGAATAACTTGCCGCAAAAGCCATCTCAGAATGTACTGCCGTAAGATGGCTGCATATGCTGACAATGAGAAACTCATGATCCATTGCTTTCAGGAGAGCCTGACTGAATCAGCCTTAAATGGTATATGCAATTGGAAGGAGGGCAAGTCCAAACCTGGAGACATCTGGCGGATGTTTTTCTTTGTCGTTATAAATACAATATTGATCTGACCCCAGAGAGAGCAGATTTACAATTACTAAGCAAGAAAGATGACGAATCATTTAAGGCATATGCCCAACGATGGAGGGAATTAGCAGCCCAAGTAGAACCTCCTCTATCCGACAAAGAAACCACATCCATGTTCATCAATTCTCTGACTGGTCCCTACTATGACAAAATGATAGGGAACACATCAACACTTTTTGCGGATGTGGTAATTATAGGAGAAAGAGTGGAGCAAGGTTTGAAAAGTGGAAGAATTGCACAACATACCTCCCCTAATTCCTCCACCCCAAATGTTAAAAAGATCTTTGGAAAAAAGAAGGAAGGAACCGTAAATGCAATCAACTTTGCCACTTCTTCTTCCTCCTCGCAGCAGACCAAGTCACGCAGACTGGAAAGGAAATTCACTCCAATACCCACCTCCTATGGAAGTCTGCTTTTAAAATTGTTGGATGTCAAACTCCTCGTGCGCATCCCTCCCAAGAAAATAGAGCCACCATATCCAGAATGGTACAAGCCAAACGAAAAATGTAATTATCATTCGGACGCTCCGGGACACTCCATAGACAACTGTGTGGCCTTAAAGCGTAAGGTCCAGGATTTAATAGATGCAGGGTGGATTACCTTTGACGCATCTACTCCAAAAGTGGATGATCAGCCTCTATCTAAGCCCGAATAAAAGATGGGATAAGGAAGATCAGCAAATTAGGGCTCATCATTTTTTTTGTCATTTCTAAAAAAAA
>OY731400.1:42594929-42742453 GCA_963425845.1 Sphenostylis stenocarpa
CTATTTTAATATCTCTTTTATTGCTTTATTTAGCTTTATTCATCATTTTATGCATATAACGTAGAATAAAATCATATAGATAGCCATTTAATATTATGTAATAAAATAGGGTAATCGCGTAATTTCTTGTAGTCTTTATTTAAATGAATTAATCTGTCATAGGGAACCCGAAAGGGGCGTTGTGGGGTGCTAACACCTTCCCCACACGTAACTAACTCCCTTACCCAACTCTGGTTATAATGGCCAAGTGCGGTTTTTCTTAAAATCAACATTTTTTCCTTTTCCAATGTTTAAGGTTAAAACATTGGTGGCGACTCCATAAGAACCTCTTTTCGAAAACCTTTTAAAACAAATACGCGAGTCTAAACCATCTTTTCGCGACCGCTCGCATAAACGTTTCGAGACGTCCTCCGGACGTCGGAAAGGGACGGCGGCGACACCTATAAATAGTTGTGCCATTCCCCTCATTTCACACAGTTCTTCCTTTCTCTCTCTAGACATTTCTTCAAATTCTCTTCCTAGAACCCCTCCGAAGCATTTCCGGAGTTTCTGAGAGTTTTCTAGAGTTTTTAATAGCGTTTTCGAGAGATTCCGGCGCTGTAAAGAGTGAAGGGCTGCCAAAAAGCACCCAAATTATCAAAGAATTAATAGAAAGATTGCCTCGGAGGTTTCTACACTCTCTCTCTCTCCTTTACCGGTTTATTTTTAATTATGCAATAGATATAGGGTCATGTAGTCATAATCTTTAAATTCCGCAAAATAAAGGGTAAAAGCGTATTTTCACCGGTTTGATTATTTAATATAGCTGGCCTATCATAGGGAATCGGAAGGGGCGTCGTAAGGGAACTAACACTTCCCTTACACGTAACTAACTCCCTTACCCAACTCTGGTTCTAATGACCAAAGTTGGTTTTTTGAAAACCAACACCTTTTTCACTCCTTTTTCGATGTTTTCGGTAAAAACATCGGTGGCGACTCCAGAAGAACCCTTCAAAAGTTAGTTCTTGGATTAGCCTGGTTATCGGACAATCCAAGAGCACCTTTTCGAAAACCTCGCCCCTAGGTTCAGCCCGGTTATCGAACAACCGAAAGGCGTTGTAACCACACCTATAAAAACGCAGAAAATGGAAAGTCAAAACCATCGCGTCGCTCTGACCGCCTCGTTTTGATGGCGGCAACATTGCCTTTGCAAACCATCTATGGTGAGGATAGATTCTTGTTCTCTTTCCTCAAGGGCCCTCATCTGGGCTCCCATGATTTCTATCCTCTGGGTCAAGGCATCGACTTGAGCTTGCAGCTCTTCACTATTGGCGCATGTAACGATTGAGGTGGATGGTTGAGACATCCCTCTTCTTTTTCTCCACACCTCATAGTCACTGGAGACAGTCACTCGAGCTTTTCCTAGCTCTCTATCTCCCATAAAGACTGGTTTCTCCCATGCTCTTCTCACAGCTGGTGAGTTAGCAATTGTGCATGGGTCTCCGAAGAAACACAGTCCTCCGAGTTCCCCTCGAGAAATTGTAGTTTGAGTCCTCATGAGTTGTCTCATAGCTACTCTAGGTGAATAGGCTATGCAACCCCTGAGTCCTATCAAGGGTACGTTCAGATAATCTCCACATCTGATGAGGACTGGACCGGGTCGGAACCAAGGACAGACCCAGGATAAATGGTTGGCGTCCCATTGTTCCAACTCGTCCTTCCACTCTGAGGTTAAGCGTCGTTGGAGAGGGATTTTGGAGAAGCTCCTCAAAGGGTCGGGGAACATCCCCATGTGACTAGAGGGATAAAAATGTGTGATGCCCCACACGAAAAGTAGTGAAGAGCAACAACGGAGTGTTTTTCCTTGCTTCTGGCGGCAAAATTCCACCGAGAGCAAGGTGTCGGCAAGAATTGCAGGTAAGGGTCTCTTTGAGTTCACGTCCCAAGCGAAGAAGGCGTCCATGATGGCTTGATCCACTGTGTCGAGGTGGAAGGGAAACAAGATTGTTCCAAATATAATCAGAGCCAGGGTTTTGTTAAAAGCAAACCATTCTGCCCTTTTAGCCAGATCGGACTAATGGTCTTTTAACATTGAAACTTTCCAACCCTGGATGTTCCCTTTTTCTATCAGGGTAGTCTGCCGGAATGACAATCGGATGATGGCAGTGACTTGTGCTGCAGGAGTATATGCCCCGTGGCGGATATGGACCCCAGCTGATTTGGGCCATTTCAGCATAATCTCGTACTCCTCCAAGGTGGGCACCATATCGAACTGTGGAAATTCAAAACAACTTAGACTGGAGTTCCAGAAATGAACTAGTACCTTAATGAAAACTTGATTGACACAGATCTTCAGCAGGTCGAGAATCTGTCCATAGGATTTTTCGAAATCGGAGCGGACCTCTGGTGGTATTATTGCGCAAAGTCGTTCCAACTTTTCAGTATGGTACCGGGGAATGTCCACTTTCTTCAACTGTCTACTAGTCCCCTCCATTTTCTAAAACCAAAATACATGTTTTATGAATATGATGCTTATTGTAGGTATGAATGTGAGTGTTTATTTTTCTATTTATCATGTTTTATTCCCACATGATGTATGGTATTTGCGTATTTTTTAGAAAGTAAACTACCTATATGAATGATTTATGAGTATAACATTTATGAACAAGGTCCCATTTATTGTTTTGGAATTGGATTTTGATTTTGATTTTGTTATTGTTTTTTATAGCCCTTATCTCTTCTGTCGAACTGCGTGGCTACTTAACTTACAAAGAACCTGGAACCAAGCTAGCTAAAAGGCAGACTGTCCGAGATAAAAAATAGCTTTGAAAGAATAATATTTAGCGTCCCTTATCTCTTCTGTCGAACTACGTGGCTACTTAGCTTACAAAGAACCTGAAACCAGGCTAGCTAAAAGGCAGACTGTCCGAGATAAGGGTGTTTATTGCAAAAAAATGTTTTTTGTGATTTTTCTGTTGTTTGGTTATGTTATGCAACAAACAAATACAACAAACAAATGCGCACACAATTCGATCATCCGCGAACAGGCGAGAAGTCGTTTTAATCACGAGGTAGGGTTTTCCTGCAGAAAAGTGCATTGGCGAAGGTAGGTTCTAACTGTTCTTACCAAGGCTAAGGCCCCCAAGGTGCCCCCATTATAGGGTCCCCACTCTCCAGCCTTCCGACCATGCTTAGCACTAAGGCCATAGTCAGTCTTCATTCCAAAAGAGGAAAGTTATCACCTTGAGTGGTGGTTTCCGATCACACAGGTGGGCACAAGGCCATCACTACAACGAACCGTACCTGTCACCCACTCCCTATGGATTTCTCACTTGCCCCCGAGTATAGAGGGAACTGTTGTGTGCAAAGGTTTGTGTACAATTTTTATTTCAAACAATTGCATAAAATAAACAAACAACAGTTATTAAAGACAAGCATTAAAACATGTTATAATACAAGGTAGGGTAAAAGCGTAATTTCTTGGTTTATTTATTTAAGCTGGCCCATCACTAAATGGGATCAACTCTCTAAGCTTCCCCAGTGAAGTTGTCATCTATCACCGCCGTCAAAACGAGGCGGTTGGAGCGACGTGATGGTTCCGACTTTCCAATTTTCGCGTTATATGGGTGTGGTTACAACGCCTTTAGGGTGTCCGATAACCGGGTTGAACCTAGGGGCGAGGTTTTCAAAAAGTGTTTTTGGATTGTCCGATAACTGGGCTAACCCAACAACTAATTTTGAAGGGTTCTTATGGAGTGGCCACCGATGTTTTTATTGGAAACATCGAAAAGGGGGTAAAAAGGCGTTGGTTTTCGAAAACCAACTTTGGTCGTTAAAACCAGAGTTTAGGTAAGGGAGTTAGTTACGTGTAAGGGAAGTGTTAGTTCGCTTACGATGCCCCTTTCGGGTTCCCTATGATAGGCCGACTATTTGATAAATAAACTTTGTGAAAAGACGCTTTTACCTTTTTATTTGCGGAATTCAAAAACATTGACTACATGACCCTAATATCTATTACACAATTTAATCGTAAAAGTAAAGGCAATAAAGAGAGGGAAAGAATGAAGAAACCTCCGAAGCAAGCTCTTTGATTAACTTCTTGAAAGTTAGGGTGCATTTTGGCAGCCCCTCGCTCTTTACAACTCTTGAAAAACTCTCGCAAACGCTATAAAATCTCTAAAACACTCTCAAAAACTAAGAAAATGCTTCGGAGGGGTTCTAGGAAGAGAATTTGAAGAAGTTGTAGAAGGGAACGTGGAAGAACTGTGTGAAATGAAGGGGGGAAGCGCTACTATTTATAGGGATTCGCGCCTGTCAGGTCGAGACGGCCGTCTCGTCTGACAAGGTCAAGACGGTCATCTCGCCATTTGGGACGGCCGTCTCGCCTTGCAAAAGTGGCGAGACCGCCGTCTCATTTGGCGAGACGGGGGTATCGATTTTTCCAGAAATGAGAAGGCCTTCTCGCCAAACGGAAGGGGGGTCTCGCCATTCGCAAGTGGCGAGATGGCCGTCTCGCCAAACGAGATGACGGTCTCGACTTGCTGGAATGGCGAGACGGCAGTCCCGAAAGGCGAGACGGCGGTCTCAATCCCTGAAGGCGAAAATCCTTATTTTTATGTAGAAAACTCTTCCTATTCTAGTATGGGGCCTAATAGTCTCTCCTAATGGCTTCTTAGGCTTCATCCATCTTCGAAAAGGAGGTCTTCTAGTCTTATTATGAGGCCGAGCAAGATTAGGGGTCTACAGATCCTCTTGGGGATGATCAAGCCTTTCTGTCAACTTTTTCTTTGTTGATGCCTTCTCTTTTTTTGAGTGGAAGAATGGTAGTCGGAGGTTGTGATTCTAGGAGCTCTTATTTTGCCTTTGGGTTACCTAAAGGTTAGGATTTTTTATTTAATTTCGCCTTTTTCCGCGATTTATTTTCTTTTCTCACGATTTCAAAATTTGGCTTTTTTGGGATAACGCGTGTGACTTTTTACTTTCTAGTTTCTTTTGTGCACACTGGATTTTTCGAAAGAGAGGGAAGGAAAACAAGCGTAGATAGATGAAAACGACAAAAGTTTCATTTATTAAACTCGTAATGTTTGAGGTACAACTGACCTAGTTAAAAACCCTATGCTACTATGTTAAAAACAACAACAAAAAGAGAACATCAAAGCGTCTTGACTCTCCGGCTCTGAGCTAGACGCTGAAGAAGGTGTTGGCGAAGGGAATCGACGAAGCATACGATGCTGGAACTCCTCCTGGCTCTAAATCATGTTGTTCATATTCTGGCCAAACCCATCTATCCTCTAGGTAAAACCCTCCATCCTATGGTTCAACCCCTCCTATCTCTAAGTTAGATGATCGAACTTTTGCGCATGACCATGAATTGCCTCTCCATATAGGGCACCGGCGAAGTCATGGTCATAGTGTCATTGCTGCTGCTAGAATTCTAGAGGAACAGGGATCTCCTGCGATTGGGATGAACCTGCATCATGGAAGTCAATTAGCACGACGAGGAGAGGGTGTAAGACAAACACAGTCCCTTGTCGAGAGAGGATGATCATGTGAGTGAACATCGACTTGTCTATAAGCTTTGGTTGAAGGGCGGCAGGAATATCCTCTCCGTCGGGGCATCCCCAATGTTCATCCAGGGGAGTGATGAGAGGAACCACCATAATGGTCCCTGTTGTACCCCGGGTACCAAAGTCCTTTAGCGCTCTCAGGAAGAAGTAATCAGGGTTGCATCGAAACCCCCTATGCATGCAATAAATAACGAAGAGGTCAGGCTGGGTGACCTTACCCTGGCTCTCCTTCCTGCTGTGGATGGTTCTCGTCAGCAGCTTGTGGCAGATCCGGAGTGGAGGGAGAAAAGTTGTGCCCTTCAGATGGGCGAGAACACGTTGGGAATCGGTGATCTCCTCCCACATCTCGTTAGTGGTGAGGGTGGTTGGTCTCTCGCAGAATGTGCCTCGGTATTCTACGGTTTGCATATCAGCGTTCTGATGAAAACACATAAGGACATTGAATTCATCCAGCAATGTAGTCTTGTAGGCCCCATTCATCTAGTATGAGACCGCCTTGACAAGAGGGACCCCAGGAATTAAAGACATCATGTCCACCAGTGTAATGGAGATGAGGAATTCCATGGTGGCAGTGCGGTAGATATGGGATGGCGGCTCTCGGAGTAGGAAGTCCCACTCTATGCCCTGTATGTATCCCCTCGCATCATGATCCCAACCAAAGGTGGTTAGGATCCCAAAATCCAGACAGAGCATCGAGTGCCATGCGTACTAGCAGATGTTGGCGAGTCTAGCTTGGTGCTGCCCTGTCAGCTTGGCAGGGTCTTGAGGAACAAGAGCTTCCCTGGCAGGTCCCCGAGAGCGCTTGCGTCGAGATGATGATTCCCCATGGTCCATTATTACTCAAACACACTCAAATATGCAAGGGAAAAGGGAAAAGGAAGAGAGAATGCAAAAATGGGATGCAATGAATGGATTTTGGATGCTCAAATTTATAGGAGAAAATTTGATGGTCGGGATGACCATCCAGAATTCGGGACGGCCGTCTCGGCCTAACGATAACATTGGGAAGGTTGTCTGCATTCTGGGACGGTCATCCCGGCCTAACGGTAACATTAGGACGACCGTCTAGAATCTAGGACGGTCGTCTCGGCCCAACAGTAACACTGGGATGGCCATCTGGTTTTTGGGACGACCATCTCGAATTTTCAAAGTTTTTTTTTTAAATAAGACCCTATTCATCAACATCTATGCATGCAATGTTCATGATATGCATCCTATAATGCTATTTCAGTTAATATTTCTAAAGGATTAACCAATGTGTTTTTGTTGTTAATGTCATGCTTAGTTGTACCGACTTTGCCGTTTTGGAATTGCCATGACCGAAGAATGATGGTGTTGATTGTAGAGCGACTGCCATGTCAGTGCGCTCCTCCCATTTCTTGGGGGTTTCAGTCCTCCTATTGACCACTATATCTCCACATTTCCCTACTAATTACTGAATGTTGTAGTGAGGGTCAAGAGTAAAGAAGGAAGGAAGGTTATTTGACTCAAAGGCTTGTGTTTTAGAAGAGTTTTTATTTTTGATAAAAATGGTTTTTGTAAGAATGGCTAGCCAAGGTTGGCCAAATTGTTTAGGCTAGTTTAAAAAAATGTTTTGTTTATGAAGTGATGTCTTCAATGATTATTTTATGGCGCTTGTCATGACCGATTAACTTCCCTAGCCCGCCCTTTGGGTTTTCAATCTAGGATGTTGTGTCTTTGTTCCATCCTAACTTTTGTCTAGGTTTCTCCTTTTTCTTGCTCAGGGAATCCTAGTGGAATTTATTTTGTAACCCTAATTTTTACCTAGGCTACCCTTTATTGTTGTTTGGGTTTCCTAGCGGATTTACCCTAATTTTTGCGTAGCCCCCTTAATGGGTTTCCTACCGGGTATTTTTCCCTTTTTTTCTTTTTTTTTTTTGGCCTTTGGCTTTTACGGGCTTCTTTTGATTTTTGTTTTCGTTTTGCACAACATTGGCAAAACACGGTTTTATTTTAAAAGGTAAAACTTTATTCGTGTTTCTAATCAATCAGTGATGATGGTTTTGACTTTTATTTTTGTCAATGATGCGGTTTGATTATTTTGACGCATTTTTGGAAAACGTTTGCTTAAACATGGTTAATAATGAGGTATAGACGTGAAGAGCAAGAAGAGAAGCAAAATAGTAATAATGTCATTCTTTGTAATTAAAGGGGAAATATGTGCCCTAAAAATGCTCGGGGGTCGGGCTCGCCCTGAGGAGTAATCTCTAATAATCATTAGACTTACATCCTTTAAATTTGGAAGAAGAACATCTGATGACTAAAGTTGCTTTTGACACTTGGACCCCTCCACTTCGGAATATCTGATTCAAGGTGCAGAGGGGAGACTTTCCTTTTCTTCATGTAGCTCGATCCTTTGAAGGGTCATACTCTAAGCCATACTTCAAAGGATAGTCTTCAACAACTAGTAGCTTCCTTATTCCTTGAGAGTCTCTATCGAGCCTTTGGCCAGGGTGGTATCCACGCCTCATCATTATATGGGCTATCTTCATGTGGTTGGAAAGTCTTTCCACATTGGCAATTTCTAGCGCTTGAAAAGATGTTTCAATAGCTTCTTCAGCCGCATCCATATAAGGTAGGGCAGACGGTTTGCTGATCAGGATTTCGTCTTCAGCTTGGACTGCGACCAGCTTGTCGCCTACCACGAACTTGACTTTTTGGTGGAGCGTTGAGGGAACTGCCTTAGCATCGTGAATCCAAGGTCTACCAAGGAGAAAACTATAGGCGGGAGTGATATCCATCACATAGAAATCTATGTTGAAGATAATGGAGCCAATTTGGATTGGTAGGTTGATCTCCCCCGCTACTTCACGTTTTGATCTGTCAAAGGCTCGAACGACTGTATTACTTGGGCGCATGTGGGCTCCTTGGACTGTCAGCTTATCGAGTGTACATTTGGGCATGACATTCAAAGATGACCCATTATCCATAAGAACTTTGACGATGAGATATTTCTTGCACTTAATAGACATGTGCAAGGGCTTGTTGTGGTTTGACCCTCCGGGAGGGAGTTCTTCATCAGTGAAGGTGAGGTGATCATTAGCAGTAATATTACCAACGATCCCCTCAAACTTGTCTTGGGATATGGCATGTGGAACATAGACTTCATTCAAGACCTTCAACAGGGCGTTCTGATGTGGTTCCGAACTCATTATTAGAGATAACAAAGTTATCTTCGCAGGTGTGCGATTGAGTTGGTCAATAATGGAGTACTCGCTTTGTCTTATGTACTGGAGTAACTCATCAATTTCCTCCTTGGATTCTTTATTGTTCACTTCTTTGGTCTCTTTATTTTTTTTCCTTTATTTTTAGGAGCGTTATCTTGTAGCTCCTTGGGGGAGTAGACTCTTCCACTTCTTGTCATGCCCCCAATATTGGCTATGTTGGAGATATCTTTATTGATCGGTGGTGTTTCTTCATATCTCCATGGTTCAACTTTATTTTATTCATAGGGAAAAGGACAAGGCGTGAACAAATACAATGGTGTCCTTGCCCCTTCCTCTTTATTAACTTGGATGACCAACGACTAAGGCTTATTATCCTCCTTAGGCAGATCAACCGTTAGGGAGAGCTTGATGACGAACGATTTTCACTCCATTCTTTTGATTTACGGAAAGCACATCAATTAATCATTTCTTTTTATTATCTTATTATTATTAAAACGAGGAGGGATATATGAATGAATACAATTTATGAATGCAATAGACAGTTGAGAAGATAAAGAACAAGATAATTTTATTCATTTCATAAAAAATGGGACATTCCTCTATACAATGCTTCGAAGCACACTTTGACAAAATCGGAAAAGCCTAAGTATGTAGTTCTTCTTCGACTTCTCGTACATGTAGTGCAAGTGTCACTACTGCAAAAAAGGCTTTTTACATCGGTTAAAATGGGCTTTCTACGTCGGTTAAAGCGGCGACATAGATACGGGGGTCATAGAAAGTAAGACTTTCTACGTCGGTTCCTAATAACTGGTTCTGATCGATCATAATTGGTTCTGATCGGTCATAGAAAGACTTTCTACGTCGGTTAGTCAGGGAACCGACATAGAAAGTCTTACTTTCTAACTTTCTATAACCCCAGTATCTATATCGGTTAACAGTAACCGTGATTGTATGTGTTATCAATGTCGGTTATGCCTATAACCGACATAAAATGTTACACTTTCTACGTCGTTTATGTCATTAACCGACGTAGAAAGTACTTTCTACATCGGGTAATGACATAACCGACGTAGAAAGTGTTATTTTTTTTTAAAATAACTGCATTTTCTTTACAGATGCTACCTTTCTTCGAGTAGACCTGCCTATTCATCACAGTTCCAGACAAATATTCACAGATCCAGTACAGACAGATATGCACAGTTCATATATAAATTTGCTACAGATATATATCCAGTACAGACAGATCCAGTTACAGACAGATATGTACATATGAAACATATTGAAATCAATATATGTACCTCAGTTCCAGACAGTTCATTTACTTAAACGAATGTAAATTTGCTAACTTAAATCAATTCAATCTAAATTGTTACAAGTCAAATTTACAAGTCAAAAAAGTGCATACATTATCAAGTTGGAACATTCTCCCAAAATCCTTCCATATGGTCATAACGTATGGCATGCACATCATCTATTTCTACATTAACACTCAAGTTTGGCATATTTGAAGAGAAACATGGTGTCTCTGGTATATCAAGTACTAATTCATCATTCTCATCAGAAGTATACATGGGTTTTCCTTGTAGAACCACTGACCATCCTTTGTTAGCGGGATCAGTGACATAAAACACTTGTTTTGCCTGAGATGCCATGATAAATGGTTCTTCGGTATAACGAGTATTTTCAAGGTTAACCAAGGTAAATCCAAGATTGTCGGTGAAGATGCCAGTATTAAAATCAACCCACTTACATTTAAAAATAGGTACTCTGAATATCGTGTAATCTATTACCCAAATCTCTTCAATTACACCAAAGTAGCCCATTAACGCCCTTATCGGATATTTATCCTTTGAACTCGAGAAATGCATTGATTCAGACCACCACCATGACTCCACTATTTTGCATTGTGCTTATTTCATCTTCTCCCTTTGTATAAAATGAATAGTTATTTATATCATACCCACCCCAACATATCACATCAAAGTTTGGCTCACATGCTAGCCACTTTAGTGTATCGAAGTTGTATTGTCACCTTCAACTTGTTGTTTAAACCACTTCAAAAAGCTCTTGTTGTGTTCAGTGATCACCCACTTTTTAGGCATACGTGGATTATTTCGCTTCACAATGTCTTTATGAGCACTTAAGTAGGGGATGACTTCTTCACTGTTATTCAATATGTACAAATGCGCTTGAAGTACTTCATCTCGACACATTATCACAACGTTTGCACCTCGAGTTCCTCTACCAAGACCTATTCCATGGTAACGAGTCTTAGGTAACCCTATAGCTTCAACTTCTGATAAGTATTTTGTGCAAAACTCAATAGCTTCCTCTGCAATATATCTTTGAACAATTGATGCTTCAGGACGATATTGGTTCTTCACATACCCTTTTAATATCTTCATGTATCGCTCAATAGGGTACATCCATCGTAAGAAAGCTGGACCACAGATTCTAACTTCCCTGGCTAGATGAACAATCAAGTGAACCATAATATCAAAAAATGATGGAGGAAAGTACATCTCAAATTGACACAATATGACTGCAGCCTCATTCTCTAACTGATCGAAAACATCTGGGTCCATAACTTTACTACATATGGCATTAAAAAAAAAGCATAATCGAGTTAAGGAATATCTAACATTCTCTGGTAAGATACCTCGAATAGCCACAGGTAGAAGTTGTTGCATCAATACATGACAATCATGAGATTTTAACCCAAGCAATTTTAGATCTTTCATAGATACAAGTCTCTTCACATTGGAAGAGTAACCAAATGGAACCTTCACACCTCGTAAAAACTCACAAAAACTTCTTTTCTCTTTTTTAGACAGTGTGTGACATGCTGGAGGCAAGTATGTTCGATTACAATGAGGTTGAGGAGCTAATTGTTCTCTTATACCCATTTCAACCATGTCCAAACGAGCATTGACACCATCTTTTGTTTTTCCTTGAATGTTAAGGAGTGTTCCGATGATACTGTCACACACATTTTTCTCTACATGCATGACATCTATATAATGCCTCACATCAAGAACCCTCCAATATGGAAGAACAAAAAGGATTGACATTTTCTTCCATATACCTGTGGCTTTCTTTTGCGTCTTTCCAAACTCACACGAAATCGCACTTACTCGTTGATATACGTGTTCCCCACTTAAAGGTGTTGGGGCTGCATCATTTTCTTGACACCCGTTAAATGATTTTTTTAATTTACGATATGAATGGTTTGAAGGAAGAAATCTTTGGTGTCCAAGGTACACTATTTTCCTTCCATGTTGTAGTTGATAGTGACATGTGTCTTCTTCACATATCGGGCAAGCTTTATGTCCCTTTGTGCTGTAGCCACTCAAATTACCATATGGTGGAAAGTCATTAATTGTACAAAATAACATTGCACGCAACTTGAATAAGTCACCTGTGTACCCATCAAACACATCAACACCTTCCTCCCACAACATCTTCAACTCTTCAACCAATGGGCTTAAAAAAACATCAATGTCATTTCCAGGTTGTCTGGGACCTGAGATCATCAAAGATAACATCAAGTACTTACGTTTCATACACAACCACGGAGGTAAGTTGTAAATAACTAACACCACAGGCCATGAACTATGTTTACTGCTTAAATTTCCATATGGATTCATTCCATCTATAGCAAGTCCAAACCTAATGTTTCTTGGATCATTACCAAAATTCTGGAAGATGGAATCAATTTTTTTCCATTGCAATCCATCTGCCGGATGCCTCAACTGACCATCTTTAATACGACTATTTGCATGCCATCTAGTGAGCTTTGCATCATTTCCATTAGTGAATAATCGTTTCAACCTTGGAACAATGGGAAGATACCATAACACTTTTGTCGGGGTACCCTTCATTACATCATTGTCAGAATCACCATCCTTCTTCTTGTATTGTGATTCCCCGCATTGTGGACATTCGTGACAGTTCTCAAATTTTTTCCTGTATAACACACAATCATTCGGACATGCATGAATTTTGTGGTACTCCATACCCATTGGACACAATATCTTCTTAGCATCATAATTGCGGGTTGGCAATGTGTTACCTTCAAGGAGCATGTCACTCAACAACTCAAGCAATTCTGTGAAACTTTTATCAGTCCACCCATTCTTTGCCTTCACATTGAACAATTTTAGTACCGCCGACAATCGTGTGAACTTAGTACAATTTGTATACAAAGGCTCTTTTGCATCATTGGACAACTTCTCGTACACATGTGTATGTTGGAAGGCATCTTGTCCAAGATCACGAATCATTTCCTCCAGCTGATCATCCATCTCTAGATCAACTTCTTCTTTGTCTTCTACACTTGGCATGTTTAATAATTCACCATGCCATGTCCACTTTATGTAACTCTTTAGGAAACCATCACAAAGAACATGTTCCCGAATAACTTCAGTCGGTAATCTTCGCTCATTCAAGCAGTTAACACAAGAGCAATAGAATCTTCCATCATTATCCGGAACATTCATCTTAGCAAATTCAAGGAATTGTTCTACTACACTCTCATATTCATTTGTTGTTCGTCTATAATTGATCCAACTCCGATCCATTGTTACAAATCTAATTTTCAAAATCAAATTAGCTACAGAAACACGAAATAACTACATTATAATGCCTACACGAAATCCAACTCCACTCTCAAAATAACTACATTATAATACAAATCTAATTTTCTAAATCAAAATCACGAAAGAATGCCTCCAGAAACACATTCAAATGACTAAACTACTTACAATACATCTCTAAATTAGCTAAAGGCACCTGTGATGTTTCCCTCTCTTGATAGCATTATAACTTACCAGATTCAATACTGTAAACCTACAATGGCTAAAGCAAGCACGAAAACTTACCTCTTGAAGACCTACAGAGGTGGCAGGTGGCGTGACGTGCAGAGCCGGGTGGGGAGAAACGTATCAAGGCGACGGGCACCAACGACAGTAGCAGCAGGCGGCACGACGTACAGCGTTGGCAGGTGGCGTGACGAGCAAATGTGGGTGCGGAGAAACGTACACAGGCGAACGGGGAGCTCTGCTATGGGTGAACTAATGAAATGAAATGGAGCGTAGGGAGAAACGTACACAGGCGAACGGGGAGCTCTGCTATGGGTGAAGTGGTAAAATAGAAGATACTATGTCGGTTGCCCTAACACCCGTCATCAAAGACACTTTCTATGTCGGTTAAATATTATCCGACATAGAAAGTTCACTTTCTATGTCGGTTAAATGTTACCCGACATAGAAAGTGAACTTTCTATGTCGGGTAAATCTTACCCGACGTAGAAAGTGAACTTTCTATGTCGGGTAATATTTAACCGACATAGAAAGTGAACTTTCCACTTACTATGTCGGTTAAAATTTACCCGACATAGAAAGTTTATGATTTTATTACAAAATTGCCACCGTGCTCCATACTATGACGGGTGGATTACGACCTTGATAAAAACTCGTCATAGAATGCTATTTTTCCACTAGTGTGCTTCTGCTTGCTGATGGACTGCCTGGCTCATAGCTTCATTATACCAGTGAGCCTTTTTTGTTTTCGAACCTTTCAACTGTTCGGTCTCTTTCTTGAAGGGTCTAGCCAAACTGAGCTAGTCCTTTTCTTTCCTTGAGGCGGAGCTCAGAAAAGCTTGCGCTATGTTCTTGGGTAGTTTTCCACCATCTCTGCGCTTCAAACCGAGTCATTGTGAGGTCATCTTTCATCATCTTGATTGTTTGTGCCTATTTTGTATGCTCGGCCTTAACATGTGCTATTTTGGCATTCATTTCCTAGAGTCAACTATCCGGATCGAGCTTTGGAACTTTAGGCGCTCGGTTAGTCTCCTCCTCAAAGTTAGCACGTTCAATCTTGAGGCGCTCTATTTCTTGGTCCTTCTTCTTGGCTTGCCTTTGTAGACCATCGATGATGAGGGTAGATTCTTGCTCTTTCTCCTCAATGGCCCTCAGCTGGGCTCCCATGACTTCTACCCTCTTGGTCAAGGCATCGACTTGTGCTAGCAACTCTTCATTTGCTGATGTTGAGGCAGGTGGAGCGAATGGTTGCGACACCCCTCTATTTCTTCTCCACTCCTCATAGTCACTATAAACATACGCTCGAGCCTTGCCAAACTCTCTATCTCCCATGTAGACTGTTTTCTCCCATGCTCTTCGAATGACAGTCGCACCTTCAAAGCTACTAGAGTCACACAAGAAACACAATCTTCCAAGCTCTTCTTGTGATGACACAGTTTGGGTCCTCATGAGTTTCCTCATAGCTATCTTTGGGGAATAGGCTATGCAACCCCTAAGACCCAATAAAGGTATGCTAGGATAATCTGCGCATCGAATGAGAAATTGACCGAGTCAGAACCAAGGGCAGACCCATGATATATGATCTATATTCCAATGTTCCAATTTGACCTTCCACTCCATAACATGACGATGACAGAGAGGGATCTTCGAGAAGCTTCTCAAAGGATCGAGGAATACCCCCATGTGGCTTGAGGCGTAAAGATGAGTGATGCCCCAAACATACAACAATGTAGAGCAGCATCTAAGTGTTTTTCCTTGCTTCCGATGGCATAACTCTACCAAAAGCAAGGTGTCGGCAAGAAGTGCAGGCACGAGACTCTTCGAATGTATGTCCCAGGCAAAGAAGGCATCCATCGCAGCGTGATCTACAGTATCGGTATTGTTGAAAGTCCCACATCGCCTACCTCATGTCATTTGGTATTGTTTAAATACATGTTAGGCTACTCCACATATTGCCAATTGGTTTTATGATGGAACCTTAACATGGTATCAGAGTCAAAGCCTAACATCTTTCTGGTTATTGTCATGGGCCAAAAGTTTCCCATTAGTTGGGTCAAAAGTACCCTTTGCCTGGTCCGACAGGCTTCGTTGGAGGGGGTGTGTTGAAAGTCCCACATCGCCTACCTCATGTCATTTGGTATGGTTTAAATACATGTTAGGCTACTCCACATATTGCCAATTGGTTTTATGTTGGAACCTTAACAGGTATGAAAGGGAAATAAAATAGTCCCAAACATAATCAACGCTAGAGTCTGTTGAAGGTAGATCAATCTTCCTTATCAGCCAAGGATGATAGATGGTCTTCTAACAGTGAAATCTTCCACCCTCTGATACTCCCTTTTCCCATTAGGACGGACTGATGAGGTGGCAATCAAATAAAGGTGGCGACCTTGTTCTCTGAAATATAAGTTTTGTGGCTAATGTAGACTCCGACTGATTTGGGCCATCGGATCATGAGGTCATACTCCTCTAAGGACGGTACCAAATCAAACTGCAGGAACTAAAAGCAATGTAGATCGGAGCTTCAAAAGTGGATCAAGACTCTGACGAAGACGTGGTCAATGCTAATCTTCAAGAGGTCTAGAATCCTTCCATAGGATTTCTCAAAGTCGGCACAGACCTCGGGCGGCATCAGCGTACATAACTGTTCCAACCTCTCTACACGATATCGAGGAACGTCAACTTTTCCCAACTGCCTACTACTGGATCCCTCCATCAACTAAAAGCAAGAATGCATTTTATGAGCATGATGTTTGGGTAAACTTATGCATGTAGGTGTTTGTTTTTTGGTAAACATTATCATGTTTTATTTTCTAACATGATGCATGATAGTGTTTGGGATTTTGTATATACATAAAAAGGGAAATTACCAATATGGATGTCATGAATTTGATGTTATTATCATGAAAGGGGTCCCACTTTCTTATTCTCATGTATTTATTTTATTTTTGAAATAAATGTTTGGTGTGGAATGGATATACCTTAAGACAATGGCTTTGGTATCCTCCTAGAAGCTTACGCTTCACGGAGCACCACACCGGCTTCGGTGTGATGGTTCCTTTCCCATCATGGATTGACAAGTATAACAAAGGTTGCCACACCTTAGCACACTTGCCTCCTCCTTATCATAGATTGACAAATATAACAAAGGTTACAAACGCACTTGGGTCTCTTTTGCCTTTGTATTAAGGATGTCTAATGCCCTTAAAATGAATGTATTATGTATGAGAGACTTTATTAGGATGATGTATATGCATATTTTCCTTATGCATTTTTTTCTCTTATTTTTACCACTCTTGAAATGATGAGGGTATGAATGATTTAAATTTGTTAAAATCTTTTTATTATATTTTGTTATTTTTTGTTGTTTTTTGTAACCTCTTTATCTCTTCTATTGGTCAACGTGGCTACTTAGTTTTCAAAGAACCTGAAACCAGACTAGCTTAAATGAAGATTGTTCGAGATAAAGTTGGTTTATAGCAAAAAATGTTTTTTTATATATGTGTTCTTTTTTGTGTTTTAAAAATTTTAGTTGTTGTATGATTATGCTATGCAACAAACAAAATGCAACAAACATATGCACAAACAATTTACTCATCCGCGAACAGAGCGACGGCGTTTAATTATGAGATAGGGGTATCCTGTAGAAAAGTACATTGGCAAAGGTGGGTTCTAACTATCCTCACAAAGGCCAGGTCCCCAAGGTGCCCCCATTATAGGGTTCCCAAGGTCTCTCAGCCCTCAAACCATGCGTGGCTCAAGCCTTGTCGACGTCCTGTAGACTGGGAGAGAAGGGATATCACCTTGAGTGGTGGTTTCTGACAATGACCTGTTGGCACTAAGGCCATGACCACGGTCGGTCGTACATGGCACCCACTCCCTATGGTTATTCGCTCTTTCCCCTGGGTATAGAGGGATTGTTGTGTACAATTTTTATTTCAGACAAGTGCAGAAAATAAACATACAACAATTATTAAATCCATACAAATAAAACATGTTATACAAACAAGAAAGGGTAAAGACATAATTTCAAATCTTTATTTTATTTTGAATTATTCCATCACTAAATGGGATAAACTCTCAAGGCTTCCCCAGTGGAGTCGCCATCTGTCATCGCCGTCCCCAACTGTTAAAGGGAGAGGAACCAAAAAAGGGCGATCGGTCGCGATGAGATGGTTTGTGACTCACGTTTTCGTAAAATAAATTTGGTCATCAATTTTAGGATGCTCGATAATTGAGTCACCCTTAAAAGTGAGGTTTTCGTAAAAGGGTTCTTAGGAGTCGCCACCAATGTTTTAACCATAAACATTGAAAAAGGATAAAAAAAGAAGGCATTGGTTTTAAGAAAAACCAACTTTGGCCATTATAACAAGAATTGGGTAAACCAACTTTGGCCATTATAACAAGAATTGGGTAAGGGAGTTAGTTACATGTAGGGAAGGTGTTAGCACCCCACAACGCCCCTTTCGGGTTCACTATGATGTATTAATTCTAAAAATAAAGATGTAGAAATTATGCTTTTACCCTATTTATTCATCTACTTGCAGTAATTAAATATCTACATGACCCTAACTTCTAATGCACATAAAGGAAAACAATAAAAGGAAAGCGAGAAAAGAGAAGGAATAGAAAAGGAACCTCCGAAGCGAGCTTCTATATATATCTTGAAACTTGAGGACACTTTTTGGCAGTCTCCTCCCTCTACAAGAGCACTCCTCCCACGAATAATAAAATTATTATACTACCGAGCACCGGATGTCTCAAAAAGAGAATTCCTTAACCGATTTAATCCAAAAAGGATAATCAAAAATACTACTCAGACTCTGAAACAAAGCAAAAATTACTCGAAAAAAGTTTCAAAGTAGGAGAGAGAAGAGAGCTCTCAGCCAAGTTTGTGGAAATGGGAGAAATGAAATGAGCTCCTATTTATAGGCTCGCGGATTCAGGAGGCTGGGATGGCCATCCCAGATTTTGTCAGGTGGGACGACCGTTTGGAATTTGGGGCAGTCGTCGCAGGCTACAAAAATGGGTGAGAGGCCGTATGAGATTTGGGACGACTGTCCCAGGCCACCAAGGGGGTTGGGACGGCCGTCCTAGCCTTCTGACAAAAATCCTAATTTTTATTTTCTAAGAAAAACCCTCCTTTTCTTAAATGGAGCCTAGAAAGCACAACTAGAGGCCTAATGAAGCCTTGCCCATGTTCGAAATGGAGTCCACGTCGGTTCTGGAAGGCCTTAAATGGCGGTTTCGCAACCAACGTTGTATCAGGCGACGTTGAAAGTGTTTACTTTCAACGTCTGTTCCATTTAACCGACGTTGAAAGTCTGATTTTAACTTTCAACGTCGGTTCTCTTTTAAGCATTAGCAATTTAATTTTTGAAGAGAATTGTTACTGACAGGATTCGAACCTAGTACCTTAGAGTTGGAGGTTGATACTCCAACCACTAAACTACTAGAATTTTCTGACAATAACTTACAAATAAATTATATTTATATACAAATAAACATATATCCGTGTAAATATATAAATATACAAATACAAATATATTTATATATTTTGATATATTTATATAATTATATATTTAAATATTTATACGTTGGATGTGAGGACACGCTCGAAGGTGAGAGTGTGTGTCGAGTGGGTTTTCAAAATTTGATGCCAAATTTGTGAGTGGGCCTCTTTATATGAGTTTGTAATTTAATGACAGAATATAATCTTTATAATTTATTTATATAATGATATAAAATAAATTTGGGAAACGCGTCATTCGCTCAAGCGAAAAATACCAATTTTTGCTCAAGCGAGACTTGAGCGAGTGAATTTCCGTGAGCTTTAACGTATTTTCACTCAAGCGAGAGTCAATCTCACTTTCACCCTCGAGAGCACCCTCACATCCAACATATAAATATATAATTATATAAATATATCAAAATATATAAATATATTTGTACTTATATATTTTATATTTATATATTTACACGATGATATATATATATATTTGTATATAAATATAATTTATTTGTAAATTATTATTAGAAAATTATAGTAGTTTAGTGGTTGAAGTATCAACTTTCAACTCTAAAATACTAGGTTCGAATCCTGTCAGTGACAATTTTCTAACTTAAGTGAATTTTTAGCTGAAAAGAAAAATAAAAACACTTTCTAGAAAATATATACAAATAAATATATATTTACACGGATATATATATTTATTTGTATATAAATATAATTTATTTGTAAGTTATTATCAGATAATTATATTAGTTTAGTGGTTGAAGTATCAAATTTTAACTATAAAATACTAGGTTCGAATCCTGTCAGTGACAATTCTCTAACTTAAGTGAATTTTTGGGTGAAAACACTTTCCACGTAGGTTCATCTGGAACCGACATTAAATGTAATTTCTACATCGGTTCATCTGGATCCAACGTTGAATGTACTTTCTACGTCGGTTGACTAAAAACTGACGTAGAATATGTTCAATATTCAACTTTCAACGTCGTTTTTTAACCAACCGACGTTGAAAGTGTATTTAACGTCGGCTCAGTTTTAACCGACGTTAAATGGAGACGTGGAAAGCATATTTTGTAGTAGTGGGCGAGCAAGATTTGGGGTCTACATGCACTTGCATGATTGTTTAACTTGCATTATAGAGAATCCTTTTGCTGCTCTAGCTCATTAATAACAAATTTTCAATGATGGAATATGGCCATAATCTGGCCAGTCATTATCTTGACCAAATCTAGGTAACAATAGGGACTTATAACCCTCAACCAATCAACATCAAAAGAGGGTGGAAAATCCTCACCCATCTTAACATTATTTGCCATCATCTTTACATGTCATAGTGAAGTCCCTTTACGTGCACTAGTCAACACATGATCAACTCCATCTAAAGGGGCATCTTCATGCAACTATAGAGAGTTTATCATCGGGATAACGGGAGAAGTCTGACTGAGGAGTATTATTTGGAGGAACCTTATGATTGGTTAGTTCCTTGTGGCAAAGTGATAGATCAGGGACCTCCCCTGGCTCTTCAAATACTATAATAACATGGGGAGTATCAGAAGTAAGGATCATGGTAGTACGGGTCACTTTGAATTTCTTAGATGGTTTTATGGTTGACCTGCCCAATTGATTATTGTCGCAACCGAAATCGCAGCGGGACGACGCACCAAAATTTTAATTTTAAGATTTAAAAAAATAAAATCATATTAGAGTTTTGGAGTCGCCACCATAGTTTATTCAGGAAAACTATGGAAAAATCATATATAGATAAGATAAGGTCTATGAAAACCAGATTCGGGTTCGAGAGTCAATTACGAGTAGGGAAGGTACCTTACAACGTTCGTCCTAAGACGATTACCCTTACTTGAATGTGCAAAATTAACTGTCATTTTTTGAAAATATTTATTTCTCCCAAAATAGAGAACAAAGAATAAAAAGAGAAAAATAATAGAATGAAAAAAAAAATTAGTTTTTTGGAGCCCGAAAAGGATTGACCTTGCTCCTACGTATTCTCTTTCAAAATGAGAAATCATGGTTACGTAGTTCTTTGGTGAAAAAGTTTGTGTCTTTGATTAATGTTTTTGAAAAATTTTGGGGCTTTTGAAAGAATTTTGTATTTTGTTTTGAACAAATTTATATTTTTCTTGTTTTTGCTGTTTTGAAGACACATGATGACGTGTGCGACCATACCCGTATTTCAAATTGTCCATTTAAAATATAGGACATGACGACGTGAACGGTCGTACCCGTATGTCAAAATTTACTTTAAAAGAAGAGGACATGACAACACGAGTGGCACGACCCGTACCTCAAAGCTTATTTAAAATAGAGGACATGATGACGTGAGTGGTCATACTCGTACCTTAAAGTTTATTTAAAATAGAGGATAAGACAACACGAGCGATTGTGCCTGTACCTCAAAGTTTATTTAAAATAGCGGACATGATGATGCAAGCAGTCGTGGTCGTACCTCAGTTTATTTAAAATAGAGGACATGACAATGCGAGTGGTCATACCCATACCTCAAAGTTTATTTAAAATAGAGGACATGACGATGCAAGCGGCCATACCCATACCTCAAAGTTTAGAAAAGAAAATTGTGAAGAACCGAACGTCCGAATAACCTAAGTCAAGGCACAAAGCCTACGGTCTGAGATCAATACGCAGGGCCGAGAACCACTAAATCAAACGCAAGGTTGAGAGCCACTAAATTGAACGTGGGGTCGAGCTACCAAATCGAATAACGTACAAATGCATACCACAGTAGTATCAATCCAGCACACATTACAACAATAGTCGATTCAGTAACCATATAGTTTAAACACAATCCAACCCAATATTACAGTCCCATATAAACAAGTAGAACCCAAAAACCAAAAAAGGATAATAGAAAAACGAATTTGTGACCAAGACCGTATCCAAATTAAACAAACACAATAATTCAATATTAACAAAACAATCAAATTATAGTCCACACAAAACAGAAAAGGACAATCAGAAACCCAAACACTCATGCCAGTGACAACAATACATAACCATCCCTGATAGCAAGACCCAATCATGCAGTAAAACCTTGATCTAAACTATGACAATACTCAACCAATAAACTCACACACAGCCAATTATATTCAGCACATATAAATTTAGGTAGCCAACATATAAATAGCAAAATGCTTCAGTAGTCCCTGATTAGAACCAAATAGTCACACCAGAACCAAACAAAATGATTGGAAATTATCAAAAGGCAACGTAATCCACAAATACAGATTAACCAAACAATACCAATTGGGAACCAATCAAAACCCACACTAGAAACCAACTATTCAAACCAGAAAGAGGGATATCACCTCCAAATTAATACAAACAGGGCCAGGCCAAAGTAAAATGGAGAAAACATCACCTAGGTGACTCATAGATGGCAATTCAGTGGTTGGATAGTGGAGCTGGCGATTCACGCCACAGGTAGCGAGAGTGAAGTCGAAGATGGAGGTTCATGGCGGCACGATTGAGCTACAGTGGTAGCGATCGTGTGGCTCTCGGTGGTGGTGTTGGGATTTGATGGAGATGATGAGGCACGAGAAGGATGGTTCACAGCGGTGGTTTGGTGAACGTGTAGGTGTTGCGGGTGGTTGTTGTTAAAACATAAGGATATGAATGTTGAACATACATGAATATGAAGCTTGTTAATTTTGATGATGATCCAAGAACAAAGGACTTAAAGAGTTGAAGACTTGAAATATTCTGTAATAACTCTATTTTGATGATTTTGAGTATCTAATATTAGATTTTAAGATAGCCAGCACATAGTCTACTCTTTAAAAGCTTCAAAAACTCATTTTTATAAAAAACACACTGGATTAATCGATTAAATGGCAGGATAATCGATTATTACAGAGAGAAAAACCATTTTCTGTATCAGCTCTCTCGAATAATCAATTAAAGACCCTGTTAATCAATTAATAGGGTTGTTAATCGATTAACTGCTCAAATAATTGATTAAACTGCATGGTTATGGGTTCCTGGTGAATTTGGCTCTGTAATAATCGATTAACACTCAAGATAATCGATTATTTCAGTCAAATATGTGTTTTGAATTTCAAAATTGGACCAAGTTTCGAAAACCCTAGTCCCTTTGATAATAACTTGTTTTTACTGTCACAACTAACAAAACTATTAAACATACCAGACAACATTATTATTGTTAAATATATCAGGCTTTAAAATATTTTCTCCCCCTATTTTGATTATTATCAAAAGAAATAAAAGCTCCCCCTCAACATGTGCCTTAAATAGAAAAGTAAACTACTCCCCCTCAATCAATGCAAACATATAATTGTATTCAATAATTTAATATAATACAAACAAGATAAAAGAATTAAAACTCTTCACTCTCATTACTGTTGAATTGTGCATCAATTCTATCTTCTAGATTACATACACGTTCGTCCATATCTGAAATTCATCTTATAATTTTTTGATGCCATTCTTGAGATATAGAAAAGAATTCTTGCATTCTCTAATTCATATCGAACAACATGTCTTCAATGGGAGGACAAGATGTAGAGTGAGCAGCAAATGATGTTGCAGCAGCAGGAACATCAGCAGCAGGAACATCAGCAACAGGCATGTCCTCATTATCAGAGTCTTGAGCAACGTCAGCCATGTGAGGAGCATCATCTTTATGAACATAAACTCCATTTACATTCACCATCTGTAGCTGAGTAAGCGTGCTATCAAGTATTCTGTTAGAATTTAATGTCCAAGCTCGTTGTTCCCCTTCAACATTTACACCTTTGTATTCAAGAATCCTAGAGATAAGAAGAGCATAAGGAATCTTGAAGGTAGGGTGATGCTTCGCTTTGAGCATTGTCAAAGTGACAAGGCTGGGCCAATCAATTGGCTCGTTGTTCATGATAGCATGGATGATGCAAGGGTCAGTGGAAGAACATTGTGCATGGTTGGTGGCTCGAGGACATAGAATCCATACAAGAAGATGCAGTAACATATGTTCTTCTTTCTTCAAAGGACCAACCAAAAGTTTTCTGCCAATTTCCATGGCAGGATTGCGAAGAAAGGAACGATATGCTAGAATGCGATTGAAATCCTCCAAATCAACAAGGACATTTACAACATCATCTCTTATAGGAAAATGAGCAACATTTTCCCAAATGTCATCATCAAGAATGATGGTGACCCCTTTTACTCTGGATGTGGCGATGTTATCTCTAAATTTGAACCGGGAATAGAATATCCTGACCATGTCAGGATAATATGTACCCTACATTTCTATGAAGGGCATAACTCCTTGTTGTTCAAGGAGATTAGGAAAGGTAAAACCCTGGTTAATGAAATGGTCCCCAATAAGATATTTAGGAGATATGATACTCCTTTCCTTCCAAAAATTGAGAAATTCTTGTCTTCCTTCCTCATCAGATATCTACCCTTCAATAGAATTTGGGCGTGGATGAGAAGCGGGAGCAGATCTTCTTTTAGTAGGAATCTTACGTCTGGAAGAGGAAGCCATTTTGGAAGATTTGAATGTGGGAAAGATGAAGGATATAAGGTTTTGAGAAGAGCAAGAGCTTTAGAAAGACAAGAGAGCTTGAAATCTACGAAGAATGCTTTGAATTGAAGTTTGGAAGTGTTTGGATTTGATTTTGAGCCCTCTTATATGTAGGAAATGATCCCAACGGCCATAAACGACTAGTTTGACAAGAATTAAAGCATAAAGAGTCGTTACAAATAGCTATATTATCTCCAACGTCGCCAAATAATCGATTATCACCAGTGATAATCGATTATTTCTTCATCCCTGCCCAGAAAATGCATGGATAATCTATTACCACTTAAGATAATCGATTATTCCAAAGACAAATTATTGATTTGGGTCAATGAAGTATAGATAATTGATTATTACCGCAAATAATCGATTATTACAGAAAGATTTTTCATGAACCACTCATTTAAGCTTCAATAATCGATTATTACTCAAGATAATCGATTATTCCAGTGAGATTGACAAATTTAACATGTATTAGACACAGGATAATCGATTATTACCCAAAATAATCGATTATTCTAGTACAAAATGCATAGATTTTACAGTTAAGCAGAGTTTAGATTATTTTTAATATTCCTAAGTCTCTTTTAAGTTCATAGAATCTATCCTTGGGAAGAGGTTTGGTAAATATGTCTGTTAACTGATGCTTTGTGTCTATATATTCAATTTTACAATTTCCTTTAAAAATGTGATCTCTTAAAAAGTGATGCCTAATCTTAATGTGTTTGGTTCTAGAATGCATAACAAGATTCTTTGTGATATAAATTGTACTTGTATTATCACACATTAAAGGAATGTCATTTATAAAAATACTATAATCTTCTAGTTGTTGCTTCATCCATAGAATTTGAGCACAATAATTACCAACTGCAATATATTCAGCCTAGTTGTGGATAAAGCAACACAGGCTTGTTTCTTAGAATGCCAAGATACTAAGGATGATCCTAACATATGACATGTTCCACTAGTGCTTTTCTATCTATTTTACATGATCCATAATCAACATCAGAATAACCTAATAAACTAGGTGAAGCTTCAGATGGATACCATAAACTAAATCCTATAGTTCCTTTCAGATATTTTAAAATTCTTTTTATTGCATTTAAATTGGATTCTTTTGGACATGCTTGAAATTAAGTATAATAGTGAGCCTATCATACCTCTATACATTGATTGAAAAATTTTCAAACCTGATTCATCTTTATCCAAATAGCATGATGTTCCCATGGGTGTGTTAGCTTCTTTTGCAGTGTCCATTCCAAATTTCTTGAGAATCTCTTTGTAGTATTTGGTTTGTGATACAAAAGTGTCATCTTTAAGTTGCTTAATTTGAATTCCAAGAAAGAAGGTTAATTCTCCCATCATTGACATTTCAAATTCACCCTATATTCTCTTAGCAAATCCTTCACACAAGGAATTATCAGTTGATCCAAAGATAATATCATCAACATATACTTGAATTAACAAAATATGTTCTTTTACTTTCTTAATAAATAAAGTAGAATCAATTTGTCCTCTAGAAAAATCTTTTGAAATTAGGAAATTACTTAACCTTTCATACCATGACCTAGGAACTTGTTTTAAAACATAAAGAGCTTTCTTTAACTTATAAACATGATCAGGATATTTAAAATCTTCAAATCCAGGGGGTTATTCCACTTATACCTCCTCTTTGATAAACCCATTTAAATATGCACTTTTAACATCCATTTGATATAGTTTAAATTTCATCAATGAAACATAATCAAGAAGTAGGCGTATAACCTCTAACCTGGCAACAGGAGCATAGATTTCATCATAATCAATACCTTCCTCTTGACAGTATCCTTTGGCAACAAGTCTGGCTTTGTTCTTTGTTATATTTCCATCTTCATCAAGTTTGTTTCTAAATACCCCTTTCCTTCCAATAACTTGATGAGATTCTTCTATTGGAATTAATTCCCAGACTTGGTTTCTTTCAAATTGATTTAGTTCTTCCCTTTTGAAATATCACCAATTATATTGTCCATTGAAAGTCCTCTTGGTGATTTCCACTCTTTTGCCAATTCAGTTGGTTGAGAAAGCTCATTCTCATTTAGGTACATTTCTTCTAGAGCTTCTCTTAAGTATTCATCATCACTTGCATATTCTTTATTTGACTCAAGAGGATTTCCCTCAAGGTCTACAATTTCATCAAAAGTAACATGTATAGACTCTTCAATGTTCAAGGTTCTTCTATTGAATACTCTATATGCTTTGCTAGAAAGTGAATAACCTAAGAAGATGGCCTCATCGGTTTTTGAGTCAAATTTTCTTAAGTTATCTTTTCCATTATTTAAAACAAATCATTTACAACCAAATACTTTTAAATGAGAAACATTAAGCTTCCTTCCATTTAACAATTCATAAGGAGTTAATTTTATGATTGGCCTAATAAGCATCCTATTCGATACATAACAAACAATACTTACATCATAAGCCCAAAAGTATTTAGGAACATTTGATTCATTTAACATGGTTCTAGCAAGTTCCTCTAGTGACCTATTTTTCCTTTCTACTACACCATTTTGTTGAGGAGTTCTAGGTGCGGAACAATTATGCAAAATTCCATTTTCTTCACAATAATTTTCAAAAGATTCATTTTGGAATTCTCCTCCATGATCACTCCTTAACACTTTGATTCTTAAGTCTTTCTCATTTTGAATTTTCTTGGAAAACTTCCTAAAGACCTTAAACGCTTCACTTTTCAATGTTACGAAAAATGTCCAAGTAAACCTAGAAAAATCATTAACAATTACAAGAGCATAGTAATTTCCACCAAAACTTTTTATCTTAGATGGACCAAATAAATCTAAATGTAATAGTTCTAAAGGTTTTGATGTGGAAATAACATTCTTAGATTTAAAATATGATTTTATTTGTTTACCTTTTTGACATGCATCACATAATCTATCTTTTTCAAATTTTAACTTAGGCAAACCAACAACTAAGTCATTTGATATTAGTTTGTTTAATTGATGCATATTTATATGAGCAGCTCTCTTATGCCATAACCATGGATTTTATTCTTTAGTGTTGAATATAGAGGAAATACGGTTTGATATTAATCTCCCTTGTGTATAAATCACACATAGGGTAATCTATTTATAATAGAGAGAGGTACAACTAAAAGAGTAACCGAAAGTAAACAAAATAAACAGAAGATATTATTTGATATTGTGGTTAACAATATCTAAAAATATATTAACAATATCTAACACTCCCCCTCAAGCTGGAGCATACAAATTGTATGTGCCAAGCTTGTTACAAATATAATCAATTCTAGGCCCCGTAAAGACTTAGTAAAAATATCTGCTAACTGATCACTTGAGTTAACAAACTCAATCTTGATGTCTCCAGACATAATCTTTTCTCGAATGAAATGACAATCAATCTCAATGTGTTTGGTCCTCTCATGAAAGACAGGATTAGAACTAATATGAAGATCAACCTGATTCTCACATACAAGTGTCATTTGAGTGACATCTCCAAATTGTAACTCTCTAAGCAATTGCTTGAGCCAAACAAGTTCACAGGAATCTGATACCATAGCTCTATATTCTGCTTCTGCACTGGTTCTTGCCACAACACTTTGTTTCTTACTTTTCCACAAAATCAAGTTACCACCAATAGAGACACAATATCTAGATGTAGATCTTCTATCCGAAAGAGATCCTGCCCAATCAACATCTGAGTAGGAAACAACTGTTGTATGGTTATTAGAACCATATAATAATCCTTTTCCAGGAGATCCTTTAATATAATTCAAGATACGAATGATTGTATTCCAATGATCTTGACATGGGGAATTAAGAAATTGGCTTACCACACTGACTGCAAAGGAAATGTTAGAACGAGTAACTGTAAGAAAATTCAATTTTCCAACCAATCTTCTATACTGCTTAGGATCAGATATAGGCTCCGCCTAATTTGGTAGAAGTTTAGTATTAGGATCCATGGGTGTACCAACAGACTTTGAACTCATCAACCCAGTTTCCTCCAAAATATCCATGGCATACTTCCTCTGAGATATAACAATACCATCGTTGGACTGTGTCACCTCAATACCCAAGAAATATCTAAGTTTGCCAAGGTCTTTGGTCTGAAAATGGTGACATAGATGTTGTTTCAACAAGATGTCTATTTTTGCGTTTAGCTACACCATTTTGTTGAGGTGTATAAGCACAAGAATTTTGATGCAGGATACCGTGAGAAGCCATGGACTGTTTAAAAGAATGAGAAAGATATTCACAACCATTATCACTGCGCAAAACTCTAATAGAAACACCGAACTGAGTTTGAATATCATTAAAAAAAGTTTGAAACATATGAAATAATTCAAAACAATTTTTCATCAAAAATAACCAAGTGTATCTGGAATAATCATCAATGAAACCCTAAAGTAGACTTAACGCGGCTAAGTCCCCAAATGTCAGAGTGAACCACGACAAAAGGGGACGAAGTACCACGTGTGACACTACGAGGAAAGGAAGTACGACTATGCTTGCCTAATTGACACGACTCACACGCCAAACTAGACAAGTTAGACAAGGCAGAGACAAGTTTCTGTAACTTGGCAAGACTTACCTAACTGAGCATGAAGAAGAGAGAGGGAGACTCCATAAATGCACCAACATTTGTAGAGGGATGGAGATGATAAAGACCATGAAACTCATATCCTGTGTCAATCACCTATTTTGAACTCCGGTCTTGTAAACACACATAATTGTTGGTAAAAGAAACAACATAATCAAGAGAACGAGTTAGACAACTGATGAACAACAGGTTAAAAGGAGACTCAGGGACATAAAGAACATTATCAATGGTTAAAGAAGGGAAAATTTTAACAATTCCAAAACCGTGAGATGATACTCTAGAGCCATCAGCTAGTGTAACAAAAGGTAAAGGATTATAAGAGGATAAAGAGGAGAACAAAGATTTGTGACCAGTAATATGATCAGTGGCTCCTGAATAAAAAAACCAAGGACCAAGAGAAGAGGATTGGGTCAGACCAGCAAAATATGTATCTATGTGTGCGAAAAACGTAGTGGAACTAGAAGATTGTTGATCCTTATACCATTTTAGAAGTTTGTTGAACATAGCAGGTGTGTCAGATGCAACAGAAGAAGGAGGATCCCCAACAGACAAAGGTGAGGAAAGATTGGTCTGAACAACTACAACAGATCGAGGAGGATGACCATGTAATGCATAACACTTGTTAATCTTGTGACCTAGCTTGCCACAATGTTCACACTTAGGATGCCTTTTTCCCTATTTGTGAGGGCGAGTTCGATCATCACAGTGAGATGCCAACACAGAAGAATCATTAACAAAATTGGAAGTAGTAGAAGGAGTGGAAGAAAGGGCAGGAGAACAAACCCTAAAAAAAATCCAAAGTAATCCAATCAACCCACGAAGCACAGATCCAAAATGAGAAGACCAAAACAAGTCCGTCGAGACTAAACGACGTAGGAGACAATAGACGACCAACACCAATAATGGTGATCTCAATGGCACAGTGATCACCTTACCGAAACGAACAAAACCGTATGTCACCGGTCAAAAATGAAACTCCGACGACGACTCCGGCAACTACTTCGGCGGCGGCAGTGACAGCAGCGTGAACCAGTACACCAGGTAAGTTCCCAGGAAAGAGAGGTGGGTCACTAATGGACATGCTTAAATACCAAGTCTTTCCTTGTCAGAACTTTCCTAGACATGTACTTTCAAACTAACAAATAATATCCAGTAACAAAGATAACTCTTTTCTGATGTGGAAGATTAGTTTAACCGACAACAGCGACGGTGGCGACTTCAACAGTGGATAATGGCAAAAAAATTTCAAAATAACTTTAAGCTCTAGATACCATGTTGAATATAGAGGAAATACGATTTGAGATTAATCTCCCTTGTGTATAAACTACACATAGGGTCATCTATTTATAATAGAGAGAGGTACAACTAAAAGAGTAACCGAAAGTAAACAAAATAAACAAAAGATATTGTTTGATATTGTGGTTAACAATATCTAACAATATTTTAACAATATCTAACATTTAGAAACTATGCATGTTATATTAGCATTAGATACACAATCCAAGCCAATCAAATAAATATTGTTATGCCTAATACCTTTTAATGCTATATTTTCATAATCCTTTAAATGAATGGTGCATGTAGACCCCAAATCTTGCCTAGCCTCAAAATAAAGAGCCGAAGACTTCCGTTCCTAGATGGGCAAGGCCTAAAAGGTCCCTAGGATAGATCAATAGGCCCCATTTTAGAATAGGAAGATTTTTTGTACGGGAAAAATAAGAAATTCCACCTAAAGGGCCGAGACTGCCGTCTCGTTTGGCGAGACCACCGTCACTCCGCTTGCCAATGGCGAGACTGTCGTCACTCCGCTTGCCAATGGCGAGACTACCGTCACTCCGCTTGCCAATAGCAAGACTGTGGTCTCGCCAATTGCAAATGGCAAGACCACCGTCTCATTTGGTGAGTCGACCTTCTCGCCATTTGCCAAGGGCGAGACCACCGTCCCGTTTGGCAACACGACGGTCCTGACCTGACATGCGTGAATTTCTATAAAAGGGGGGCGACCTCATCCTTGGGACAACATAGAACAACTCTCCCTTCTACACTTCTGTCAAGTTCTTCTCCTAGGATCCCTCCGAAGCATTTCTGGAGTTTCTTAGTATTCTTAGTAAGTGTCCCATAGTGTTGCAAGAAAGAGCGATCAACACTGTAGAGTGTGGAGGTTGCCAAAAAGCACCTTTCTTTACGAAGAATATTAATACAAAGTTTGCTTCGAAGGTTCCTACACTTTCTATCTTCTTTTACCGCTTTCTTAGTACATCTATATGTGCATTAGCTGTTAGGGTCATATAGTCAACACTTTAAATTCCGCAAATGAATAAATAAGGGTAAAAGCGTAATTTTATAGTTCTTTATTTATAAAATAAATGGTCCATCATAGGGAACCCGAAAGGGGCGTTGTAGGGAAGTTAATACATTCCCTACACGTAACTAACTCCCTTACCCAACTCTGATTATAATGGCCAAAGTTGGTTTTTCTAAACCAACGCCTTCTTTTTCCTTCTTTTCTAATGTTTCTGGATAAAACATTGGTGGTGACTCCAGAACCCTTTTCGAAAATCTCGCCTTTAGGTCAAGCCCGGTTATCGGACAACCTAAAGGCGTTGTAGCATCACTTTAAAAACGCGAGGTGAAGCAAAACCATTGCGTCGCTTTGACTGCCTCTTTTGATGGCAACGACAGATGGAGACTCCACTGGGGAAGCTAGAGAGTTGATCCCATTTAGTGATGGACCAGTTTGATAAATAAAGGACTTAAAATTTTCGCTTTTACATTGCCTTATTTTATAACATGCTTTATTTGCTTGGCTTTAATAACTGTTGTTTGTTTATTTTATGCAATTGTTTGAAATACAAACTATACACAAACCCTTGCACACAATAGTTCCCCCTATACCCGGGGGCAAGTGGGAAATCCATAGGGAGTGGGTGGCAGGTACGATTTGCCGTAGTGAGGGCCATGAACCCATCGGTATGGTCGGAAACCACCACTCAAGGTGATAACCTTCCTCTTTTGGCACAAAGACTGACTAAGGCCTTAGTGTCATGCATGGTCGGAAGGCTGGAGAGTGGGGACCCTATAATGGGGGCACCTTGGGGGCCTGGCCTTGGTGAAGAAAATTAGAACTACCCTGAATATGCACTCTTTTACAGGAAAACCCTACCTCGTAATTAAAAACATTTTCCTACTTGTTCGCGGATGAGTGAATTGTGTGTGCATTTGTTTGTTTTATTTGATTGTTGCATAGCATAAACATACAACAGATTAAAATAAAACAAAAACTCAAAAAAATATTTTCACAATAAACACCCTTATCTCGGACAGTCTGCCTTTTTAGCTAGCTTGGTTTCATGTTCTTTGTTAGCTAAGTAGCCACGCAGTTCGATAGAAGAGATAAGGGACGTTAAAAATATTCTTTTGCAATAAACCATTTTTATCTCAGACAGTCTGCCTTTTAGCTAGTCTGGTTTCAGGTTCTTTGTAAGCTAGGTAGCCACGCAGTTCGACAAAAGAGATAAAAGGTTATAAAAATCAAATAAACCAAATAAAAATAAATAAACCGAATAAATCCAATAAAACAAAAATGGGATCTTGTTCATAAACATCAAACTCATAAACATCCAAATAGATAGTTTATCTTTCTTTTTGAAAAATAAAATACAGAAAATCAAACACCATCATGCATCATGTAGAAAATAAAACATGATAATGTTTAGGAAAATAAACACTTGCATGCATGCCTGCATTAAGCATCATATTCATAGCATGCATTTTTGTTTTCTAGAAAATGGAAGGGACTAGTAGACAATTGAAGAAAGTGGATATTCCCCGATACCATGCGGAGAAGTTAGAACGACTCTGCACGTTAATGCCACCAGAGGTCCGCTCCAACTTTGAAAAATCCTACGGACGGATTCTCGACCTACTAAAGATTTGTGTCGACCCTATTTTCATCAGGATTCTGGTCCATTTTCGGAACTTCAGTCTGCATTGCTTCGAATTTCCACAGTTTGATATGGTGCCCACTTTGGAGGAGTATGAGATTATGTTGAGATGACCCAAATCAGCCGGGGTCCATATTCGCTATGCACTAGTGCAAAAAGGGGCTTTTACGTCAGGTATTTAGGGCTTTTTACGTCGTATTTAAGTCTGATGTTAAAGCAGGAGACGTAAATTTACGTCGGACCCTTTTGCCCGACGTAGATTTACGTCAGTTATCAAGATCCGACGTAGATTTACACTAAACAGACGTAAAAACCTTTTCAATTTAAAAAAAAACAGAAAATTTACGTCGCGTATGGTATACGCGATGTAAATTTACGTCGCATATACCATATGCGACGTAAATTTACGTCGCGTATTGGTATATGCGACGTAAATTTACATCGCGTATACCATACGCGACGTAAATTTTCTGTTTTTTTTTTAAATTGGGTTTATTTATTCTGTTTTACAACTAAAACCTGCAAATATTACAACCAGACAGTCCAGATGTTCAGTTTTCTTTAGCTAGTAAATTAAAAATATAATATTATATAATTCAAACTACATAATAAAACAATATAATACAAACATACAAACTAAAAAATCTATTACAAACTAAGCTACCTATACAAACTAAGCTACCTATACAAACTAAACTAAACTACATAATACACACAATATAATATGAACAAGAACTTAAAAAATAATGTACTAGAATTGTTGAACAAAAAATTTTGCCCATTGTTCTCTAATTTCTGTAATCTCAGATTCTGGTAATGGAGATGGATCTTGAAATACCTGAAACATGAATTTGACTCTTGTAAGCATGCAACATGAATAAAGTTAAATAAACTTAACTAATGTTAAAAGTAATTACCTCCGTCCAAGAATCAATTAAACCCGCACAAACTATGGCTCTCATCCAATACATTACATAGTAACCACATTCAAACGAGTCAGTTTGCTTATTACACTGAAATGATGAAAAAAACATAATATTATTTTCAAAATTGAAATACAAACAATAATTATGGTATTCACTTATATAAATAAGTTTCTAACCTTAGGATAAATGAACTGCAAAGTCTTTGTTCTAGGTTTTCCACTTAGAACATTAGTTCCAGACATCGATTCTAAGTGAAAAAAAGTCATATATTATTCAATATGTATTCACAATTTAAAAACATAATTAATGAATAAAAGATAAAGTTACCCTTGTAATAAGCTTTTCATTTCTTGACTCGGCTTCCGATGTAATGAACAAAACCACACCACGATGTAATCCCTGGGCATGATTACAATTAACTGCCAATGGGACCTACATTGTATGACATAAAAATTAGTTACAAAAATATAAATTAAAATACAAATTAAAATACTAACCCTTCAATGTATGGAGCCAAATATATATGTCTTCTTGAGTCACTCATCCATGTTTGCATATATTGTTGGATTCCAACCTTTGTATTTCCAGATTTTTGGATGGATTGAGGCTCAATAAATCCGTATACTTCGGATTTTTCTTGTTCCACACTCAAATTGTCAAGGTACCTAAAACAATTAATTATAAGTTGAATATAATTATTATAATCTTAGAAACATAAATGAAAATGACTTACATTGCCCACAATTGTATGATGGAAATGTTTAACATGCAATTTCCCCCAGAATTTCTAAAGCATCTGGCAAGGAAATGTACAATGGAACACTGGAATTGTCAATTCCAAACACTCTAACATCCCATTGTATCTAGACACTGTCTATTCCTCAACCGTGGTAATACGGCTAACAACATAGAGATGGGATCATCATCACATTCTGTCAGATCCTCATCAATAATAGGTTGTTTTTTATGCTTAGCACGACGCAAGTCCTCCTAAACAAATGATAACAATTAATTAAACATTTATATAATTATAATACTAGAAAAGAGTAAATAGACAATATGTATATATATATATATATATATATATATTACCTTGGTCTGTGTCTGATAGTGGCATAACCAAACGTCTTGGCCAAGCCAAGAATGTCCCGCTTGCCTGCCCCACTAATTGAATCTCTTCATTAGGAAAAGGCACTTGGAGCATTAGCATCATGAACTTCATCAACTACTACTCGTGTCCAGTCCGGCTGTAGAGGGACACCATGGATGGTTAAGCCACCCTCAAAAACTCGACCAACAGCCCACTAGACGCTGGGGTCATCTTCAACATATAACTCACACTCGGTGTGATGCATCAGTCTCGAGTATATTCTCCTGAAGGATCAACAGGAGTAGCAAGCACAACTCCCTTTAGTGCTGACTCGAACAATATCATGTTCAATTGTTTGAGGTGTTCCTTGAGTCTCGTTGCTGAGAGCGGGCGAGAGATTCAATTTTCTCATCAAACTCTTGCTTGCAAGGACCGCCTTATTTGATTTAACTTTTCTTCAAACTGCATCTCCATTTTATGCAAGGCCTCCTGGCTGCAAGAGTCAGCAGTGGTCCTTCGTGATGTTGGACCAAAGTAATCACGAAGGCCCCAGGTTCCACCAGCACCACGCACACGTCCTGAGTAATCTGGTTTTCCTATGGCTGTCGCCAATATATCTTGTCGACCATGAGGAATAAATGATCCTTGGTTGGTCTGCTCAACTAAATCATCCTACAACACATTAACAATAATTAAGTCATACACTAACTTTCAAATTAGAATCAATTCAAATTGACATTATAACTTACGATTTTCCGAGCAATGATTCGTGTAGACTTAGGAAGTAATTTGTCCATCGATTTTGTCCGGCTGCCTTCCACATCTCGATAGCGAGGGGTGGAGATGCAAGGTCAGGAGAATCAACTCCTGCCGACTCTTCTCTGGATTTCATGAGACATTGCTCCAATAATGCATACCCTCCTCGTGACAATACATGGGGTGCATCATTCAACCTCTGACGTTGTTGGGCAGCTTGTCTTTTATCCTGCCAAGAGGGGTCCATTCGGCTGGCACAAAACTGTAACCAATCCTCCTCACTAATTTGATACTTTATACAGGGAGATTCATCTCGAAACTTTCCAAATACATACTCCCGTGTCAAGAAAGTCTTAAAGTCCCTCCATCTAATGGCAATGGAGGATAAAATCTTCTTCCTCATCACCTCAGTGTTAGGAACATCAAAATTTTGCTGTGAAATGACCAATAAATGTTAAATTCAATTAATAATGATATATAAAGTATTCAACAAATATAGAAATACCTGAACATCCTGCCACATGAGGTTCTTCTCGGTTTCCTCAACATCATCCCAAGATGGAGTAGTAATCGGAACATGGTGTCGAGCTAGTAGTCCCAAATAGCTCTTAAACTTAGCAGCATTTGGGCCAGATGCCTTACCAGAACGTGGATCAACTTCAACTTGAGTTTTCTCTCTAGCTACCCTCCTTGCTGTCAACCCCTTTAACCGAGTGACAGATCTACCTTTATCACCACTTCCACTCCTGCCATCGCCACTACCACTACCAGGACTAGCTTGTGGAATCTGACATATCCTAAAAACAAAACAATATGAAGTCAACATACTTTATAAGTTTGAATAAAAAGAACTAGAAAATGTGAAGATAAACACCTATTATGTTGGTATGTTTTCCCATATCCCTTCATCATGATCACTTCGAATTGCATGTATGTCATCAACTTCATTGTCAACTATGTCATCAAATGGTCTACTTGAAAATGAAGGTGTTTCATGTATATCTAGAGACTCATCTTCATGAATTCCGTGCATGCTTCTTCCTTCTAGGACAATTGACCATCTCTCATTACATGGATCCTTGACATAAAATATTTGTCTCGCTTGATATGCCAAAATAAAAGGTTCATCCTTATACCCAACTTTACTCAAATCAACCAAAGTAAATCCTAGGTCATCTGTTCGCACACCCGTATTCCCTTCAACCCATTTACACTTGAAGACAAGCACCCTAAAAGTAACATAATCAATTTCCCATATCTCTTGTATGACCCCAAAATAACTCATAGAAGCTGTGATAGGATTTTTGTCTTTAGAACTAGAAAAATGCATAGATTCAGCTTGAATTGTGACCCCACTATTTTGTACTCTACCTTTATCATCTTCTATTTTTGAGTAGAAACAATAGTTATTAATGTCATACCCACCAAATGTAATGACATCACTATTAGGCCCACAAGCAAGTCTCAAAAGTGTTTCTGAAGCATTAATCTCAACATATACCCTTTTTTTAAACCAAGAAAGGAAACTTTTGTTATGTTCATTCAATACCCATTTTTCATTCATTCGTGGATGTGTTGCCTTTATTTCAGTTATGTGTTGTGATATGTAAGGGATTACTTCATCAGTGTTGTTCAATATGTATAAATGTGCTTGGTCAACTTCTTTCCGACTAACATTTTTAATCTTCAAATTTCGAGTACCCTTACCTTCACATCTTCCATCATGTCTCATCTTAGGAATACCTATTGGTTCTGATTTTGACATGTATCCTTGACAAAACTCAATGGCTTCTTCTGCAATGTACCTTTCCACAATAGAAGCTTCTGGCATGTACTGATTCTTCACATATCCTTTTAAGATCTTCATGTATCTCTCAACAGGATACATCCATCTAAGAAAAATTGGACCACATAACCGAATTTCCCTTACCAAATGGACTATCAAATGCACCATGATATCAAAAAATGAAGGGGGAAAATACATTTCTAACTGGCACACTATTACAATTGCTTCATTTTCTAATTCATCTAACTTTTTTGGATCAATTACCTTTTTACAAATGGCGTTGAAAAACAAACATAACCGAGTAATAGCAATTCTAACAGAAGTTGGTAAGATGTTTCGAATAGCCACTAGTAAAAGTTGTTGCATCAACACATGACAATCATGAGACTTTAAACCAACTAATTTCAACTCTTGCATAGACACAAGACTCTTAACATTTGAGGAGTATCCTTGTGGCACTTTGACCTCACGTAAACACTCACAAAAGCTTCTCTTTTCTTTCTTTGATAGAGTATGACAAGCTGGAGGTAAGTAAGTGCGTTTTCCAACTGATTGTGGATGTAATTCAGAACGTATACCCATGTCTGCCAAATCTTGTCTTGCTTTTATTCCATCTTTTGTCTTTCCTTTTATGTTAAGCAATGTCCCAATTATACTATCACAAACATTTTTTTCAACATGCATCACATCTATACAGTGTCTAACTTCCAACTTACACCAATAAGGAAGATTGAAGAATATAGATTGTTTCTTCCAAATGTTTTTCTCAGTGGATTTCTTTTGGGTCTTTCCAAACACAATATTAATATTTTTCACTTGCTCATATACTTGTTCACCATTGTGTGGTACTGATGCAACTGCATTCTCCTGACATCCATTAAATGTTTTTTTCATTTTACGATATGGATGATTAGCAACTAGAAACTTTCTATGCCTATTGTACGCAGTTTTTTTTCCATGTTTCAATTGGATATAACTTGTATCTTCTTGACATATAGGACACGCTAAATGACCTTTCACACTATAACCGCTCAAATTACCATATGCTGGAAAATCATTTATAGTACAAAATAACATTGCACGCAACCTGAAATTCACTTCGTGATATGAATCAAATACATCCACTCCTGTTTCCCACAACATTTTCAAATCATCAATTAAAGGACTAAGATATACATCTATGTCATTTCCTAGTTGTCGAGGTCCTGAAATCATCATAAATAACATTATATATTTTCTCTTCATGCATAACCAAGGAGGCAAATTGTAAATGATCAACATAACTGGCCATGAACTATGTTTACTACTTAAATTTCCATAAGGATTCATCCCATCTGTAGCTAATCCAATTCTCAAGTTTCTTGGCTCTGCACCAAATTCTGGAAAGGTTTCATCAATCCTTTTCCATTGTGAAGAATCAGCTGGATGTCGAAGAAGATTGTCACATTTTCTACCATTTGCATGCCATGTCAAGTTTCTTGCATCTTCTTTTATGGCAAATAATCTTTTAAACCTAGGTATAATTGGCAAATACCATAACACCTTAGCAGGGGGACCATCTACTTCTTCCTCACCACTACTTTCCTCAACTTTGTTTTTGAACCTCGACAAACCACATGTCGGACACATCTTTAATTTAGCAAAATCATTTCTGTACAATATACAATCATTAGGACATGCATGTATTTTCTTGTACTCTAAACCCATTGGACATAATATCTTCTTTGCCTCATAGTTACGAATAGGTAATGTATTATCTTCAGGAAGCATCTCCTTCAACAACTCCAATAATTCGGTGAAACTTTTATCAGTCCATCCATTTCTTGCTTTTAAAGTAAACAATTTTAAAGTTGCTGATAATCTTGTAAAACTACATCCTATGTACAATTGTTGCGCAAAATCAGATTTCAAAGAATCATATAGATGTGCTTTCATAAAATTTTCTTCACCAATATCACGTATCATATCCTCTAGATTATCATCCATCCCTTCATCAAAATTGTCTGTAGTTGACACAGTTGGGATGTCTAATATTTCTCCATGCCATGTCCATATTGTATAACTCTTAATAATACCATAAACAAACAAGTGATCACGTATATCGTCAAGTTTATGACGAATTTGATTCAAACAACGAATACATGGACAATAATATGTCCCTTTCATAGCTTTTCCATTTTCACTAGCAAATTTCAAAAATTCCTCAACTCCCTTTTCGTACTCTTCACTAATACGACGTGCATTCATCCAACTTCGATTCATATTATGTTATAAAGTTTCGTCACTCCTAGAGATTTAAAAATTATATGTAAAAAAAATTAATATACAAACAACAAAGCACGTTCCAACAACAATGGAGTGTGTAAACCGAATGCACTCAAACAAATAAACAAATAATTACATTCCAATAACAATCCAGTGGAGACATTCATACTATAACGTGATTGAGATCCCCAAAAACAATCACGGATTCAATGTAAACATATAGCAATGACATAGAACACTAACCTCGAGTGTAGATGAAAACTGATTTCAAACTCGAATCCAATCGGAGAGAAAGATCAAGTTCGTCAAATGACACGATAATGTAGATGCTTTTCACTGTAAAACTGCTCGAAAATGGTGTGCAGAGGTAGCTGTTGTCGTCGTTCTTGTCGTCGTTCTCAAAAACCCTGGTTGCGCGAGACGAGGAAGTGGGTCTGGAGGGAAATAAAATAGACTTTTTACGTCGCGCATCCCAGCACGCGACGTAAAAAGCCATCTTTTACCGCTTTTTACGTCGCGCCCCCCAGCACGCGACGTAAAAGTCCATCTTTTACGTCGCGCCTCCCAGGTGCGACGTAAAAGAGGCTTTTTACGTCGCATACTAGGATGTGCGACGTAAAATTTTTGTCTCATATTTACAAAATTGCCACCGCGTTTTATTTACGTCGAATATACATGCATGCGACGACAATTGGGTGACGTAAAAGCCCTATTCTGCACTAGTGATGAGGCATATACTCCTGCAACCCAAGTCACTGCCATAATCCGATTGCCATCTCAGCAGACTACCCTGATAACAAAAGGGAATGTCTAGGGTTGGAAAGTCGCAATGTTAGTAGACCATCTGTCCTCTTTGGCTGAAAGGGCAGACTGGTTTGCTTTTAAAACAACCTTGGCTTTGATCGTGTTTGGGACTATGTTGTTTCCCTTCCACCTTAACACAGTGGATCAAGCCATCATGGATGCCTTCTTCGCCTAGGACGTGAACTCGAAAAGTCCCTTGCCTACACTTCTTGCTGACACCTTGCTTTCAGTTGAATTCTGTCACAAAAGCAAGGGAGAACACTTAGATGCTGCTTTTCACTGCTCTTCGTGTGGGGTATCACACATTTCTATGCCTCCAGTCACATGGGGATGTTTCTCGACCCTTTGAAAAGCTTCTCCAGAATCCCTCTCCACCGACGCCTAACCATGGAGTGGAAGGTCGAGTTGGAACAATGGGATGCCAAGCGTTTATCCTAGGCATGTCCTTGGTTTCGGCCTGACCCAATCCTCATTAGATGTAGGGATTATCCGAATGTACTATTGATAGGTCTCAGAGGTTGCATATCCTATTCTCCAAAGGTGGCTATGAGATAACTCATGAGAACCCAAACTGCATTATCACAGGAAGATCTCAGAGGACTGTGTTTCTTCGGAGACCCATGCACTATTGCGAACTCACTTGTTATGCGAAGAGCATGGGAGAAACCAGTCTTCATGGGAGATAAAGAGCTAGGCAAAGCTCGAGTAGATGTCTCTAGTGACTATGAGGAGTGGAGAAGAAACAGAGGGATGTCACAAACATCCGTCCCACCTGCTGCGCCTTCAACCAGTGGAGAGCTCCAAAGCCAAGTCGATGCCTTGACCCAGAGGATAGAAATCATGGGAGCCCAGATGAGGGCCCTTGAGGAAAAAGAGCAAGAATCTATCCTCACTATAGACGGTCTACAAAGGCAGTGCAAGAAGAAAGATCATGAGATAGAGCGCATCAAGGACCAATGTGCTGATTCCAGTGAGCAGGTTATCCGAGCATCCAAATCCACCAGAATCAGCTCGGATAATCAACTTCAAGAAATAACTACCAAATCAGCACACCTTGAGGCCGAATGTGCAAAACAGACCCAGACGATCAAGGGAATGCTGCAAGAGCTCGCAAGGACTCGGTCTAAAATACGTCAAGGACGGGAAACCACCCATAGACTTAACATAAGCCTTACTGAGCTGCGCTGCAAAGAAAGAGACGGATTAGCTCAGTATGGCCAAGTGCTACGAGAAAGAGATCGAGCCCTTGAGAGACTCGATGATTTACAAGTCTTGGTCGTCCATCAAGAGGCAAAGATCAAAGAGGCTCAAAAGTATAGCGAAGATATGAGCCAGGTGGTCCACAAGCAAACCGAAGCACTCACTCATCATGTCCGGGAAGCCGAAGAGGAATTACATAGAAATCAGAACCCGCTTGTGGGTTTCTTTAGGCTTTTCCGTTTTTGTCAAAAAGTGCTTCGTAGCATGGTATAGGGGAATGTACATTTTCTATAAAAAAATAAAATTTCCTTTTATTCAACAATTGTCTACTTGCATGCATTTCATTCATTTGCATATTTGATTACCCCTCCTTCACTTTTAATAAATAAGATAATAAAAAGGAAGGATTAACTGATACGTCTTCCACCAATCAGAAGGATGGAGAGAAAGCTACTCATAATCAAGCTCTCCCCAACGGTCGATTCACCCCAAGAGGACAATAAGCCTCGGTCGTTGGTTATCAAAGTCAATAAAGAAGAGGGGGCAAGGATGCCTTTGTGATTATTTGTGCCTGTAGACCCCAAATCTTGTCCGGTCTCAAAATAAAGAGCAAAAGACCTCCAAATTCGAAGATGGGCAAGTCCTAAAAGGTTATTAGGATAGACTATTAGGCCCTGTAGACCCCAAATCTTGTTTGCCCTCATAATAAAGACCAGAAGACCTCCTTTTCGAAGATGGATGAAGCCTAAGAAGCCACTAGGAGAGCCCATACTAGGATAGGAGGGATTTTTGGCATAAAAATAAGGATTTTCGCCTTTTAGGGTCGAGACCGCCGTCTCGCCTTGCGAAGGTGGCGAGACCGCCATCTCGTTTAGCGAGACCGCCATCTCGTTTAGCGAGACGGCCATCTCGCCACTCGCGAATGACGAGACCTCCGTCTCGTTTGGCGAGACGACCGTCTCGCCATTCCTGCAAGGCGAGACGGCCATCCGGATTGGCGAGACGCTCGTCTCGACCTGACAGGCGCGAATCCCTATAAATAGGAGCCTCATTCCCCTCATTTTCACACAGAGTTCTTCCTCCTTCTCTCTAGAAATCTCATCAAATTCTCTCTTTATAACCCCTCCGAAGCATTTCCAGAGTTTCTGAGTGTTTTTTAGAGCTTTTTATAGCGTTTTCGAGAGATTCCGGCGTTGTAAAGAGCGAAGGGCTGCCCAAAAGCACCTGTAGACCCCAAATCTTGCCCGGCCTCCAAATAAAGGACCAGAAGACCACTATTTGAAGATGGAAGAAGCCTAACAAGCCATTAGGAGAGACTATTAGGCTCCCATACTAGGATAGGAGGTGTTTTCTGCATAGAAATAAGTTTTCTCGCCTTTAAGGGTCGAGAACGCCGTCTGGGACGCCCAGAACGCCGTCTGACCTCGCGGAAAAGGCGAGAACGCCGTCTCGCCAAGCGAGACGGCGTTCTGGCCATCTGCGAAGGAGCAGACGGCGTTCCCGACTGACCAGACGGCGTTACGCCCTTTCAGCAAGCCCGGACGGCGTTCCGTCCGTCTAGACGGCGTTCGGCCTCGTCGGACGAGAACGGCGTTCGGACCCTGCCGGGCCCGAAAACCTATAAATAGGGGCTCTCTCCCCCTCATTTCCACGAGACCTCAAGCATTAGCTCTCCCTTCTCTCTAGATTTTCTCTCTCAGAACCCCTCCGAGGCATTTCCGAGTTTCGAGCGTCTTTAGTAGAATTCCGAGCGTTCTAAATCTTCTTTAGAATCCCTCCGAGGCATTTACGGAGTTTCGAGATTTTGTAGAGTGAAGGGCTGCCAAAACGCACCCACTTTATTGAGAGTTAATACAAAAAGCTTGCTTCGAAGGTGCAAAATTCTCTCTTCTTACTTTTACCGCTTTAATTACAAATGCTGCAATAGAAATTAGGGTCATGTAGTCATATTTTTTAAATACCGCAAAATAAAAAGGGCAAAAGCATTATTTTCTAGTTCATTTACCAATAAAATAAGTTGGCCTGTCATAGGGAACCCGAAAGGGGCGTCGTAAAGGGGCTAATACCCCCTTTACACGTAACTAACTCCCTTACCCAACTCTGGTTTTAATGGACCAAAGTTGGTTTTCGAAAACCAACGCCTTTTTTACCCCTTTTCCGATGTTTCCGGTAAAAACATCGGTGGCGACTCCATAGAACCCATAAAAAGTCTTTAGGGTTAGCCCGGTTATCGGACAACCCAAAAACACATTTTCGAAAACCTCGCTTTAAGTTAGCCCGGTTATCGGACGACTAAAAGCGTTGTAACCAATAAAAAACGCGATTACGAAAGAAATAAAAGAGTCGAAAAACCATCGCGTCGCTCGACCGCCATTACCCCCTTTGCGGGACGGCGGCGACAGATGGCGACTCCACTGGGGAAGCCTAGAGAGTTGATCCCATTTAGTGATGGGCCAGCTTAAAATAAATAAATAAACCAAGAAAAATGCTTTTGCCCTTACCTTGTTTTATAACATGCTTTATTTGAATGGCTTTAATAACTGTTGTTTGTTTATTATGCAATTGTTTGAAATAAAAATTGCACACCAACCTTTGCACACAACAGTTCCCCCTATACCCGGGGGCAAGTGAGAAACCCATAGGGAGCGGGTGGCGAGTACGGTTCGCTGCGTGAGGGCCTTGCGCCCACCGGTGTGATCGGAAACCACCACTCAAGGTGATAACCTTCCTCCTTTGGCAATAAGACCGACTATGGCCCTAGTGCTAAGCATGGTCGGACGGCTGGGGAGTCAGGGACCCTATAATGGGGGCACCTTGGGGGCCTTTAGCCTGGTGAGAACAGTTAGAACCTAGCCTAGCCAATGCACTTTTCTGCAGGAAAACCCTACCTCGTGATAAATGAAGACTCGCCTGTTCGGGAATGTTCGAATTGTGTGTGCATTTGTTTGCTGCATTTGTTTGTTACATTGCATAAACAAACAACAAAACAAAAACCACGAAAAATATATTTTACAAATAAACACCCTTATCTCGGACAGTCTGCCTTTTAGCTAGCCTGGTTTCAGGTTCTTTGTAAGCTAAGTAGCCACGCAGTTCCGACAGAAGAGATAAGGGACGCTAAAATATCCTTTCGCATAAAGCCACATTTTATCTCGGACAGTCTGCCTTTTAGCTAGCCTGGTTTCAGGTTCTTTGTAAGCTAAGTAGCCACGCAGTCCAACAGAAGAGATAAAAGGCTATAAAATAAAAATCCAAAATAAAAAAAATAATAATAATAACAAAATCAAAACTTTTATAAAATAATGTTGACAAAGTCGTATCATTCATATTGCATCATAAGTGGAAAAACCAAGAGAGAAAATAAATGCATAAGGAAAGTATGCATACGCATCATTTTAATAAATCCCTCAAAAGTAGGTCTTAGAGGCGTTTTTTGGGAAAATTACTGGGCCAAATCCCCTACGGAAATTTGCAGCTTGGTTCTTCACCCTTTTCTCTTCGTTTTGACATGTTGTGCGTCCAAATCGGACAACCCAGTCAAAAGTTATGTCACTTTGAACATCTATCGCCCTTTTGTACTGGTGCATGCATAATAACATTCATTCTAGGGAGCACTAGATATCCCTAAGACAATGGCGAAAGAGGCCCCGAGCACATTTGTGACCTTCGTGACAAGGAAGGGACAAATGTACTAAGGTGTGATAGTGATTGCCATTATACTTGTTGAATCTGTGATGGGGAAGGAACCATTACACCGAGGTGGGTAGGATACCCCACAAAGCGTAAGCTTTAAGGAGGATACCTAAGCCATTGTCTTAAGGAATATCCATCTCATATATCATTCAATAAAAATCTTTTTGCATTCTAGAAAGCGGCTGGTATTCTTCATGCCCTCATCTGCATACAAAAAAAAAAAAACACAAAAAACACAAAATCCCAAACACTATCATACGTCATGTTAGAAAATAAAACATGATAATGTTTAGGAAAAAACAAACACTTGCATACATGCATCCACCAAACTTCATCATCATAACATCATCTAGTAGAAGGTGGTTGAAGAAAGTGGACATTCCTCAATACCATGTGAAGAAGATAGGGCATTCACATGCCATACACGGAAAGTCAAAAAGAAAATAAATAAAAATAAAAATAAAATGTACTTCGAAACATTGCATTGAGGAATGTACACTGTCTAGATGAAATAAATAAAAATTGTTTTCATCATCTCAATCGTCTACTGCATTCATGAATTACATTCATAAATTGCATTCATTCTCACTTTAATAATAATAAGATAATAAAAAGAAAGGATTAGTCGATGTGCTTTCCATGAATCAGAATAAGATGAAAAGCAAACCTTTCATCGTCAAGTTCTCTCCAACGGTTGATCCGCCTAAGAAGGATAATAAGCCTCAACCGTTGGGCATCCGAAGAGGGGGCAAGGATGTCGTTACATTTGTTCACCCCATACATCAAATAAGGTTGCACCATTGAGATACGCAGAAACATCTTCCATCAATAAAGATAGCTCCAGTATAGCCAACATTCGGGGGAAAAATTAGAAGTGAAAGAATCTACACCCCCAGGAGCTATGCTCCCAAGAATAAAGGAAAAATAAAAAGATCGAAGAAAAACATAATCCAAAAAGGAAATTGAAGAGACTTTGGATTCACGACGCTGAGGCAATTCACGACGCTCCACCAAAGAGATGAACTCAGGGTAGGCGACAAGCTAGTCACAGCTCAAGCTAGAGACGACATTCAGATCAGTAATTCGTCTGCCCTACCTTGAATGGATGCGGCTGAAGAGAACCTTTGAGATATCTTTTGCCAATATGAAAAGACTTCCCCAACAATATGAAGGTGACCCACATGATGAGGAAATATGGATGTCACCCAAACCAAGGGCTCATTAGAAACTCTCAAGGAATAAGGAAGCCACCAGATTTTAAAGACAATCCTTTGAAGCTTTACCCTGCAAAGGATCAAGCTACATAGAGAAAAGGGAAGTCTCCCCTCTGCACCTCAAATCAAATAGAGGGGTTCAAGCGTCAAAAGCGACTTTAGTCATTAGGTGTTCTCCTTCTGATTCTTAGGGTTTATAAATCCAATGACTATTAGAGATTGCTCCTCGGGGCTAGCCCGACCCCCGAGCATTGTAGGGCACACATTTCCCTATTAATTACAAAGAATGTCATTCTTACTAGCTGCTTCTCTTCTTGCTATTCATGTTTAAACCTCATTAATAACCATGTTTAAGCAAACGTTTTCAAAATGCGTCAAAGTAATCAAAATGCGCCATTGACCAAAATAAAAGTCAAAACCATCACCAACTGATTGACTAGAAGCACAAAATAAAGTTTTACCTCGTCATAAGTAAAACCGTGTTTCGCCAATGTTGTGCAAAAAGAAAACAAAAATCAAAAGAAGCCCATAAAAGCTAAAGGCCAAAAAAGAAAGGGCAAAACACCCGGTAGGAAACCCACCAAAGGGGGCTACGCAAAAGTTAGGGTCAACCCGGTAGGACACCCGAACAAAAATAAAGGGTAGCCTAGGCAAAAGTTAGGGTTACAAAATAAGGTCCGCTAGGATTCCCCGAAAATATACAAAAAGAAGGAACCTAGACAAAAGATAGGGCCAAAACACAACATCCTAGGCTGAGAACCCAAAGGGCAAACTAGGGAAGTCAATCAGTCATAACAAGCGCCATAGAATAAGATGCCACTCCATAAACAAAACGTTTGTCTAAACTAGCCTAAACACTCTTGTCGCCGCCTCCCCGAAGAGGGGGCGCGGTCGGAGCGACGCGATGGTTTTTCGACTCTTCTTGTTTTCGTGTTTTTTTATTGGTGGTTACAACGTCCTTAGGTTGTCCGATAACCGGGCTAACCTAGAGACGAGGTTTTCAAAAAGTGTCCTTGAGTTGTCCGACAACCGGGCTAACCTAAGGACTTATTTTGGGTTCTATGGAGTCGCCACCGATATTTTTACCATAAACATCGGAAAAGGGGTTTTGAAAAGGCGTTGGTTTTCGAAAACCAACTTTGGTCATTAGAACCAGAGTTGGGTAAGGGAGTTAGTTACGTGTAAAGGGAGTGTTAGTCCCTTTACGACGCCCCTTTCGGGTTCCCTATGACAGGCCGGCTTTATTTGTGAATAATTAAACTTGGAAAATCGCGCTTTTACCCTTTTTATTATGCGGAATTTAAATATGCGACTACATTGCCCTAGCTTCTATTGCATAATTTAAATAGCAGTAATTTTAAAGATTAGAGAATGAGGATATGCACCTCCAAAGCAAGCTTTTATATTCAAAAAGAGGGTGCGTTTTGGCAACCCTTCACTCTACAACTCTCAGAAACTCCGGAAATGCCTCGGAGGGATTCTTAAGAAGATTTAGAACGCTCAATCTATGCCTAAAGACGCTCGAAACTCCTGAAATGCCTCTGAGGGATTCTTAGAGAGAGAAAATCTAGAGAGAAGGGAGAGCTCTTGCTCCTTGGTGTGTGGAAATGAGGGGGAGAGCCCCTATTTATAGGTTTTCGCGTCGTCAGTGGCGAGACCGCCGGTCTCGTCTCGACAGGGTCGAGACCGCCGTCTCGTTCAACGAGACCGCCGTCTCGTCCTGTCAAAACAATGAGACCGCCGTCTGGTTACACGAGACCGCCGTCTCGTCTTTCGTAGATGACGAGACCACCGTCTCGTTAAGCGAGACGGCGGTCTCGACTCCTACGCGAGGCGAAACGGCGGTCTGGGTTGCCCAGAACGCGGTCTCGTCCCTTCAAAGCGAGAAAACTTATTTTTTGGTACAGAAACTCCCTCCTACCCTAGTATGGGGCCTAATAGTCTCTCCTAATGGCTTGTTAGGCTTGTCCATCTTCAAATAGGAGGTCTTCTGGTCTTTATTTGGAGGCCGGGCAAGATTTAGGGTCTACAGCTGCCCCCCCTTTACCCGACCAGTCGACTGCTGGCCTTTTGTGCCGAGGTGATCGACTGGAGGGTAAAGGAGTTGACCCTCTTGCCCGGCTTCCCTTCGGATATTCCATCTTTGTGGCGGATGATCCTCCGGGGAGATGTGTTGTGCGCCTCCGGGATGCTCCTTCGACGCGGTAGCCGACCCCTTCGGCTGATGAGTACGAACCCCCATCCGGTTTGACGAGTACGAACCCCCGCCCGGTAAGCCCCCTTTTGTAAGGCCTGATGAGTTTACACCCCCATCTGGTGTTTGACGAGTACTAACCCCCGTCCGGTAAGCCCCCTTTTGTAAGGCTTGATGAGTTTACACCCCCATCTGGTGTTTGACCTCCGGATGCTCCTTCTTGCGGTAGCTGATCCTTTGGTTGACGAGTACGAACCCTCGTCTGGTTTGGTGCCTCTGGATGCCCCTTCTTGCGGTAGCTGATCCTTTGGCGATGGTGGCGGCTTACTGATTCTGATCATGCGCCTACTCTCTGGGGAGTGATTTCTGTGTTCGTGCACTTCCAGGATACTACTTCTGATGTAGCCGATCCCTTCGGTGGACACATGGTAAAACCTCGGGATACTCCTTCTGACGGTAGCCGATCCTTCGGTTGATGGGTATAAACCCCCCATCAGGCTGGTAGTTGCAGTCCGTTGTGTGGGACTGGATGGGTATGAACCCCCCATCAGGCTGGTAAATGCAGTCCATTGTTGAGATGTGTTCTGTCTTTGTTTTTTGTCTTTTCTGGGAATTGTCATCCGGTCTGCGCCGGGGATTTTGTTGGTGTTCGTCCAGCTTGTTGATTGCTGGGGATTCTTTGACTTTGATTTTTCTTGTGGTGATCACCCAACTCTTGCTCGGTTGGTCGGGTGATTTTTGTTTGTTGGCTTTTCCTCGATAGCCATCCAACTTGTTGTTTGTTGGGATTCTTTGTTTTTGATCTTTTGGTATTTGTCATCCGACTTTGCTGGTTGTCGGGAACTTTTGATAAGTGCCTCTTAGGTAGGCAGGAATCCTCTGGGGATTTGTTGATCTTGGTGACGCCTCTTGAGTAGGCGAATATCCATTGAGTTTTTGGTAATGCCTCCGAGTAGGCAGATGTTCCGTTTGGAGGTGAAGACGTTTGGTTTTGCTTTTTTCTTTGCCTCTGAATAGGCTAATGTTGCTTTATGGGGACGCTGGCTCTTGCTTGGCAGGTCTTGCCTATGCATATGACATTCTGAGAATGAACTTGAAGTTTTGCCTTTGCAATAGGCTCACTGGGGATGATCTTTCTTTTTGATTGATCCACCGGGGAATTGGTTTCCTTCCCGGGGATCTAATTTTGCCCCCTGAGGGAGAAATGGAGTTTTTGACTCCTTGTTGGATGCTGTTGTTTTGAGCTGGCTTTGCCTATGCTCTTATTCCGCTGGGGATGATCAAGCCTTTCCGTTGGCTTTTTCTGGTGTACCTTCGTTTATTGGTGTAGAAGGTTAAAGCTATTTTCCTTGAAGCTCTTTATTCTGCTGTAATGGTTTTGATTTCGCCTTTTTCGCGATTTATCTCTTTTTTATCGCGATTTTGAAATTTGGCTTTTTTATGGGGATAATGCGTAAGCCTTTTTACTTTTTAGTCTCTTTTTATTACGCTGGCTTTTTCCCTTATTTTTTTTTTTTTTTTTTTTTTGGGGAGGTCCACTAGGGATGACGTTTTATTTCTTTAGTGATCCACCAGGGAATTAGTTGACTTCCTGGGGATATGATTTTTCTTTTCTAGGAATGGAGTCTTGACTTCTTATATTTGCGAAGCTCTTATTCCACTGGGGGATGGGAATTTCTGATTCCTCTTTTGTTGAATTTTTTGGAGATCCACTTGAGGATTTTTATTCGGCCTTCTCTGTCATGGCCTTTTTGGACATCCGCTGGGGATGTAAGGGTTTTCTTCTTTTTTCTTTTCTTCTTTCTTTTTGTTGAGCCCTTGATGGTATGGAGATTGGACTCTTTTGATTGTTGATGATGATGGGCTCTTGAAGCCTTTATTCTCCATTGGGGGAGTATGGAGGGGATTTTGGGTGAGTGTGCTCGATGACTCATGTGATGGCGGTGCTGAGCCATGGGGTAATTTTTGTGTTGCCTTCGGAGTAGGCAGGGATCCTCTTGGGGATGACTAAGCCTTTCCGTCGGCTTTTCTTTTATGATGTCTTGATGATTGTGCCCTCTTTTATTGGGTGATGTTTGGAGCTTTGGCTTCTGGAAGCTTCTGATGACGACTCGCTCTTCTTGAGGGAGAGCACTATGTGAAGACTTATTACTTTCTTGTGCCTTCTTTTTCTGGGTAGAAGGATGGTAGCTGGAGCTCTTGATTTTCAGAAGCTCTTATTTTGATGAGTCACTTGATTGACGACTTGCTCCATTTTCTTGAAGGCTTTATTTTGGAGACTCGGTGATCCTGTTTTCAATCACAAACATGGAGCTAGTCTCCTTATATGCATGAATGCTTTTCGTTTTTTGTTATTTGTTTAAAGTAATTTTTTATTTCTTTCATTTTTGACATCGACAAAGTCGTTTTGTGCGACTACTTGTGTGTGGATGCCCTAAATGCAATCTATTCTTTTTTATTGATGCATCTGGAAAAGTGACTGGCATTCTCCTGCTGGACTTTTTTATGATTATGATGAAGGGCTCTTCTCTTTTATTCATTTTTTGGTTTAGCCCTATCTTTTGCCTAGACCGCCCTTTTGGGGTTTTCGATCTAGCGGGCTGCCTTAATTTTTGCCTAGGATATCTTAGCGGACTTTTTCCTTTTTTATGGATGCCCTAACTTTTGCCTAGACCGCCCTTTGCGGGTTTTCGATCTAGCGGGTTACCCTAACTTTTGCCTAAGAATCTCCTAGCAGGCATTATTCTTTTTATTGTCATTTTTTCTTTATCTTCTTTTTTTGAGAGATAGGAGCCTATCATATGCATGCAATGTTTGTGATATGCATCCTATAATACTATTTCAATTAATTTTTCAAAAGGATTAACCAATGTGTTTTTACTTCTGATGAGCTTCTGACGTTATGTGCTTTCGTCGACAGGGATAGGCTGTACCAATTTTGCCGCCTCGATTTCATGACCGAAGAATGATTGTGTTAATTGCAGAGTGACTTGCCATGTTAGTGCGCCCCTCCCTTTCCTTGGGGATGTCGATCCTCCTATTGATTACTATCTCCACATTTCCCTACTAATTACTAGAATGTCGTAGTGGTAAGGGTCAAGAGAAGAGAAAGAAGAGGATATTTAATTCAAAGGCTTGTGTTTTGGATTTGTTTTATTTTGACAAAAATGGTTTTTGTAAGCACGGCTAGCCAAGGTTGGTTAGAGTGTTTAGGCTAGTTTAGACAAACGTTTTGTTTATGGAGTGGCGTCTTATTCTATGGCGCTTGTTATGACTGGTTGACTTCCCTAGTCTGTCCTTTGGGTTTTCAGCTTAGGATGTTGTGTTTTGGCCCTATCTTTTGTCTAGGTTCCTTCTTTTTGTATATTTTCGGGGAATCCTAGCGGACCTTATTTTGTAACCCTAATTTTTGCCTAGGCTACCCTTTATGGTTGTTCGGGTGTCCTACCGGGTTGACCCTAACTTTTGCGTAGCCCCCCTTTGGTGGGTTTCCTACCGGGTATCTTGCCCTCTCTTTTTTGGCCTTTGGCTTTTATGGGCTTCTTTTGATTTTTTTTTTCTTTTTGCACAACATTGGTGAAACACGGCTTTACTTATGACGAGGTAAAACTTTATTTTGTGTTTCTAGTCAATCAGTGGTGATGGATTTGACTTTTATTTTGGTCAATGGCGCAATTTGATTACTTTGACGCACTTTTGAAAACGTTTGCTTAAACATGGTTATTAATGAGGTTTGGACATTAATAGCAAGAAGAGAAGCAGATAGTAAGAATGACATTCTTTGTAATTAATAGGGAAATATGTGCCCTACAATGCTCGGGGGTCGGGCTAGCCCCGAGGAGTAATCTCTAATAGTCATTGGATTTATAAACCCTAAGAATCAGAAGGAGAACACCTAATGACTAAAGTCGCTTTTGACGCTTGAACCCCTCTATATGGGAGAATCTGATTTGAGGTGCAGGGGGGAGACTTCCCTTTTCTCTATGTAGCTTGATCCTTTGCAGGATAAAACTTCGAAGGATTGTCTTTAAGATCCGGTGGCTCCCTTATTCCTTGAGAGTTTCTAATGGGCCCTTGGTTTGGGTGATATCCATATATGGGTTACCTTCATATTGTTGGGGAAGTCTTTTCATATTGGCAAAAGATATTTCAAATGTCTTTTTCCGTCGCATCCATTCAAGGTAGGGCAAACGACTTACTGATCTGAATGTCGTCTCTAGCTTGAGCTGTGACTAGCTTGTCGCCTACCCTGAGTTTATCTCTTTGGCGGAGCGTCGTGAATTGCCTCAGCGTCGTGAATCCAAAGTCTCTTCAATTTCCTTTTTGGATTATGTTTTTCTTCGATCTTTTTATTTTTCCTTTATTCTTGGGAGCATAGCTCCTGGGGGTGTAGATTCTTTCACTTCTAATTTTTCCCCCGAATGTTGGCTATACTGGAGCTATCTTTATTGATGGAAGATGTTTCTGCGTATCTCAATGGTGCAACCTTATTTGATGTATGGGGTGAACAAATGTAACGACATCCTTGCCCCCTCTTCGGATGCCCAACGGTTGAGGCTTATTATCCTTCTTAGGCGGATCAACCGTTGGAGAGAACTTGACGACGAAAGGTTTGCTTTTCATCTTATTCTGATTCATGGAAAGCACATCGACTAATCCTTTCTTTTTATTATCTTATTATTATTAAAGTGAGAATGAATGCAATTTATGAATGTAATTCATGAATGCAGTAGACGATTGAGATGATGAAAACAATTTTTATTTATTTCATCTAGACAATGTACATTCCTCAATGCAATGTTTCGAAGTACATTTTATTTTTATTTTTATTTATTTTCTTTTTGACTTTCCGTGTATTGCATGTGAATGCCCTATCTTCTTCACATGGTATTGAGGAATGTCCACTTTCTTCAACCGCCTTCTACTAGATGATGTTATGATGATGAAGTTTGGTGGATGCATGTATGCAAGTGTTTGTTTTTTCCTAAACATTATCATGTTTTATTTTCTAACATGACGTATGATAGTGTTTGGGATTTTGTGTTTTTTTGTTTTTTTTTGTATGCAGATGAGGGCATGAAGAATACCAGCCGCTTTCTAGAATGCAAAAAGATTTTTATTGAATGATATATGAGATGGATATTCCTTAAGACAATGGCTTAGGTATCCTCCTTAAAGCTTACGCTTTGTGGGGTATCCTACCCACCTCGGTGTAATGGTTCCTTCCCCATCACAGATTCAACAAGTATAATGGCAATCACCATCACACCTTAGTACATTTGTCCCTTCCTTGTCCCGAAGGTCACAAATGTGCTCGGGGCCTCTTTCGCCATTGTCTTAGGGATATCTAGTGCTCCCTAGAATGAATGTTATTATGCATGCACCAGTACAAAAGGGCGATAGATGTTCAAAGTGACATAACTTTTGACTGGGTTGTCCGATTTGGACGCACAACATGTCAAAACGAAGAGAAAAGGGTGAAGAACCAAGTTGCAAATACCCGTAGGGGATTTGGCCCAGTAATTTTCCCAAAAAAGCCTCTAAGACCTACTTTTGAGGGATTTATTAAAATGATGCGTATGCACACTTATTTTATGCATTTATTTTTCTCTCTTGGTTTTTCCACTTATGATGTAATATGAATGATACGACTTTGTCAAAATTATTTTATTAAATGTTTTATTGTTATTATTTTTTGGATTTTTATTTTGATTTTTATTGCTTTTTATTTTATAGCCTTTTATCTCTTTTGTCGGAACTGCGTGGCTACTTAGCTTACAAAGAACCTAAAACCAGGCTAGCTAAAAGGCAGGATCGTCCGAGATAAAATGTGGCTTTATGCGAAAGAATATTTATCGTCCCTTATCTCTTTTGTCTGAACTGCGTGGCTACTTAGCTTACAAAGAACCTGAAACCAGGCTAGCTGAAAGGCAGACTGTCCGAGATAAGGGCGTTTATTTGTGAAAATATTTTGGTTGGTGATTTTGTTCTGTTGTTTGTTTATGCTATGCAACATACAAATGCAACAATCATATGCACACACAATTCGATCATCCCCGAACAGGTGAGATTTTGTTTTTATCACGAGGTAGGGTTTTCCTGCAGAAAGGTGCATTGGTTAGGGTAGGTTCTAACTGTTCTCACTAGGCTAAGGCCCCCAAGGTGCCCCCATTATAGGGTCCCCACTCTCCAGCCGTCCGACCATGCTCAACACTAAGGCCAGAGTCGGTCTTGTTGCCAAAAGAGGAAGGTTATCACCTTGAGTGGTGGTTTTCGATCACACTGGTGGGCACAAGGCCCTAACTGCAGCGAACCGTACCTGCCACCCACTCCCTATGGTTTTCTCACTTGCCCCCGGGTATAGAGGGAACTGTAGTGTGCAAGGGATTTGTGTGCAGTTTATATCTCAATCAATTTGCATAAGTATAAACAAACAACAGTTTATTGAAAGCCAGACAATAAAGCATGTTATAATACAAGGTAGGGGCGAAAGTGTTATTTTCTTGGTTTATTTATTGTTTAAGTCGGCCCATCACTAAATGGGATTAACTCTCTAGGCTTCCCCAGTGGAGTCGCCATCTGTCGCCGCCTCCCCAAAGAGGGGGCGCGGTCGGAGCGACGCGATGGTTTTTCGACTCTTCTTGTTTTCGCATTTTTTTATTGGTGGTTACAACGTCCTTAGGTTGTCCGATAACCGGGCTAACCTAGAGACGAGGTTTTCGAAAAGTGTCCTTGAGTTGTCCGACAACCGGGCTAACCTAAGGACTTATTTTGGGTTCTATGGAGTCGCCACCGATATTTTTACCATAAACATCGGAAAAGGGGTTTTGAAAAGGCATTGGTTTTCGAAAACCAACTTTGGTCATTAGAACCAGAGTTGGGTAAGGGAGTTAGTTACGTGTAAAGGGAGTGTTAGTCCCTTTACGACGCCCCTTTCGGGTTCCCTATGACAGGCCGGCTTTATTTGTGAATAATTAAACTTGGAAAATCGCGCTTTTACCCTTTTTATTATGCGGAATTTAAATATGCGACTACACTGCCCTAGCTTCTATTGCATAATTTAAATAGCAGTAATTTTAAAGATTAGAGAATGAGGATATGCACCTCCAAAGCAAGCTTTTATATTCAAAAAGAGGGTGCGTTTTGGCAACCCTTCACTCTACAACTCTCAGAAACTCCGGAAATGCCTCGGAGGGATTCTTAAGAAGATTTAGAACGCTCAGTCTATGCCTAAAGACGCTCAGAAACTCCGGAAATGCCTCGGAGGGATTCTTAGAGAGAGAAAATCTAGAGAGAAGGGAGAGCTCTTGCTCCTTGGTGTGTGGAAATGAGGGGGGGAGAGCCCCTATTTATAGGTTTTCGCGCTGTCAGGTGGCGAGACCGCCGGTCTCGTCTGACAGGGTCGAGACCGCCGTCTCGTTCAACGAGACCGCCGTCTCGTCCTGTCAAAACAATGAGACCGCCGTCTGGTTACACGAGACCGCCGTCTCGTCTTTCGTAGATGACGAGACCACCGTCTCGTTAAGCGAGACGGCGGTCTCGACTCCTACGCGAGGCGAAACGGCGGTCTGGGTTGCCCAGAACGCGGTCTCGTCCCTTCAAAGCGAGAAAACTTATTTTTTGGTACAGAAACTCCCTCCTACCCTAGTATGGGGCCTAATAGTCTCTCCTAATGGCTTGTTAGGCTTGTCCATCTTCAAATAGGAGGTCTTCTGGTCTTTATTTGGAGGCCGGGCAAGATTTGGGGTCTACAACTCTAACCAATCTTGGCTAGCCATGCTTACAAAAACCATTTTTGTCAAAATAAAACAAATCTAAAACACAAGCCTTTGAATTAAACATCCTCTTCTTTCTCTTCTCTTGACCCTTACTACTACAGCATTCTAGTAATTAGTAGGGAAATGTGGAGATAGTAGTCAATAGGAGGATTGACATCCCCAAGGAAAGGGAGGGGCACACTGACATGGCAAGTCGCTCTAAAATCAACACAATCATTCTTCGATCACGGTAAAATCGAGACAGCAAAATGGGTACAGCCTATCCCTGTCTACGAAGCACATAACGTCAGAAGCTCATCAGAAGTAAAAGCACATTGGTTAATCCTTTTGAAAAATTAATTGAAATAGTATTATAGGATGCATATCACAGACATTGCATGCATATGATAGGCTCCTATCTCTCAAAAAAGAAGAGAAACAAAAAATGACAATAAAAAGAATAATGCCTGCTAGGAGATTCTTAGGCAAAAGTTAGGGTAGCCTGCTAGATCGAAAACCCGCAAAGGGCGGTCTAGGCAAAAGTTAGGGCATTCATAAAAAAGGAAAAAGCCCGCTAAGATATCCTAGGCAAAAATTAAGGCAGCCCGCTAGACCGAAAACCCCAAAAGGGCGGTCTAGGCAAAAGATAGGGCTAAACCAAAAAATGAATCAAAGAGAGGGGTCCTTCATCATAATCATAAAAAAATCCAGCAGGAGAATGCCAGTCACTTTTCCAGATGCATCAATAAAAAAGAATAGATTGCATTTAGGGCATCCACACACAAGTAGTCGCACAAAACGACTTTGTCGATGTCAAAAATGAAAGAAATAAAAAAATTACTTCAAACAAATAACAAAAAACAAAAAGCATTCATGCATATAAGGAGACTAGCTCCATGTTTGTGATTGAAAACAGGATCACCGAGTCTCCAAAATAAAGCCTTCAAAAAAATGGAGCAAGTCGTCAATCAAGCGACTCATCAAAATAAGAGCTTCAGAAAATCAAGAGCTCCAGCTACCATCCTTCTACCCAGAAAAGAAGGCACAAGAAATTAATAAGTCTCCAAACATCGCTCTCCCTCAAGAAAGAAGAGCGAGTCATCATCAGAAGCTTCCAGAAGCCAAAGCTTCAAACATCACCCAATAAAAGAGGGCACAATCATCAAGACATCATAAAAGAAAAGCCGACAGAAAGGCTTAGTCATCCCCAAGAGGATCCCTGCCTACTCCGAAGGCAACACAAAAATTACCCCATGGCTCAGCACCGCCATCACATGAGTCATCGAGCACACTCACCCAAAATCCCCTCCATACTCCCCCAATGGAGAATAAAGGCTTCAAGAGCCCATCATCATCAACAATCAAAAGAGTCCAATCTCCATACCATCAAGGGCTCAACAAAAAGAAAGAAGAAAAGAAAAAAGAAGAAAACCCTTACATGTCCGGTTATCGAACAACCTAAAGACGTTGTAACATCACCCCTCTAAAACGCAAAAACGGAAGTTGGAACCATCGCGTCGCTCCAACTGCCTCTTTTGACGGTGGCGATAGATGGCAACTCCGCTGGGGAAGCCTAGAGAGTTGATCCCATTTAGTGATGGGTCGGTTGTAGACCCCAAATCTTGTCTGGCCTCATAATAAAGACCAGAAGACCTTCTATTCGAAGATGGATGAAGCCTAAAAAGCCACTAGGAGAGACTATTAGGCCCCATACTAGGATAGGAGGGATTTTCGGCATGTAAATAAGGATTCTCGCCTTTTTGGGTCAAGACCGTCGTCTCGTATTCGGGACCGCCGTCTCGCCTTACGAAAGTGGCAAGACCACCGTCTCGTTTGGCGAGACGGCTGTCTCGCCATTCCTGCAAGGCGAGACCGCCGTCTCGACCTGACAGGCACGAATCCGTCTAAATAGTCGCGCCATTCCCCTCATTTCACACAGTTCTTCCATTCTCTCTCTAGTCACCTCCTCAAATTCTCTTTCTAGAATCCCTCCGAAGCATTTCCGGAGTTTCTGAGAGTTTTTTATAGTGTTTTCGAGAGATTTCGGCGCTGTAAAGAGTGAAGGGCTACCAAAAAGCACCCAAATTGTCAAGAAATTAATAGAAAGCTTGCCTCGGAGGTTTCTATACTCTCTCTCTCTCCTTTACCGCTTTATTTTTAATTGTGCAATAGATATTAGTGTCATGTAGTCGTAATTTTAAATTCCGCATATAAAAGGTAAAAGCGTATTTTCACCGGTTTACTTATTTAAAATAGCTGGCCTATCATAGGGAACCCGAAAGGGGCGTTGTAAGGGAACTAACGCTTCCCTTACACGTAACTAACTCCCTTACCCAACTATGGTTCTAATGACCAAAGTTGGTTTTTCGAAAACCAACGCCTTTTTACTCCTTTTCCGATGTTTCCGGTAAAAACATCGGTGGCGACTCCAGAAGAACCCTTCAAAACCAGTTCTTGGGTTAGCTCCGTTATCGGACAATCTAAGAGCGCCTTTTTGAAAACCTCGCCCCTAGGTTCAGCCCGGTTATCGGACAACCTAAAGGTGTTGTAACCACACCAATAAAAACGCGAAAATTGGAAAGTCGGAACCATCGCGTCGCTCCGACCGCCTCGTTTTGACGGCGGCGACAGATGGCGACTCCACTGGGGAAGCCTAGAGAGTTGATCCCATTTAGTGATGGGCCAACTTAAAGTAAATAAACCAAGAAAATTACGCTTTTACCCTACCTTGTATTATAATATGTTTTAATGCTTGGCTTTAATAACTGTTGCTTGTTTATACTTACGCAATTGTTTGAAATACAAATTGTACACAAACCCTTGCACACTACAGTTCCCTCTATACCCGAGGGGCAAGTGAGAAATCCATAGGGAGTGGGTGGCAGGTACGGTTCGCTGTAGTGATGGTCTTGTGCCCACCAGTGTGATCAGAAACCACCACTCAAGGTGATAACCTTCCTCTTTTGGCACAAAGACTGACTATGGCCTTAGTGCTAAGCATGGTCGGAAGGCTGGAGAGTGGGGACCCTATAATTGGGGCACATTGGGGGCCTTAGCCTTGGTGAGAACAGTTAGAACCTACCTTCGCCAATGCACTTTTCTGCAGGAAAATCCTACCTCGTGATTAAAACGACTTCTCGCCTGTTCGTGGATGATCGAATTGTGTGTGCATCTGTTTGTTGTATTTGTCTGTTGCATAACATAACCAAACAACAAAAAAATCACAAAAAAACATTTTTTTAATAAACACCCTTATCTCGGACAGTCTGCCTTTTAGCTAGCCTGGTTTCAGGTTCTTTGTAAGCTAAGTAGCCACGCAGTCCGACAGAGGAGATAAGGGACGCTAAGTACTATTCTTTCACATAAAGCCATTTTTTTTATCTCGGACAGTCTGCTTTATAGCTAGCCTGGTTTCAGGTTCTTTGTAAGCTAAGTAGCCACGCAGTCCGACAGAAGAGATAAAGGGCTATAAAATAAAAATAAAAATCAAATAAAGATCCAATTTAAAACAAATAATGGGACCTTGTTCAAAAATATTACACTCATAAATCATATAGGTAGTTTATTTTTCAAAAAAATACGCAAATACCATACATCATGTAGGAATAAAACATGATAAATAAAAATCAACACTCACATTCATTCAATAAGCATCATTTTCATAAAACATGCATCTTGGTTTTAGAAAATGGAGGGGACTAGTAGACAATTGAAGAAGGTGGACATTCCCCGATACCATACTGAGAAATTGGAACGGCTTTCCGCGGTATTGCCACCAAAGGTCCGCTCCGACTTTGAAAAATCCTATGGACGGATTCTCGACCTGCTGAAGATCTGTGTCGATCAAGTTTTCATCAGGGTATTAGTTCACTTCTGGAACTCCAGTCTGCGCTGCTTCGAATTTCCGTAGTTTGATAAGGTGCCCACCTTGGAGGAGTACGAAATTATGTTGAAATGGCCCAAATCAGCCAGGGTCCATATCCGCCACGGGGCATATACTCCTGCAGCACAAGTCGCTGCCATCATCCAACTGCCTTTCCGGCAGACTACCCTGATAGGAAAAGGGAACATCTAGGGTTGGAAAGTCTCAATGTTAGAAGACCATCTGTTTGATTTGGCTGAAAGGACAGAATGGGTCGCTTTTAACAAAACCCTGGCCTTAAGCATATTTGGAACGATCTTGTTTCCCTTCCACCTCGACACGGTGGATCAAGCCATCATGGACGCCTTCTTCGCTTGGGACGTGAACTCGAAGAGTCCCTTGCCTGCAATTCTTGCCCACACCTTGCTCTCGGTGGAATTCTGCCGCCAGAAGCAAGGAAAAACACTTCATTGCTTCTTTTCACTGCTCTTCGTGTGGGGCATTACGCATTTTTACGGCTCTAGTCACATGGGGATGTTCCCCGACCCTTTGAGGAGCTTCTCCAAAATCCCTTTCCAACGACGCTTAACCTCAGAGTGGAAGGACGAGTTGGAACAATGGGACACCAACAATTTATCCTGGGTCTGCCCTTGGTTCCGACCCGGTCCAGTCCTCATCAGATGTGGAGACTATCCAAACGTACCCTTGATAGGACTCAGGGGTTGCATAGCCTATTCACCTAGAATAGCTATGAGGCAGCTCATGAGGACTCAAACTACAATTTCTCAAGGGGAACTCGGAGAACTGTGTTTCTGCAGAGACCCATGCACAATCGCCAACTCACTAGCTGTGAGAAAAGCATGGGAGAAACCAGTCTTTATGGGAGACAGAGAGCTAGGAAAAGCTCGAGTGGCTGTCTCCAGTGACTATGAGGTGTGGAGAAAATGAAGAGGGATGTCTCAACCATTCACCTCACTTATTACAACCGCCAATAGTGAAGAGCTGCAAGCTCAAGTCGATGCCCTGACCCAGAGGATAGAGATCATGGGAGCCTAGATGAGGGCCCTTGAAGAAAGAGACCAAGAATCTATCCTCACCATTGATGGTCTACAAAGGCAATGCAAGAAAAAGGATCATGAAATAGAGCGCCTCAAGGACCAGTGTGCTGACTCTAATGAGCAAGCTATCTGAGCATCCAAAGCTGCTAGAACCAGCTCGGATAGCCAACTTCAAGAAATAACCACCAAATCGGCACGCCTTGAGGCCCAATCAGCAAAACAGGCTCAGACGATCAAGGAGTTGTCGCAAGAACTCACCAAGACTCGGTCAGAAATACACCAAGAGCGGGAGGCCAATCGGAGACTCAACAAAAGTCTCGTTGAGCTACGCAGCAAAGAAAGAGATGGGTTAGCTCAGTACGGCCAAGTACTACAAGAAAAGGATTGAGCCCTTGCAAAACTCGATGAATTACAAGCCTTGGTCGTCCATCAAGAGGCGAAGATCAAAGAGGCTCAAAAGTACAGCGAAGATATGAGCCAGGCGGTCCAGAAGCAAAGCGAAGCACTTGTTCGTCATGTCCGGGAAGTCGAAAGGGAATTACATAGAGATCAAGACCCACCTGTGGGTTTCTTTAGGCTTTTCTGCTTCTGTCAAAAGTTGCTTCGTAGTATGGAATAGGGGAATGTACACCTTCCAACGGATAAATGAAATTTTTCTTTATTCAACAATTGTCTACTTGCATTCATATCATTCATCTGCATATTTAATTTCTCCTCCTTCATTCTTAATAAATAAGATAATAAAAAGGAAGGATTAACTGATATGTCTTCCAAATCAGAAGAATGGAGAGAAAGCCACTCCTAATCAAGCTTTCCCCAACGGTCGACTCGCCACAAGAGGAAAATAAGCCTCGATCGTTAGTCCTCAAAAATAAGGAAGAGGGGGCAAGGACACCAGTGCAACTATTTATGTTGCGTCCTTTCCCCTACGAATCAAATAAAGTTGTACCATGGAGATATGAAGAATCTTCACCCATAAAAGAGGATATCACAAATATAGTCGGCATCGGGGGCATGACTAGAAGTGGAAGAGTCTACTCCCCCAAGGACTCACAAGAAGATGTCCCCAAAAATAAAGGAAAAAATAAAAAGACCGAAGAAAAAGAAAATAAAGAATCCAAGGAGGAGACAGAGGAATTACTCCAGTTTATAAGGCAAAGCGAGTATTCCATTATAGACCAGCTCAGTCACACACCTGCAAAGATAACATTGTTATCTCTAATGATGAGCTCGGAACCGCACAGAAACGCCCTGCTGAAGGTCTTGAGCGAAGCGCATGTACCTCACACTATATCCCAAGAAAAGATTGAGAGGATTGTCGGTCACATCATGGCAAGCGATCACCTCACCTTCACAGAGGAAGAACTCCCCCTCGAGGGATCAAACCATAACAAGCCCTTGCACATTTCAATCAAGTGCAAGGAGTACCTCATCGCCAAAGTTCTTGTGGATAATGGGTCATCCTTGAACGTAATGCCCAAGTGCACACTAGACAAGTTGACTATCCAAGGAACCCGCCTGCGCCCAAGCAACATTATCGTTCGAGTCTTCGACGGATCAAAACGAGAAGTAGTGGGGGAAGTTAATTTGTCAATCCAAGTCGGACCTACTATCTTCAACGTCGATTTCCATGTAATGGATATTACTCCAGCATACAGCTGTCTCCTCGGCAGGCCTTGGATTCATGACGCTAAGGCAGTTCCTTCAACGCTCCACCAGAAAGTCAAGTTCATAGTGGAGAACAAATTGGTCACGGTCCAAGCAGAAGATGATATCCTGATCAGTGGACCGTCCACCCAACCTTATGTGGATGCGGCTGAAGAGGCCCTTGAAACATCTTTTCAAGCGCTCGAAATTGTCAGTATAGAAAGACTTCCCAAAAACACAAAGGTAGCCCGCATGATGTTGAAGCAGGGTTACCATCCTGGCCAAGGACTGGGGGCAGATTCCCAAGGCATGAGGGAACCTCCAGAATTTAAAGACAATCCTTTCAAGCATGGCCTAGGATATGACCCTACTAAGGGCCGAGCAGAAAAAGGAAAAGGGAAGTCTCCCCTCCGCACACTCAAGAAAATTTTCCGAAGTGGAGGGGTGCAAGCATAGAGAGCTACCCTAGTCATTAGGAGATCTTTTTCTTCATTTAAGGGATGTAAACCCCATGATTGTTAGAGACTATCCCCCGGGGCTAGTCCGACCCCCAGGCATTTTAAGGCACATATTCCCTTATTAATTAATAAATAATACTTCTTACTATCTGCTTCTCTTCTTTCTATCTCATGACTAGACCTCACAATAACCTTGTCTAAGTAAACGGAAAAAGAAAAAGAAGAATAAAAAGCGCATCCAAATAACCAAAATTCGTCATTGCCATTACAATCAAACTAGTTGATTAGAAGCACCAAATAAGGCTTTACCTCACCATAAAGAAAGTCATGCTTCGCCAATATTGTGAACAAAAAATAAATACACAAAAAAAAGCCCATAGAAGCCAAAGGCCAAAAACAAAAAGGGCAAAATACCCGGTAGGAAACCCACTAAGGGGGCTACGCAAAAGATAGGGTCAACCCGGTAGGACACCTGAACAAAAATAAAGGGTAGCCTAGGCAAAAGTTAAGGTTACAAAATAAGGTCCGCTAGGATTCCCCAAAAATACAAAAAAAGGAGGAACTTAGACAAAAGTCAGGGCCTAAACACAATATCCTAGTTCGAAAACCCGAAGGGCGATCTAGGGAGATCAACTAGCCATAAAAAACAATGGAAATAAAACTAAGGCGCAAGTACAAAAAGGGAAAACGTTTGCTTAGATGAAAAGCTTAAACACCTAAGCCTAACCCTAGCCAACCATTCTTACAAAAAACCTCTTTCTAAATAAAAATCAACCTTCTAAAACACAAGCTATTGAATTTACCTCTTTACTTCTTTTCTCTTGACAACTATATTCTAATAATTAATTTGGGAATATGGAGGCGTATAGTCAACAAGAGGATTGAAACCCCTAGAGAGGAGAAAAAGGGACACTACATGACAAAGAGTGCTCTACAAAAAAGAGAGGAAATAAAAAGGAAAAACAAGTTATCCTTCGGTCACAAGAACTCCGACATGGTACAGCCAAATACAAAAACACAGATCAGAAGGCACTCGGCGCTACAAGACACGTCAGTTAAATCCTTCTGAAAAACTAATCGAAATAGGCATTATAGGACATCAAACATAAAAACATTGCATGCATAAAATGTTTTTGAACCAAGTCCTATTTACTTACAAAAAAAAAACTCTTAAAATCGAGACGGCCATCCGGCATTCCCAGACCGCCATCTCGGTCTTCAGAAAATCGGGACCGCCATCTCGACCAACGAGACCACCGTCTCGACTTGGCTAAAAATGAGACGGTCGTCCTGCTTGGCGAGACGGCCGTCTCGCTTAAGCCCAAAGTCGAGACCGTTGTCTCGAGGTCCCAGACGGTCGTCTCGACTCACGTAAAATCGAGACCGCCATCTCGACTTTCCAGACGGTGGTCCCGAATTTGATTTTTCCCCAATAAATAGGGGAGGGGTCTTGGGGCTCTCCACAACTCCTCTGCACTCCAACTCTCTGATCTCTAATTCTCGAGCACTTTTTTGTCAAACTGTACCGTGGAAGCCAAACTAGGAAGAGAAGAGGATCTGTCGGTCCTAGCAGTTCCTCAGCACCGGTCCCCCAGGACCCCACTCAGCTTTCTCCACTGCACCAGGCTCGACTTGAGCACATTAGGGGGTACACATGGCACCCCATGCTCAAGCTAGACTTCGGCATCCTCGCCGAATTTGGGTGGGAGGACGACGTCCGGGCCCACATTGACAGCATTGGGTGGGGCTTCCTCCTACAGTCTCCACCCACCCATGTGTACCCTCAGGCGGTACTGGAGTTTCTTGTCGCCATCTCCTACGCCGAGACTCCCGCCATGATCCCAGGCCTGCCACCAACAAAAATGGTGACATATTTTATGGGTGGGATGTACCGGACCACCACTCTGGAAGAATTCAACCCGGGGACGTGCTAACTCGGGAATACTAGGAGGCCATCTGCGCGCGCCCCACCAACCTCACTGCCGGCGAGATGTGGGAGGAGCTCACCAGGGCGCCCACTTTGCCCACGCTGATGAAGGGCTCAACACTCCCCCCAGCCCTCCGCATTTGCCACAAGCTGCTGGCGGGGACCATCCACGGACGGAAGGAGAGCCAGGGAAAGGTAACCCTCCAAGACCTCTTCGTCCTTTACTACATGAGCCAGAAGCGTCGGTGCAACCCTGGCTATTTCTTCCTGAAGGCCCTCAAGGACTTCGGGAGCAGGCCAGTGGGAGTCGTCCTCATGGCTCCCCTTATTACCCCCCTGGCAGAGAAATGGGGGTGCAGTGGCCGGGAAGAACTGGCCTCCAGCCTACGACCCGAGTCCATCAACGGGTCGATCCTGGTCAGCATGGGGATGCTGCTGCGCCACGGGACCCAGCTGGTCCTCCACCCATCGCTGGATTTCACTTTGGATCTCCAGGATATCGTGGCAATGCGCGATCTCCCGACACCTCCCGAGTTCCAACAACAACAACAACAACAGCAACAGTACATAGATGACTTTGCTGGCGTAAACCGTAATATTTACTATTTGCGCTAGCAATTTGATCAGATGTCTGTGAGACAGGAGCAGATGTCCCTAAGGCAGGAGGCCTTCAACACAAGACTGGAGACGATATACCAGTACCAAGAGGGAATGAGGCAAGACTGGGAAACATTCCAGCAAGAGTATCGTGATGAAGTCCGGGACCAGGCAGAGTTCCGGAGACATATGTACCGGCAATTTCCCTCCTACGGATCGTCTCCAGACGAGAGCCCACCTTCTTAGGGATAGTGCTCATAGAATAGGACTGCTGTAATAAAATCTTTTATAAATAAAATTTTCTTCCATGCATCTTTTTGCTATCCCTTCCAAAAAGTCAGCGTAACCAAAAGAAGCTAAGAGTAAAAAGACGTACGGTCAAGAAAAAAGCCAAAATCGCAAGAAGAAAGAGATAAAACCGTGAAAAAAGGCAAGATTAAAACAAGTCAATCGCCTTGACCAACAAACTTCGACGACCAAGCAGAAGTCGAACAACAGACTGTGCAACGACAGCAAAGTCGGATAACCACTACCAAAGAATCAAAATCAAGGAATCCCCAGCAAACAACAAGCTGGATGAACAAACACAAAATCCCCGACGCAGACCGGACGACCATTCCCATAAAAAGACAAACAAAGACAAGAAAGCACTTCTTAACACCTGGCGCATGAGCCACCTGAGCAGTAAGCCACCGCCACCACCAGTCCTACGCAGTGGACTGTACCAGCCTGATAGGGGGTTCATACCTATCAACCCGCGCACGCAAGTGCGCCTGATCTGCGCTCAAGTCGGATCAGTAAGTCGCAACTACCAGCCTGATGGGGGGTTCATACTCATCCAGTCCAACACACAGCGGACTGTAACTACCAGCCTGATGGGGGGTTCATACTCATCCAGTCCAACACACAGCGGACTGCAGCTACCAGCCTGATGGGGGGTTTATACCCATCAACCGAAGGATCGGCTACCGTCAGAAGGAGTATCCTGAGGTTCTACCATGTGTTAACCAAAGGGATCGGCTACCGTCAGAAAGAGTATCCTGGAGGTGCACAACACAAATTTTCCCCAGAAGATTAACTGCCGCAAGACAGAACATCCGAAGGGTAACCGGGCAAGAGGGTAAACTCCTTTACCTTCCAGTCGTTCTTCTTGGCACAACAGGCCAATAGCCGACTGGTCAAGTAAAGGGGGGGCAGCTGTAGACCCCAAATCTTGCCCGGCCTCATAATAAAGACTAGAAGACCTTCTATTCGAAGATGGATGAAGCCTAAAAAGCCACGACCGTCTCGCAATTCCTGCAAGGCGAGACGGCCGTCTCGACCTTGGTAGACGAGACGACCATCTCGACCTGACAGGCGCGAATCCCTATAAATAGTCGCGCCATTCCCCTCATTTCACACAGTTCTTCCATTCTCTCTCTAGTCACCTCCTCAAATTCTCTTTCTAGAATCCCTCCGAAGCTTTTCCGGAGTTTCTGAGAGTTTTTTAGAGTTTTTTATAGCATTTTCGAGAGATTCCGGCGCTGTAAAGAGTGAAGGGCTGCCAAAAAGCACCCAAATTGTCAATAAATTAATAGAAAGCTTGCCTCGGAGGTTTCTACACTCTCTCTCTCCTTTACCGCTTTATTTTTAATTGTGCAATAGATATTAGGGCCATGTAGTCATAATTTTAAATTTCGCAAATAAAAGGTAAAAGCGTATTTTCACCGGTTTACTTATTTAAAATAGTTGGTCTATCATAGGGAACCCGAAAGGGGCGTCGTAAGGGAACTAACGCTTCCCTTACACGTAACTAAATCCCTTACCCAACTCTGGTTCTAATGACCAAAGTTGGTTTTTTGAAAACCAACGCCTTTTTACTCCTTTTCCGATGTTTCCGGTAAAAACATCGGTGGCGACTCCAGAAGAACCCTTCAAAACCAGTTCTTGGCTTAGCCCGGTTATCGGACAATCCAAGAGCGACTTTTTGAAAACCTCGCCCCTAGGTTCAGCCCGGTTATCGGACAACCTAAAGGTGTTGTAACCACACCAATAAAAACTCGAAAATTGGAAAGTCGGAACCATCGCGTTGCTCCGACCGCCTCGTTTTGACGGCGGCGACACTGGTTTAATAAATAAACTTAGAAATTTTGCTTTTACCCTACCTTGTCTTATAACATGTTTATTTGCTTGGCTTTAATAATTGTTGTTTGTTTATTTTACGCAATTGTTTGAAATACAAATTGTACACAAACCCTTGCACACAACAGTTCCCTCTATACCCAGGGGCAAGTGAGAAATCCATAGGGAGTGGGTGGCAGGTACGGTTTGCCGTAGTCAGGGCCATGAGCCCACTGGTATGATCGGAAACAACCACTCAAGGTGATAACCTTCCTCTTTTGGCACAAAGACTGACTACGGCCTTAGTGCTAAGCATGGTCGGAAGGCTGGAGAGTGGGGACCCTATAATGGGGGCACCTTGGGGGCCTAAGCCTTGGTGAGAACAATTAGAACCTACCTTTGCCAATACACTTTTCTGCAGGAAAACCCTACCTCGTGATTGAAACGTCATCTTACGTGTTCGCAGATGAGTGATTTGTGTGTGCATTTGTTTGCTGCATTTGATTGCATAGCATAACCAAACAATAGATGAAAAGAGAAAAACCACAAAAATAGTTTCGCAATAAACACCCTTATCTCAGACAGTCTGCCTTTTAGCTAGTCTGGTTTCAGGTTCTTTGTAAGCTAAGTAGCCACGCAGTCCGATAGAAGAGATAAGGGACGTTAAAACTATTCTTTTGCAATAAACCATTTTATCTCGGACAATTTGCCTTTTAGCTAGCCTGGTTTCAAGTTCTTTGTAAGCTAAGTAGTCACGCAGTCCGACAGAAGAGATAAAAGGCTATAAAATAAAACCATAAAAAATCAAATAAAAATGGGACCTTGTTCATAAAACATCCATATAGGTAGATTATTTTTGAAAAACAAAATACACAAATACTACTGGGGGTGCATACTCATCAGGCCTTACAAAAGGGGACTGACCAGACGGGGGTTCATACTCGTCAAACCAGATGGGGGTGCGTGCTCATCAAGCCTTAAAAAAGGGCGCTCAAACTAGATGGGGGATCACACTTAGCGTTCAGAAGGTCGGCTACCACAACCAGGAAAGTAACCGAAGGAAAACCGGGCAAGAGGGTTAACTCCTTCACCCTCCAGCCAATCTTTTTGGCATATTGAGCCAACAGTCGGCTATTTAGGTGAAGGGGGGGAAACTGTAGACCCCAAATCTTGCCCGACCTCAAAATAAAGAGTCGAAGACTTCTGTTCGAAGATGGGCAAGGCCTAAAAGGTCCCTAGGATAGATCAATAGGCCCCAATTTAGAATAGGAAGGTTTTTTGTACGGGAAAAGTAAGAAATTCCACCTAAAGGGATGAGACCACCGTCTCATTTGGTGAGACCGCCGTCTCGCCACTTGCTAATGGTGAGACTGCCGTCTCGCTAATCGTCAATGGCGAGACAACCGTCTTGTTTGGCGAGACGGCCTTCTCGCCATTTGCCAAGGGCGAGATTGCTTTCCCATTTGGCGAGAGGGCGGTCCCAACCTGATAGGCGCGAATTTCTATAAAAGGGGGGGTGACCTCATCCTTGGGACAACACATAACAACTTTCCCTTCTACACTTTTGTCAAATTCTTCTCCTTGGATTCCTCAGAAGCATTTCTGGAGTTTTTTAGTATTCTTAGTATGTGTCTCGTAGTGTTGCGAGAAAGAGCGATCAACACTGTAGAGCGTGGAGGTTGTCAAAAAACACCTTTCTTTACCAAGAATATTAATACAAAGCTTGTTTCGAAGGTTCCTACACTTTTTATCTTCTTTTACCGCTTTCTTATTACATCTCTCTGTGCATTAGTTGTTAGGGCCATGTAGTCAACACTTTAAATTCTGCAAATGAATAAATAAGGGTAAAAGAGTAATTTTATAGTTCTTTATTTATAAAATAAACGGTCCATCATAGGGAACCCGAAAGGGGCGTCGTAGGGAAGCTCATACCTTCCTTACAGGTAACTAACTCCCTTACCCAACTCTTATTATAATGGCCAAAGTTGGTTTTTCTAAACCAACGCCTTCTTTTTCCTCCTTTTCCAATGTTTCTAGATAAAACATTGGTGGCAACTCCAGAACCCTTTTTGAAAACCTCGCCTTTAGGTCCAGCCCGGTTATCGGACAACCTTAAGGCGTTGTAGCATCACTTTAAAAACGCGAGTCGAAGCAAAACCATCACGTCGCTCCAACCGCCTCTTTTGACGGCGGCGACAGTGCAAAACTTACTTTCAAAAATTACCTTAAATCCTTTATCACAAAGTTGACTTATACTTAGGATAGTGTGCATTAGCCTATCAACAAGAAGCACATCCTTTATCTCCAAGGTATTTCCACCACCAATATTTCCGGTTCCAAGTATTCTTCCTTTATTATTATCCCCATAGGTTACATATCCTTGTTCCCTTGCTTTGAAATTCACAAATTTCTTTTTATCTCCAGTCATGTGTCTTGAACACCCACTGTCAAGATACCACATAGACTTCTTGGATTTGGAAGTTTCCTACAAAACAAGAACATAATAATCTTAGGTCCCCATAACTTTTGGGTCCTTGGGGTTAGAGATAATCAAATCATTTAACTATAGGAACCAAAACATATTTTCCCTTTGGAACTCCAAAATGCTTAATTTTACACCTATTAGATGTATGTCCATGTTTTATACAATAGAAGCAAGCATTAGACTTAATTCTTGAAAAAGATACAACTTTATTTTTAGAAGATTTAGATCCTTTTTCAACCCATACCCTTTGGGTTCTATTTTTAGGCTTTTTCAATGGAACATGACAATTTAATTGAGATTGCACAATGACTTCATCCTTACTATCGTTACTTAATTCTTTCTTAGTTTTATCAAGTAAGTATCTAAGAATATCAATATCATATTCATATTCTTTACATGATGCACATTCTATTTGTTTATTTCCTTTTTCCTCTAAAGTCACTATTTGTTATTTTAAAGATTCTACTTCTTTTTCTGATTTATTCAACTTCTTTTAAAAGATTTATATTCAGTTTTCAAATCTTTAAAAGCAATAAATATTTCTTGATATGCATTTTGTAAAGCATCATAGTCATTTTCATCATCACTTAAAGAATAGTCGGAATCACTTACCTCACAGTCGGAAAAAATATTATCATTTGCCATCAAGCAAAGATTTGCTTCAACTTCTGAATTGCTTGACTCCGAACTTGAGTCACTATCATCCCAAGCTATATAAGCTTTCTTTTTGAAAAATTTCTTTCCTTTATGATCATCACTTTTCTTGTTTGGACAATCGAATTTCACATGCCCTGTTTCACCACAAACATAACATTTAAAACTTAAAGAAGAAATTTGTTTTACCTTTCCCTTACCTTTGAAAGGTTTCTTCCCTTTAGCTTTCATGAACTTTGTAAATTTTTTAATCATGAGGCTCAAGTTTTCATCCTCTTCACTATCGGAACTTTCTTCTTCCTTCTTTTTCTTAATTTTAGAAACTTCAGTTTTGAAAGCTAGGTTTCTCTTTTGATGTTGGCCTTCTTCATCGTTTAGTCTTCCAAGTTCAAGTTCATGCTCTCTCAACTTTCCAAAGAGAGTCTCCATAGTCATAGTGGCAAGATTTTGTGACTCCGTAATGATAGTCACCTTTGGTTGCCATTTCCTGTCCAAAGATTTAAGAATTTTTACATTTAATTCATCAGTATCAAAAGTCTTACCAAGCCCTGTGAGATGATTCTTAATATGTGTGAAACACTTTTGGACGTCAAAAATTGATTCTCCTGTTTGCATTCTGAACATTTCATATTCTTGTATCAAAGAATTTTTCCGTGCTCTGTTTACATCATCGTTTCCTTCATGGGTTACTCTTAGAATTTCCCACATCTCTTGAGCACTCTTGCAAACGGATATCCTGTAAAACTCATCAAGGGTTAAAGCAGATGAAATTGTATTCATAGCCCTAACATCATATTGGGCTTTCCTATTTTCTTCAGTCGTCCATCTAGAAAATGGTTTTGGTTCTTCTACATCATTTACAATAACTTTGGGAATAAACGGACCATTTACAATGGCATCCCATACACCCCTATCAATAGACTCCAAAAATATTTGCATTCTAATTTCCAAAAAGGATAATTTTGCACCGCAAAAAGTGGGGGTGTGTTGATAGAAGCACCCTCGGCAAATGTTTGGTTTTGTCCAACCATTTTTGAAATTTGAATGACTATCAAAGCAAGCTCTGATACCACTTGTTAGAATCACACAACGGAATGTTCGCGTTTAGGGACAAAAACCAAGAGGGCGGGTGAATTGGTTTCTTATAAACATTAGGGTTTTGAAATTTTTCCCTAAATTTCACCGATTAAAATGCTTGTAAAGTAAAGAGATAAAGGAAAGAAGATTACACAGTTGATTTATACTAGTTCGGATCAAAAGACCCTACGTCTAGTTGTTAATCACTCTAAAAGAGGATTAACATTGTCACTATAATCACATTTTACAATAGATTACAAATTAAAATAAAATAATGATTAGAAAACACCTCTCTTGAGTCATACAAGAGATGAACACCTCCTTTGAATCCACAAAGGATGAGCAACAACTTTTCCTATAGACGGCACAACACACAATCCACTAAGAGTCCCACTCAGTGATTCTTATCACTTCTAGCCTACACTAGGTTTCAAAAACCCCTTTTTCTTCCCTACAAAAAGTTATCTAGCAATCACAGCTCTTAAATTTTGAATGAAAAAGGTTTTGTTATTTTGCAGAGCGCCTTAGAGAACCTTAAGTAGAGAGAATAAGGTCTGGTAAATAATGATTTTCGAAACTTGAAGTATTGGAAAAAGAGTTTTCGTAAATTGGTCCAAAATTGAAATTCAAAACTCATAACAGACGTAGATAATCAATTATCTTAGGTGATAATCGATTATTAGGGAACCATTTTCGTGGAGGAGAAGTTTTGGACAAGGATAATCGATTATCCTCTGAGATAATCGATTATTCCAGAGTTTTCAGAAACCAAATTTAAGTCGGATAATCGATTATCAACCCAGATAATCGATTATTCCAGCAAGCTTTTCAAAAACACATTTTCAAGTAGGATAATCGATTATCCTGAGTGATAATCGATTATCACATAGTGGTTTTGATAAAAATGAACTTTTAGAGGATGGAATATGTGCTGGCTATTTTGGACTCTAATTTTACATACCCAAAAAGAAAAAACAGAGTTATTACAAGTAAATACAAATGATTATAAGTCTTCAAGTCTTTAAGTCTTTTGTTCTTGAATCATCATCAAAATCTTCAAGCATTATCTCCTTGTATGTTAAACTACTAGATATGATCACAGGTAGCTTTTCAGACTCCTCTAAATACGCATACTTTGAATGGGATGGAAGTGGTTTCAGATCTAACTCCTCTGGTTTCTGGTGTGGTGTACTTACTTCACTTGCTTTAGCAGTTGTTTGCGCTCCTACAAAAGATTCAATGTTATCACTAATCTTCTTACAGATGATACAACTTCCATTCGTACAATCACATTCAGAAAAATCTTCTTGGCTTAAATTCAAAGATTCTAAGGGCTTATCAAGGTCAAAATTAACTCCTACATCCAGCTCTTCATCCTCTCGACCTTTATCTGAGTAGGTGTCTGTTAAGAATAACTCTCCCTCACTGAGCAAAGATGTGTTAGGGTTTTGCTGCTCTATTTGAACTTCTTGGTCACTACGCAGAGTAATTGCACGTACATTCTCATTAGGATTAATCAATGTTTGTGAGGGAAGTCTATTCACACCTTGCTCCATTAGTGAATTCATGGTAGTGACCACTTTCCCAACTTGGGTTTCCAAGTTATTGAAGCATTGCTTTAGTTGTGTGTTCTGTGTTATCAATTGTTGTCTGAGTTGCTTCAACAAATGTTCTAGTGTAGGCCTAGAGTTACCCTGTTGCATAATACCACTTGGGATTTGATGTATTGGCATACGATGTGGATTCACCTGTTGTCCCAGTGAGGCAGATTGATACTCTTGTTGTTGGTAAATGCCTTGGTGGCTTGATTGGAAATGAATCTCTGGTGGTTGGTTGAAGACAGGATCATATTCCAAGTTTGGATGGTCTCTCCAACCAGAATTATATGTGCCCAAGTACGGGTAGTACTCCTATTGTGGACTGTATGAATATAATTGCTCGTGATGTTGTTCAGGGAATATACTGCTCAATGTTTCACTAATTAAGCTTGATGTCTCCTGAAGTTGAGGGCATACATCAGTGGGATGATATACGGAGGTGCATATCCCACATACATATTGTTACTGTTGAAATGTGTGCTGGTTTATGACAAATTTTTGTACCACAGATGCTAGCTTATCCAATTTTCTTTCAAGGTTGATATCCTCAAAATCACTGGTTTACTAGAATGGCAACGGTAGACCGTGAAAGAGTACACCAGGTAGGTTCCCAAGAAAGAGAGGTGGGTCACTAATGGACACGCTTAAGTACCAAGTCTTTCCTAACCAGAACCTTTCTAGACATGCACTCTCACAATGCTAAGCTATATCCATAATTTCCTATGAGAATGGTTTTCAAGAATTTTCTTGCAAGGATGACTTATCAAAAACTTTCTGCAAGAATGGTTAGGGACCACACAAGAACAAATTACAATAATTTTTATTTTTTTTAAATAAAGCTAGAAAAACACATTAGAAAAAAAAATTGAATTTTGAATTTTTTTTTATAAAGCTAAAAATTAAATTTTTTTTTCAAAAGTGTTTTTTAAGGAACCTAATAGTGGATTATCAAAATAGCATTGAAAGAAGTAAGAATGTTAAATTAAACAAGCAAATCAAATAAAATATTCGAATAACTGAAAATATAATAAAATATTCAAATAACCGAAAACAAAATAAAACATTCAAATAACTCGAAAATATAATAAAATATTCAAATAACTGAAAATAAAATAAAATATTCAAATAACTAAAAATAAAATAAAATATTCAAATAATTGAAAATCAAATAACTGGAAATAAAATAAAATATTCAAATAACTGAAAATAAAATAATTGAAAATAAAATAAAATATTCAAATAACTGAAAATCAAATAAAATATTCAAATAACAGAAAATAAAAATAAAATATTCAAATAACAGAAAATAAAAACAAAAAATAGAAAACAAAAATAGAAACAGAGAATAAAAACAGAAACAGAAAACGAAAAGAAAATAAAATATTCAAATAACTAAAAATAAAATAAAAATATTCAAATAACTAAAAATAAAATAAAATATTCAAATAACGAGAAAATAAAAACAGAAACATAAAATAAAAATTGAAAACCTAGACAGAAATCTTGGTCCCCGGCAACGACACCAAATTTGATCGATATCGTACTCAGTCAAATAATTTAAACAGATAAATGTAGTAATAGGAAGTTTTCCTAGGTCGGCTCCCAAAGACCACGAATTCCTATCAAAGCTTGTCAATTTTTTGAAGTAAAATAGAAATAAAAAGGGGATTTTTCAAATTTAAAATATTAGATGAACCAGAACAAAAACAAATTATAAAAATGCAGATTAAAAACATATTAGAATGTAATTTGAAAGTGATGAAGATCTTATTGAATCATATGATGAAACGAAGATCTTGTTGATTTGATGAAGTCAAATGAAGTCAAAAGCTTTTCTGTTGAAGTCAAAGGTTACTTGGTTTAAAGGGTAGAGTGATTAGTGAGTTTGCATCTATACATAGGTATAATCATTCATATCTATTTGCTGCATGAGGTTTCATCATTTAAAAGATTTTGCAAATGCCTCTAAACGTGTTTAATATGTTAAAAACCAAAGTAATCAATTAAATGGTTTTTAAGTAATTGTTTTAACTGATATTATTTGAGCTTTATCAGTTAAAATGTTCTTAACACTTACATAACAGGTTTTTAACTTATAGGTTTTCGAAATAATCGATTAAAACATTTTAAAACATACACTAGAACTGTTTTAATCAATAGATCTTCGAATTAATCGATTTTTTTCATTAAAGGAGTTTTTGAAAACCTTCTGCAAGTATTTTAACTAATGTAGATTCGAAATAATTGATTAAAATGACTTAAAATGTTTTGAAAAGTGTTCTAGCAGTATTTTAATCGATACAAACTCGAAATAATCGAATAACATAACTTGAAGTGTTTTGAAATATGTTCTGTCAGTATTTTAATCGATGTAATCTCGAATTAATCGATTAAAATCACTAGAAAGGTTTTGAAAGAATTTCTGTCAGGATTTTAATCGATGTGTTATCAGTTAAAATCACTTAGAAAGTTTTATGAAAATATTTGGCAGGATTTTAATCGATAACAATGCGAATTAATCAATTAAAACAACTAAGAGATTTTTTCCAAAATGTTTTAATATATTAAAACAGACTATTATCAGTTAAAATCACTTAGAAAGTTTTATGAAAATATTTGGTAGGATTTTAATTGATTAAAAAGAGAATTAATAGATTAAAACAACTTAAGGGATTTTTTACAAAGTGTTTTAATCGATTGAAACGATGTCGCATTAGTTAAAACAAATCTAGAAAATGATCAAGAACATTTTAGCAGATTAAAAGACGTTTTAACAGATTAATTCAAAACTTTTAACAGATTAAGAGATTGTTTTAACAGATTAATTAAACCAGCAGTTAGAACAATTCTCTATATAAACAGGATTGCTTGAGTATTTTAAAACATACCTTTGTGCAATCAATCAAGCAATCATAAGAGCTACTTTCAAGAAAGAATCACACAAGTTTTGTGAAGTTTTTCAAAGTTCTTTCTTGAGGCAATTTCTGCATTTCTTTTGTGAAGAAACTCATTCTGCAGAGCTGCATAATCCTGGTTTGAGTGTTCTAGTTTCTTCTCTTTGTTTCTTTTACATTTCATTACTGTATTGTGCGTGTCTAGAAGTGTGGGCACTGGTTTCTATGGCTGGAAGTTGGTTCTTTATGAAGGTTTAGGTGCACGAACTGGAATTTTGGTTCTTGTGGTAGATTGGGTGTGTGATTGGAATCTGTAATCTGTAAAACATTCAATCTAGTGGAACTCAGCTGGAATTTGGCTAAGAACTGGACATAACCCTGGGATTGGATGAACTAGTATAAATCTTGGTTGTATCTCTCTAAACCTTTCTCTCTTTAATTTTGCTACTGTCTTTATTTTGATTGGTTGTTTTGTTTGATTCAAGAATTGGTCAAAACTCTTAATATTTGAAATAGATAATATGTAATTTGCAAAAATCTTTCAAAGATCAATTCACCACCCCCTCTTGATCTTGTTAGAAAAGTAGTTTTAAATCAAGAGGGGGGGTGAATTGATTTTTGAAAGTTTTTCGCAATACACAGATTATCTAATTCGAAAATTAAGTTTCTAAAAATCTTTTTGAATTACCAAGCAATCAAACAATATAAGCGCAGCAACTGAAATTAAAGAGAGAAAGGTTAGGAAAGATTTCACCGGTAATTTTATACTGGTTCACCCAATACCAGGGCTACGTCCAGTCTCCAGCCAAATTCCAATTGGTTCCACTAGAATAGATGTTTTACAGACTCACCCTCTTACACCTATTCTAACTCTCCACCAAGAACCAAATTCCAGCTCTTGGAAACCTCTCGCAACCAAATTCCAGCCAGCAGAGAAACCAAGTGCCCAAATTCCAGGCACCACACACAAGAACCAAATTCCAGCTCTTGCTTTAACCTTTCCACCAAGAACCAAATTCCAGTTCTTGGCAACTTTCTACAACAACTGCAGAAAACTTGTACCCAAATTCCAGGTACAAAACAAGTACAAATGAATGAATAGAAATTTAAAAGAAGAAACAAAGAAAGCTCAAACCGGATTACACCAATCCACAGTCAGTATCTTCTTCAAAGAAATGCAAAGTGCCTCAAGAAAGATTTTAAAAGAAGTTCACAAAAACAGTTGTGTATCTTTCTTGAAAAATGCTAATAGTTGTTTGTATTGATTGCTTGAATTGTGTAAAAACTGATATGTGATCTCTATCTCAAAGTTTCAAGCAAATCTGTTTATAAAAGAGTATTTTCAAATCTGCTGCATTAATTAATCTGTTGAAAGTTTGTTTTAATCTGTTGAAATAGCCGTTACAATCTGTTAAAAGTCCTTTCAACCCATTAATGCGTTCTTGATCTTTAACAGAAAATGTTTTAGTTGATACGACCACGTTTTTATCAGTTAAAACGTTTTACAAACATTTTCAAAATATAAAACAATCGATTGAATCACGTATTAATCGATTGATTTGTTTAAAAACCTCTTTATAAAACTTTCCAAGTTATTTTAGCTGATATAAAGTCGTTTCAATCGATTGAAAATCTGCACATATATTTTCAAGTCATTTTAATCGATTGAAAGTTCGTTTTAATCGATTGAAAAGATTTTCTAAGTTATTCTAATCGATTGAAATGCGTTTTAATCGATTGAAATAAGTCTGATCGGTCATAATTCAATTCTGATCGATCATAACCAACTCTGATCGGTCATAATCTCATTCTGATCGATCATACTCGACATCCAAAGTGATTTTAATCGATTGAAACGTGTTTTAATCGATTAAAATAATTCTAATCGCTCATATTTAAGATCTGATCGATTATATTGCATTCTGACCTATTACATTCGAATTCTAATCGGTCATAAAGAGTTTTAATCGATTAAAAGAAGTTTGTATCGATTAAAATATTGTAAAAACACTTTTTAAAACATTCTAAGTGTTTTAAATTGATTCTTTCAAACCTTTATCAGTTAATAACTTGTTTAAGAAAATTCTTTGCCAAAATGCTTTTGTTTTTTATTTGTTTAAAACTATTTTTGAGGCATTTTGCAAAATGAATGAAGGAGCTCCATGCAAGTGGAAAAGGTAAAGTGGTTTTACCTAAGCTTTCTGTTTAGACACACTAAGTCTTCAGCTCCTTTGTTCCGAGTGACTTGTTTGACTCGCTGCAGAGTTGACCCTTGACTTTATCTTTGACTTCATCAAATCAATGAGATCTTTGCTAGGATCACTTTCAGTCTCCCCCTATTTGATGAAGACAAACACCATTTTGAAAAAAACAATCTCTGCAAAATAAGTCACTTGATAATGCGATTAGGTGAGAAATATAAGAATGTAATAAAGTTTTGTTTCTCCCCTAAAACTTATTTCTCCCCCTAAAATGTTGTTCTTAAATTTATCTTAAAGTGATGCAACTATTTCTCCCCCTTTTGACTTCATCAAAAATAGGGAATAGAAGAGAGAAGAATGTAAGGTTTCGAAAAATATGCTCAAGTTTTTGAAAATACAAAGTGAATCAATATTTCACTCATGAAAATAATCAATTAAAGTTGATTCAAACTTATCTCCATTAACACGTTTGTAATGAATACAATTAACACGTGTAAAGATAAGGGAATCACGCTTTAGTAGCATGTTACAGGAACAGCCATTAACTAAAGCCTTTAATCTTTCTTCCCGAATAAAAATCGATTAAAAACAGAGCATAATCGGTTAAAATGTTCTTGGTAAATGATTTTAATCGATTGAAAGAAAGGTTTAATCGATTAAAACATTTAAGATTTTGAAAACATGAATTTTTAATAAAAACAATCGATTGTTTCGATTTTAAATCGATTAAAACAAGTAATGAAATTTGTCGTTTAAGTTTATTTAACCGATTAAAAAGTGTTTTTATTAACTAAAACAACCAGATTTTGAAAATCATGATATATCCGATGTGAATATCTCGTATCTAATCTATTGGATATGTAGTGAACTGATTGTCTAGATCAATATCAACTATTTTTCACTCGATAATCTACCACTATCAGATTTAATTTTAAATTTGGCTAATTTTATCGTTATAAGACAGCTTTTAAAAGGTTTTAATCGATCAATGCCCAGCTTTAAAAGAGATTCAGTGGATCTATCATCTACTTCTATCTAAGCCAGCTTCAATCTAGATTTAGATCCTAAATCATATTTAACCAAAGCTAGATCAAGAGTCCCTGGTATAACACCAGCTAATATTACAATCCATGCAAAAAATATAAAGATAGAAATAAGCAGTAAGATAAAGATGATGAGGGGAACTAGTCATCCCAATTTCCCTGATTGAACCGCTTATCCACCAGACTTGGTGATCATTCATTTGGTTCCCACCAATATCAAAAGATAATAGGCTTTCCTTTTGCTGGAACCAATTTTGCTCTATCAACTATTTGAGTCAACAACTCGTCGTCACTCTCAGTATCAAGAATGCATACGTAAACTTTTCCCGAAAAGAAATCTTTTAGCAAGCTTATCGTTACTATTGATCATGACATAGTCCATGGTTGACACCCAATGGAATTAAATGTTTCTTTAGGAACATCAACTATTACACATCTGAGGCATAATCATGTACTCGACCAAATCCTACACGTAATGCATGATACCATAAATTGCATGAATCACAGAGTTAATGATGTATCGAGATAGGAATTTTCTTTCATAATAGCCAACCCATTTTGAACCCTGCAGCTTGTCATCATCCAAGCAAATAACTCGTATTTTTATTAATGTAGTATGATGGGTGTTATTCTCACTTATAGTGAACCGAGTCATCATTATCTTTTGAAGAATGAGTCATTTTTAACTTTGTTGTTTTCCAAGTGGTATCATATGCACAAGTGATTAACAAAAAACTTATTCTGGTAGAGTGGGCAATGATTAGTAATGAGGACAGTGATGACAATCAATCCGTAATTCTAAAACAATATAAAATTTATCCCCTGCATACTACACGCTATTCAATTTTTGAATTGTCGTCCCAGATTGGTTCCCTTGCAGTTGTCACCTCGTGACATTGATGATTAAAGCAAATTATCGTGGTTGCACAGCTTCAATGAATTTCACCAAGAGTTTTGAACCAATGCATGCTCAAAATTATTTCAAATATATTGCAATGTAATATCAAGAAATTTAATGAAAACATGTGTTTATTGGATTTCCTAGTAATCAATAACTTATTACCGTAAACAATTATTAAAAAATCTTTGATAAACTATGTTTTCAGTCCTAACAGCTTTGACCTTTTTGTAACTAGTGTCTATAAGAAAAGTTACAGTCCATTCTTTGATAATTCCTTTGAATTTCAATGTATTACCACGCAAAGCATTCCATGTAAAGTATTAAGAGAAATGTAAACATCTACAGACTTGAATCATGTTTATGTTGTTGTCAAAATAAAAGACACTTCCATTCATGAATAACAGTAATAGTTTTCCCACATTATGTCACCTGGTCGAAGTTCCCAATTCAAAGATTTGTTCAGCCTTCGCTTTCTAATTTAAAAATTTGTGCCATTGAAAGAAAATTGAATATGGATACGCTTTCGAAACAGATCGCTCGAACCAGTCATGATTTTGATCATGTTTACAAGCAGAGAATTGAGAGGAGATTTTGAAAATATGAAAACAGAAGAAAGATGATAAGTTGAGAAATGATAAGTTCGAACCTGGTTTGATGAAGAAACGGATTTCAAGTTTTTGAAATTCAAAGAGACATTTAAACACATTATCCAGATTCGGATTATCATAAAGACCTGGGTTTTTTAATCGAATTGGCCTATCAAACTTTAATTAGATGCTCAGAATCATGTTTTCGTAACCTAATTAATTGATTAATCAACTCATTATCTATTAATTTGATTCTTGACATTTGGGTTGAAAACATCTACGATGAATTAATCGATTGTTTTATGAAAGAATCGATTTGTATGGTACAGTAATGTAATCAAAAAAATATCACCGTATTTAAATCGATTAAAACGTAAATGAATCGATTATTTTGATACCTAAGTGTTTTTAGTTGATATACAGATATTACAATCGATTAAAACAATTAAACCAAAATCCCGAGATCAGCTTCAATCGATTATTTCGATATTTCAATCGATTAAAATGGTACGGACAGATATCGAGTAAGTTATTTTAATCGATTAATATTGATTTATATCAATTAAAACAATTAATTTAAATACACGTAACCTGGTTTCGCAGCTCTGATCTTCAAGGGATTCCTGCACTTGTTCCTGCAAAACAATTAAGTATTTTTCTCGGTACCCTTTATAATTATTGGGTCCTGATCATGTTATTTGAAAAGAATTAATCTTTGGAACCCATTTCATTCTCCCTTTAGGAATAGCATACTTTTTAATTCTCGCAAGTATTTTAATGAATGCCCTTTCTTCATGCAAGTAGAAACATTTGATTGTAGAGTATGAATTCCTATTTGTTTTTGTTTTACTCGGATCTAGATTTAAAGCCTATTCCAGCTTTGTCAAACATTAATTTTTGAGATCCAAGTAATATATCAAGATTAGCTTGCCCTCGAGTGAACTTTGAAACAGCTTTGAGATAAGAATTCAATTTTCTTTTGCAATTCAGTGACGCTTATTGCATGGTTTATTGCATTCACAATCGGAGTTAGCATGAATCAGCTTCAAGAATTCATTATCAGCTTCATTTTCACTAATCTGCTTTTCCGGAGAATCAACCTTGTTAACTAGCCGCTTATTTAGCCCTTTCAGACCTATTATTTTCTTTTTGAAGTTTCTTAGCCTCCTCATGCATTTCATTAAATGCTTCTTGTAATGCATCATAGTTAACTATATTTGAAGAGGAGCTAGAACTTACCTGGTCTGGTTTGTGGATTTTGACTCGCCATTAAGCAAAGATTGGCTTCTTCATTTTCGGAGTTATCTCGTTGATGACGTATCATTATCATCCCAGGCTATGTAGGCTCTTCTTTTTGATTTTTCCTCTTTCTTTTCACTTTGTTTATTTCTTTCTCGGACATTCCATTTTAACATGGCCCCTGTTTGCCACAACCATAACATTTAAAGTTAGAAGAATCAGCTTCTTTTCTCATACCTTTTGTGTCTTTCCTTGTCTTGGATCTTTTTCTTGAGGAATTTGTTGAATTTCCTAACAAGCAGTCCAAGGTTCTCATTATCTTCTTCTGATTCTTGATTTTCTTCAACTTTAAGTGCAATGCTTCTGTTCTTCTTCTCGAGACTTCTTGCTCATTGAATCTTGTGATTTCCATTTCATGTTCTCTCGAGTTTTCCAAACAAGTGAGGCTCGTTGTCATGGTGGACAGATCTTTTGATTCCGATATTGCAGTGACTTTTGGCTGCCAGACCTGTCAAGACATTTCAATACTTTAATATTTAATTCTTCCTTATCAAAGGTCTTACCTAGGCCCATTAAATGGTTGATGATGTGCGTGAAGCGTTTCGCACATCTCGCGATGCTTTCACCATTCTCGCATTTTAAACGAACTTCATACTCTCTTATCAAAGTGTGTTTTCTCGGCTCTTTTAACATCTCGCAGTCCCTTCATGAGTGACCTCAAGAACATCCCACATCTCCTTGGCGTAATTGCACCGGGACACCCTGAAAAATTCATCCATGTTAAGAGCGTAGTAATTATATTTTTTGCATTACAGCTCACTTTGAACTTTCTTCTTTTCTTCTTCATTCAAGCTTGACCATCCTTTATCCGTAATTAAAGGACCATTAGTAATAACATCCCAAGCATTTCTACAATGGATTCAATGAAGATTTTCATCCTAATTTTCCGTAAAGGATAATCTGCTCCACGTAATAGTGGAGGTCTCGTTAATAGATGCCCCCTCGTAAAATCGTAGATCTGTTTTCAGCCATGGATCAAGAGACTTGAATAACTTTCAAGCACCTTGCTCCGATGCCAATTGTTAGAAAAGTAGTTTTAAATCAAGAGGGGGTGAATTGATTTTTGAAAGTTTTTCGCAATACACGCATTATCTAATTCGAAAATTAAGTTTCTAAAAATCTTTTGAATTACCAAGCAATCAAACAATATAAGCGCAGCAGAATCGAAATTAAAGAGAGAAAGGTTAGGAAAGATTTCACCGGTAATTTTATACTCGGTTCACCCAATACCAGGGCTACGTCCAGATCTCCAGCCAAATTCCAACTGGGTTCCACTAGAATAGATGTTTTACAGACTCACCCTCTTACACCTATTCTAACTCTCCACCAAGAACCAAATTCCAGCTCTTGGAAACCTCTCGCAACCAAATTCCAACACGAGAGAAACCAGAGGCCCAAATTCCAGTGCACCACACACAAGAACCAAATTCCAGCTCTTGCTTTAACCTTTCCACCAAGAACCAAATTCCAGCTTCTTGGCAACTTTCTACAACAACTGCAGTAAAACTTGTACCCAAATTCCGTGTACAAAACAAGACAAATGAATGAATAGAAATTTAAAAGAAGAAACAAAGAAAGCTCAAACCGGATTACACCAATCCACAGCAGTATCTTCTTCAAAGAAATGCAAAGTGCCTCAAGAAAGATTTCAAAAGAAGTTCACAAAAACAGCTTGTGTATCTTTCTTGAAAAATGCTAATAGTTGTTTGTATTGATTGCTTGAATTGTGTAAAACTGATATGTGATCTCTATCTCAAAGTTTCAAGCAAATCTGTTTATAAAAGAGTATTTTCAAATCAGCTGCATTAATTAACTCGTTGAAAGTTTGTTTTAATCGTTGAAATAGCCGTTACAATCTGTTAAAAGTCCTTTCAACCCATTAATGCGTTCTTGATCTTTAACGAAAAATGTTTTAGTTGATACGACCACGTTTTTATCAGCTTAAAACGTTTTACAAACATTTTCAAAATATAAAACAATCGATTGAATCACGTATTAATCGATTGATTTGTTTAAAAACCTCTTTATAAAACTTTCCAAGTTATTTTAGTCGATATAAAGTCGCTTCAATCGATTGAAAATCTGCACATATATTTTCAAGTCATTTTAATCGATTGAAAGTTCGCTTTAATCGATTGAAAAGATTTTCTAAGTTATTCTAATCGATTGAAATGCGTTTTAATCGATTGAAATAAGTCTGATCGGTCATAATTCAATTCTGATCGATCATAACCAACTCTGATCGGTCATAATCTCATTCTGATCGATCATACTGACATCCAAAGTGATTTTAATCGATTGAAACGTGTTTTAATCGATTAAAATAATTCTAATCGCTCATATTTAAGATCTGATCGATTATATTGCATTCTGACCTATTACATTCGAATTCTAATCGATCATAAAGAGTTTTAATCGATTAAAAGAAGTTTGTATCGATTAAAATATTGTAAAAACACTTTTTAAAACATTCTAAGTGTTTTAAATTGATTCTTTCAAACCTTTATCAGCTTAATAACTTGTTTAAGAAAATTCTTTGCCAAAATGCTTTTGTTTTTTATTTGTTTAAAACTATTTTTGAGGCATTTTGCAAAATGAATGAAGGAGCTCCATGCAAGTGGAAAAGGTAAAGTGGTTTTACCTAAGCTTTCTGTTTAGACACACTAAGTCTTCAGCTCCTTTGTTCTGAGTGACTTGTTTGACTGCTGCAGAGTTGACCCTTGACTTTATCTTTGACTTCATCAAATCAATGAGATCTTTGCTAGGATCACTTTCAGATCTCAGCCTCATTTTCTAACAATTGGTATTAAGAGCAAGGTTCTTGAAATATACTCAAGTCTTTCGATCCAAATGGCTGAAAATAATTTTTCTGAGGGAGCTTGTATTGATAGACCTCAACTGTTTTGTGGTACAAATTATTCATTTTGGAAGACAAGAATGAAGATCTTTATTAAATCTATTGGTATAAATGTTTGGAATATTATTGAACAAGGCTCTGATGTTTTTAACAGAGAATGGTCTAGTTTGAATGATTATGAAAAGAAAAAAATTCAAGATGACTGTACTGCTAAGAATATCATCACATACGCACTTAACAGAAATGAATTTTTTAGGGTATCTCATTGCCAGATTGTTGCACAGATGTGGAAAACTCTTGAAATGGCTTATGAAGAATGTCGCTGCCATCAAAAGAGGCGGCGGTCGAAGCGACGCGATGGTATTTCGACTTCCGTTTTTGCGTTTTAGAAGGGTGATGTTACAACGCCTTTAGGTTGTCTAATAACCGAGCTGGACCTAAGAGCGAGGTTTTCAAAAACGAGCTTTTAGGTTGTTCGATAACCGGGCTAGACCTAAAAGCGAGATTTTCAAGAAGGGTTCTTATGGAGTCGCCACCGATGTTTTTACCAAAAACATTGCAAAAGGAAAAAAAGAAGGTGTTGGTTTTTAAGAAAACCAACTTTGGCCATTATAACCAGAGTTGGGTAAGGGAGTTAGTTACGTGTAGGGAAGGTATTAGCTTCCCTACGACGCCCCTTTCGGGTTCCCTATGATAGGCCAGTTATTTCATAAATAAACTTTAAAATGGCACTTTTACCCTTTTATTTGCGAAATTAAGAAAATAATGACTACATGACCCTAGTAGCTAATGTACAGATAAATATAAATGACAAAGCGATAAAAGATAGGGAGAAAGTGAAGAAACATCCGAGGCAAGCTTTCTTGATTAATTCTCTTAAAATAGGACGTTTTTTGGCAGTCCTTCGCTCTACAACATCGGTCTTTCTCTCTCACAACGCTATAAAAAGCTCTCTAAGAACACTCAGAAAACTCCGGAAATGCTTCGGAGGGGCTCTAGGAGAAGAATTTTAAGAAATGATAGAAGAAAAGGTTGAAGAACTATGTGAAATGAACGGGAGAGCGCCCCCCCTTTTATAAGGATTGGCGCCTATCAGGTCGAGATCGTCGTCTCGCCAATCGAGACGGCGGTCTCACCTTTGACAAATGGCGAGATGGTCGTCTCGCCAATCAGGATGGCAGTATCAATTTGATAAATGGCGAGAAGGTCATCTCACCAAAAAGATTTGGATGCTCCGACTGGAGGGTGAAGGAGTTAACCATCTTGCCCGGCTGTCCTTTGGATGCTCCGTCTTGCGGTGGCCGACCCTCTGGACAAAAAAACTGTATGTGTGCGCCTCCAGGATGCTCCTTCATGCGGTAGCTGACCCTTTTGGTTGACACGTGGTAGAACCTTAAGATGCTCCTTGTTGCGGTAGCCAACCCTTCGGTTGATGGGTATGCACCCCCATCTGGTTGGTTGTAGCCTCGGGATGCTCCTTCTTGTGGTATCCGATCCCTTAGCTAGTGGTAAAACCTCAAGATGCTCCTTCTTGCGGTAGCTGACCCTTCGTTTGATGAGTATAAACCCCTCATCTGCCTGGTAGTGTTTGCAGTCCACCCTTTGTAGGACTTGATGAGTATAAACCCCTCATCAGGCTGGTATGGTCCACAGCGTAGAACCGGTTGTGACTTATTGATCTAGCTCGTGTGTAGGTCATGCGCAAGTCATGTGTGTCGCCGCCGTCCCTTTCCGACGTCCGGAGGAGGGACGTCTTAGAAACGTTTATGCGAGCGGTCGCGAAAAGATGGTTTAGACTCGCGTTTTTGTTTTAAAAGGTTTTCGAAAAGGGGTTCTTATGGAGTCGCCACCAATGTTTTGACCATAAACATTGGAAAAGGAAAAAATGTTGATTTTAAGAAAAACCGCACTTGGCCATTATAACCAGAGTTGGGTAAGGGAGTTAGTTACGTGTGGGGAAGGTGTTAGCACCCCACAACGCCCCTTTCGGGTTCCCTATGACAGATTAATTCATTTAAATAAAGACTACGAGAAATTACGCGATTACCCTATTTTATTACATAATATTAAATGGCTATCTACATGATTTTATTCTATGTTGCGTGTATAAAATGATGAATAAAGCTAAATAAAGCAATAAAAGAGATATTAAAATAGCTATCTACATGATCCTATTCTACATGACATAATAAAGCTAAATAAAACAATAAAATAATAAATAAAACAATAAAAGAGAAGGGAATTGAAAAGAACCTCCGTAGCAAGCTTTATATTGAGAACCTCGAACCGTGAGGATGCGTTTTGGCAACCCCTCTCTCTACACAGTCTCTCCTCACCAATACAAGATCGACTCTACTAAAAATTTAAAGAAGAATCAAATGCCGGAATATAATTCCTTAACCGATTGTTACCTATTTAAGGCAATCGGAAAGATCATTCGAGAGAGAGAGAGAAGTAGACAAGTGCTCTAAAGTGTTTCGGAGCTCTGCGGAGTGTCTGTGGTGTGAAAAAGTGACAAATGAGCCTCCTATTTATAGTTTTCGAAGCTGGCGCACTTCGGGACCACCGTCTCGGACTGGGACGGCCGTCCGGACCGGGACGGCCGTCCCAAATGGCAAAATTACACAGCCGGGACCCCCGGGGACCCGGGACGGCCGTCCCACTTTTCTGGGGCTTGGGACGGCCGTCCCAACTTCGGACGCGCGTCCCAACCTGGCTGGAGCAAGTTGGGACGACCGTCCCCACCTTTGGGACGGCCGTCTCGACTGTTCCGGCCAGTTTCGCGTTTCGGGACTCAGGAAGCTTTCCTTGCCTGTTTTGGACGTCGCTTGATGCCGATATGCGTCTCGTTGAAGCTTTATCTTCATGTAGGAAGTCTCCTTGGCTCTTATTTGTAATGCTAGACGAGCTTTATCTTGTTACGGGTGATCTCTTTTATCTTTATTTGAGAGACCGGGCAAAATTAGGGGTCTACAGCTGCCCCCCTTCTCTCGCCTAGCTAATTTATTGGCCTAATATGCCGATAAAATTAGCCGGTAGGAGAAGGAGTTAACCCTTTTGCCTGGTTATCCTTCGGATGCTCGCTTTGTCGACGTTGCCGATCCTCCTGGATGATGAATAGTTTTGATAGGTACCAACCCCTATCTGGTTTGATGAGAATGAACCCTCGTCGGGTAAGCTCCTTTTTGTAAGGCTTGATGAGTATACACCCCCATCCGGTGTTTGATGAGTACGAACCCCCATCTAGTTTTTGAGTTTCACTATATAATGTTCCGGTGAGTACTTACCCTCACCCGGTAGGAGTCTCGCATTTTGACTAACTCTGATGAGTACTTACCCCCATCCGGTATGAACCCCGTTCCGCAAGGTTTTTGATAAGCCTCGTTCTACAAGGCTTAGGTGAGTACGTACCCCCACCCGGTATGAAGTTTTTGGTAAGCCCCGTTTTGCAAGGCTTAGGTGAGTACCTACCCCCACCCGGTATGAAGTTTTTGGTAAGCCCCGTTCTGCAAGGCTTAGGTGAGTACGTACCCTCACCCGGTATGAAGTTTTTGGTAAGCCCCGTTTTGCAAGGCTTAGGTGAGTACGTACCCCCACCCGGTATGAAGTTTTTGGTAAGCCCCATTTTGCAAGGCTTAGGTGAGTACGTACCCCCACCCGGTATGAAGTTTTTTTTGTGTAAGCCCCGTTTTGCAAGGCTTAGGTGAGTATGTACCCCCACCCGGTATGAAGTTTTTGGTAAGCCCCGTTCTGCAAGGCTTAGGTGAGTACGTACCCCCACCCGGTGTGAAGTTTTTGGTAAGCCCCGTTTTGCAAGGCTTAGGTGAGTACGTACCCCCACCCGGTATGAAGTTTTTGGTAAGCCCCGTTTTGCAAGGCTTAGGTGAGTACGTACCCTCACCCGGTATGAAGTTTTTTTGTAAGCCCCGTTTTGCAAGGCTTAGGTGAGTATGTACCCCCACCCGGTATGAATTTTTTTGGTAAGCCCCGTTTTGCAAGGCTTAGGTGAGTACGTACCCCCACCCGGTATGAAGTTTTTTTGTAAGCCCCGTTTTGCAAGGCTTAGGTGAGTACGTACCCCCACCCGGTATGAAGTTTTTTTTTTTTTTTTTTTTTTTTGTAAGCCCCGTTTTGCAAGGCTTAGGTGAGTATGTACCCCCACCCGGTATGAATTTTTTTGGTAAGCCCCGTTTTGCAAGGCTTAGGTGAGTACGTACCCCCACCCGGTATGAAGTTTTTGGTAAGCCCCGTTCTGCAAGGCTTAGGTGAGTACGTACCCCCACCCGGTATGAAGTTTTTTGGTAAGCCCCGTTCTGCAAGGCTTAGGTGAGTACATACCCTCACCCGGTTCCTGGCGACTTATTGTCTCTGATCATGCGCCTATTCCGTGAGGAATGATTGATTTTCTTTCTTTTTGACTTTTCTATTTTAGTCATCCTGTTCTACCGAGGATTCTTCGTTGAGGAATTTATTGGGGACTTTGATTGTGCCTCTTGATTAGACAATTGCTTCAGCGATGGTGAAGATTTTTATGCTTTTGGGCTTGCATTACCTCTCGCATAGGTTAATTTCCCATTTCTTTGGGATATTAGCTCTTTGCTTATTTTGATCAAACAAGTAGTTCCGTTGTAAGCTCACCGGTGAAATTTTTCTTTTGAGAATTTGATTGCTCGATCGAGATCTCTTTTGAATTGCCCCTTAGAGGGAAAATGGAGTTTTTGACTCCTTATTGCTTGAACTGGCTTTTGTCTATGCTTTTATTTCTGCTGGGGAATGGGTTTGTATGTGCGCCTTTTATGCACGTTAGATGGAAAGATATATATTTTCTCTTCTCTTTGTAATGATCCCTGGGGAATTTTATTGGCTTCCTGGGGATGGAAATTTCTCCTTTTCTGCTTTTGTAGATTTTTCTTGATGTGCTCTTCCTGGGGATTTTCTTTCGGCTTTTTCATGCAAGTGGCCTTTGTTGGAGGATGAAAGGCTTTTATTTTCTTTCTTTTTGTTGCCCCCGTGATTTGGGTGATTTGATTCTGTGCTTTCTTTCGATGGACTCTTGTGTAGTCCTTATTCTTCTTTGGGGAATGAAATGGAGACTCTTGCGTGAGTGTGCTTGGTGATTCATGTGGTGATGAAGCTGAGTCGCGAAGTAATCTTTTTGTCTTGCCTCCGGAGTAGGCAAGGATCCGCTTGGGGATGATCAAGCTTTTCCGTTGGCCATTTTTCGTTTTGATGGCTTCCTTCTTTTATTGGTGCTATTTTTTCCAAGCTTCTTTATTCTCGCTGAGATAGTTTTGATTTCGCCTTTTTCTTTCGCGATCAACGCGAGTTATTTGAAATCGGCTTTTTGCTATATTACGTGTGCCTTTTTATTTTACACGTAGGCTTTTCAAGATGCAAATGGAAATAACAACTTTTATATATATATTTTTTGGATAATACATTCAAACATTTTTGAACTACTAGAAAGCATCATAAAACCTCCTAATCGTCTGCCTCGGACTCGGAGTGAGCGGATGGTGCTGGCGAAGGGAAGCGGCGAGCAAGCGGCGTTGGAACCTCGCCCGGTCTCGGACCAGATTTTCTATTTGGCGGTCCGTCCTGTCTTGCCTCATGGTTAGCCGACCAAACTGTTGTCGCATGAACTGGAATTGCCCTTCCATGTAGGCATGCTCATCATCCAGGCGCCGTATAAGCCGGCGTAGTCGTGGTCGTAAGACTGCTGCCGGGATTCTCGAAGTGGTGGGGATATCCTGTGGTGTGTCGAAATCCCGCATGTCCATCGAGATAGAGAGGATTGGGTTTAAGATAAACCCCGTACCTTGCCTCGCCGAGGATGTTCATATGGGCCAGGCACTCCGCCATTGATCGGCTCCGGTCGAAGACTAGCTGGGATGTCTTCTCCGTCGCTACATCCCCAATACTCAGCTAGAGGGGTGAGAAAGGGAGCTATTATGATCGCTCCCGCTGGACCGCGAGTGCCGCAATCCTTGACGGCTTTGAGAAAGGCATACCCTGGGTTGCACCTATGCCCCTGGTGCATACAATGAACAATGAAAAGGTCGGCCAGAGTTACCTTTCCTTGGCTCTCCTTCCGGCTGTATGGTCCCGGCCAGCAATTTATGACATACGCGGAGTGGGGGAGAAAAGGCTGCACCCTTCAGATTTGATGGCAGAATGACAGCCCCGGTGATCTCCTTCCACATGGTAGCAGTGGTGAGAGCAGCGGGCTTCTCCAAATATGCGGACCGGTACTCGGAGTTCTTGTATCTCGCTCATGCGTGAAACCCATAATGACATTAAAGTCATCCAGAGCGGTGGTCCCAGTAGGCTCCATCCATCCAGTAGGAGACGACTTGAGTTGGTGGCACCCCAGGAATTGAAGATGGCATTTCCACCATGTTGACGAAGCAAGAAATTCCATCGTGGCAGGTGCGATGGATCCGAGTAGGTAGCTCGCGGAGCGTAAAGTCCCATCCTATGTTGTGGATGTATCTTCTGACATCTTGATCCCAGCCAAATGTAGCTAGGATTTCGAAGTCCAATTGCAGTGTGGGGTACCAGGAGAATTGCTCGGATATTTACTAGACGTAGTTGGTGCGATTCTCGCTAGTTGAGTACTCGACTGTAGTAGTTCCTCTAGCAGGGTTTCTAGAGCGTTTTCTCCTGGATGAAGATTCTCCGTGCTCCATACTTGCTTAAGAATGCTAGAAATGTGTAGAAAGGGAGAAGAAGCAAGATAGAAAGCTTGGAATGGGGTGCGAAGCTCAAATCCGCGCCTGGCACTTATAGAGCGCGCCAGGACCATTGGGACGGCCGTCCGGGTTGGGACGGCCGTCTCGATCGAAAAAATACACAGGGGCCATCAGCGGGGAAGTGGGACGGCCGTCCCACCTGGGACGCGCGTCCCAATTGAATTTGGGGACTTGGGACGGCCGTCCCGACTTTGGGACGGCCGTCTCGAGCTCGCTGGAGGGGATTTTCGATTTTTTTGAGTTAATTTTCATGTTTTTTGATAAGTTTGAAGATAGGATTCCCTTCATTTATGTTTTAATGCATGTAATGCTTCATGATATGCATCCTATGATCTATTTTAGTTAATATTTCGAAAGTTTTAACTCGATATGCTTTGATCACGGACGCATTCTTGGTGTTGTTCCTTTTTGTCATCATGTTTCTTCGATTAACAAGCTTGGTCGTACATAATTTGTCGTCGTGGATTTTTTCTTGCTTTTGCCGAAGAGCAATCTGTTGTTCACGGGGTAACCGCCATATCAATGCCCCCCTTCCTTTCCTTAGGAATTTCAACCTTCCTATTGATCACTATATTTCCACATTCTCCTTATCACTTGAATGCTTTATGATGAAATGGTCAAGAGAAAAGAAAGAAAAGGATTCACAACAAGGGCTTGTGTTTTAGAGGGATATTTTTTATAATAGAGGTCTCCGTAAGAATGGCTGGCCAAGGTTGGTCGGTGTTTAGGCTAGTTTAGATAAACGTTTCATTCTTATGATGTGGCGTCATTGTTTATCGGTTTATGGCGCCTTTTTGCGATTGATTAACTTCCCTAGGCCGCCCTTTCGGGTTTTCGGTCCTGGGATGCTTGTGCTTATGTCCTAACTTTTGTCTAGGTTTTCCCTTTTTATATTTATTTTTAAGGAATACCTAGCGGACTTTTGATAACCCTAACTTTTGCCCAGGCTACCCTTTATTATTGTTCGGGTCTCCTGCCGGTTTACCCTAATTTTTGCGCAGCCCCTTTGTGGGTTTCCTGCCGGGTATTTTGCCCTTTTATTTTCTTGTCTTGGTCTTTGACCTTGACGGGCTTTCTTTTTATATGCGTATATATTATTATATTTTTGCACAACATTGTCGAAACTTGACTTTGTGAATATAGATTTCATTTGTGTTTCTAGTTAATCAATCAATTTTACTTTACTTTGCGGCGCTTTAATTATTCGGACGCATTTGGAACAAAACATCTATCTAAATCTTGTTTATTGAAGATGGGGTATAGACATATTTAGCAAGAAGAGAAACGGATAGTAAGAATAGCATTCTTTTTGTAATTTTGGATAAATGTGTGCCCTAGAGATGCTCGGGGACGGGCATACCCCGAGGAGTGATCTCTAATAGTCATTAGGTTTACATCCCTTAGAATCGAAAGAAGGACACCTAACGACTAACGCTACCCTTTGCGCTAATATCCCTCCTTTTCGAAAAATCGTCTTCGAGGGATAAGACTTCTCCGCTTTTCGTATGGTTTGATCTTTCGTAGGGTCATACCCTAACCCATACTTTAGCGGATTATCTTTGAAATCCGGTGGCTCTCTTATTCCTTGAGCGTTCTTTCCAAGCCCCTGTCTCGGGCGATATCCATATCTTTTCATCATATGGGCCACCTTCATGTTACTAGGGAGTCTTTCGATATAGGCAATTTCGAGTGCTTGAAAAGATGTTTCAAGAGCCTCTTCGACCGCATCCACATATGGCTCGGATAGATCGGTTTACTAATTAGAAAGTCTTCTTCAGCTTGAACTGTGACTAGTTTATCATTTGTCGCAAATTTGACTTTCTCGGTGGAGCGTTGAAGGTATTGCCTTAGCGCTATGAATCCAAGGTCTACCAAGGAGACAATCGTATGCTTGGTGTGATATCCATCACGTGGAAGTCTATGTTGAAGATAGTAGGGCCGATTTGGATTGGTAGACCGATCTCTCCTACTACTTCTCGTCTTGATCCATCAAAGGCTCGAACAATTGTATTACTTGGACGCATGTGTGTTCCTTGCACTCGTTATCTTGTCGAGTGTACTTTTAGGCATAACATTTAAGGATGATCCATTATCCACAAGAACTTTGGAAATGAGATATTCCTTGCATTTGACAGAGATATGCAAAGGTTTATTATGATTTGACCCTTCCAAAGGGAATTCTTCGTTAGTGAAAGTAAGGTGATTATTGGTCTGTGATATTGCCAATAATTCCTTCAAACTTGTCTTGGGATATTGCATGTGGAACGAATGATTCATTCAAAACCTTTAACAACGCGTTTCGATGCGGTTCGAACTCATTATGAGTGATAACAAAGTTATCTTTGCTGGAGTACGATTGAGTTGATCGATGATGGAGTACTCACTTTGTCTTATGTATTGGAGTAACTCATCTGTCTCCTCCTTGGATTCTTTTTCCTCTTCGGCCTTATTTTTCACCTTTTCTTTAGAAGTATTTTCTTGTAATTCCTTGGGGGAATATATTCTTCCACTTCGAGTCATGCCCCCAATACGGCTATGTTGGAGATGTCTTGATTGATCTGGCAATTCTTCCGAATATCTCCAAGGTACAGCTTTATTTGATAAGTAAGGGAAAGGACGAGGCACGAATAAACGTATAGGTGTTATTTCCTTCTCCCTTGGAATGATTAACGGTGCTTGTTTGTTATCGTCTTCGGGTTTATCGATCGTCGTAGAGATTTTGATGACGAAAGGCTTCTTTTCCATTTTTCTCGATTTGTGGAAAGCACATCAATTAATCCTTTCTTTTTATTATCTTTATTATTAAAATGAGGAGGGATATATGAATGTATGCAACTTATGAATGCAATAGACAATTTAAGGAGAGAAAAATAAATCCTTTTATTAGAAAGTGTAAATCCTTCTATACAATGCTTTGGAGCAAGTGCCGACAAAAACGGAAAAGCTTGAAGAGTCCTATAGGTAAATTAGGTTTTCTTCGTAATTCGTCTTCAGCTATTCTCACATGGTTTCCGAGTATCTTGATTTGCTCATGTACCGCTTGACTCATATCTTCACTATATCGACGAGCCTCTCTCATCTTTTCTTCTAGATGAACGATCAAAGCGTGTTGTTGGTCGACCTCTCTCTTATTTGGTCTCTTTCACGAAGTAAATGACCGTACTCGAGCTAAACCATCCTTTTCTTTATCATGCAGCTCATTCAGGCTTTTCTTGTATTTTTCAGCGGTTTCTCGCCACTTTTGTGCTTCGACCGAGTTCCCGCTAGGTCATCCTGCATCAACTTGATCATTTTTGCCTCGCTTCTGCAAGTGCCTTCTCAAAACGTGCTATTTCGTCATTCATGTCCTGGAAAAGACTATCTTGTTCAAGCCTCTGAACTTTCAGTGTTTGTTTAGCCTCTTCTGGGTAGTCAAGCATAATCATTCTTGAGAAGCTCTATCTCATGGTCCTTCTTTTTGCATTGCCTTTTTAGACCATCTATTATAATGGTTAATTCTTGCTCTTTTTCTTCAAAAGTCCTCAGCTGAGTTTCCATGACTTCAACCCTTTTGTTTAAGGCATTGACCTGTAATTGTAGCTCTTCGCCGGCTAACGCTTTAGTGAATGCGGAAGATGGTAGGGGTATCCCTCTATTTTTCCTCCATTCTTCATATTCAAGGGATGTAGATACTTGAGCCTTTCCGAGTTCTTTATCCCCGTGTAGACTCGGTCTTTCCCATGCTTTCCGGACAGCAGATACTTCTTCAAAGTTATGGGAATAGTGGCATAGACTCAGCTCTCTCGAGCTCTTCTTGGGTTGGCGCAGTTTGAGTTCTCATAAGTTGTCTCATAGCCATTTTAGGAGAGTAGGCTATACAGCCTCCGAGACCTAGAAGTGGTATACTCGAGTGGTCTCCGCATCGTATGAGAATATAACCGGGTCGGAACCAAGGGCAAACCCATGATACATGCTCTATGTTCCAGTTTTCTAACTCGATTTTCCACTCTAAGGCTTGACGATGTTGAAGAGGGATTTTTGAGAAACTTCTTAAAGGGTCGTGAAATACACCCATGTGGCTTGAGGCGTAAAAGTGAGTAACACCCCATATATATAGCAATGGAATACAACATTCGAGTGTTTTTCCCTGTTTCGTCGGCAAAATTCTACGTAAAGCGTGGTATCGCAAGGATCGCAGGTATAGGGCTCTTAGAGTATACATCCCGTGCGAAGAATGCGTCCATTGCAGCATGATCCACGATGTTTACATGGAATGGGAATAATATGATTCCGAACATTGCTAGTGCTAGAGTTTTGTTGAATGTTGACCAGCTCTTTCTTTTCGGCTAAAGAGACTAAGTGGTCTTCTATTATAGCCATTTTCCAACCTCCGATATTCCCTTTTCCCTCTAGGATAGATTGATGAGGAGGCAGTCGTATAATAGTAGCAACCTTACTCACGGCCGTATATTCTCCCGGCGGACATAAACCCCAACCGATTGAGGCCATCTCACCATAAGTTCGTATTCTTCTAATGTCGGTACCAAGTCAAACTGCGAGAATTCGAGCGATGTAAATCGGGATTCCGAAGTGGACCAATACTCTAACAAATATTGGATCAATGCCGATTTTCAGGAGGTCAAGAATTCTTCCGTAAGACTTCTCAAAGTTAGCATAGACCTCCGGCGGCATATATGTACACAAATGCCTTAACTTCTCTACACGGCATAGAAGGATCTCCACTTTCTTTAACTGTCTATTACTGGATCCCTCCATTGTCTAGCAGAAATGAAAATGCATGATATGAGGATGAATTTTGTAAATGTGTGTATGCAAGTGTTTGTTTTTCTACGTATTATCATGTTTTGTTCCTAATATGATTCATGGTAGTACTTGGTTTTTCTTGAAAAGAAAACTTATCTATATGAATGTTTATGGATTTTGATGAAGAGAGTCATGTTTTCTTCCCTTTTTTATTTTTGATGAAGAAAAGGTGATATGAATTATGAGACTTTTACTAATTTTTATTTTATAACAAGGGTATTTTTATGATTTTTAGGTTTTTTCATTTTTTTTGTTTGTTGTATGATTTCCCTATGCTAATGCATCAATACAAATGCAAGCAAACGTATGCACACACAATTCATACATCCACGAGCGGAGCCACGCTATTACGAGGTAGGGTTTTCCTGCAGAAACGTGCTTGGTTTGGGTGGTTCTAAACTGTTCTCACCAGGCCAAAGGTCCCCAAGGTGCCCCCATTATAGGGACCTCTCAATCTCTCAATCCTCGGGTCATGCACGGAACTCCGTGGTGACACCTTTAGACCAAAAGAAGAGAGTTATCACCTTGAGTTGGTGGTTTTCCGACAACGGCAGTAGCCCCGTGTGCCAACTAACCGATCGTATTCGCCACCCACTCCCTACAGGTATTCACTCTTGCCCCGGGTATAGAGGGACCGTTGTGTGCAAGGGTTTTTGTGTGCGCTTTATATTTCAAACAATTTGCGTAAATAATCATACAGCGAGTTATTAAAGCCATACAGTAAAAACATACGGAGGGTAAAGGCGTAATTTCAAATCATTACTTAGTTTGAATTTATCTCGTCACTAAATGGGATCAACTCTCTAGCTTCCCGGTGGAGTCGCCATCTGTCGCCGTCGTCCCTTTCCGACGTCCGGAGGAGGGACGTCTTAGAAACGTTTATGCGAGCGGTCGCGAAAAGATGGTTTAGACTCGCGTTTTTGTTTTAAAAGGTTTTCGAAAAGGGGTTCTTATGGAGTCGCCACCAATGTTTTGACCATAAACATTGGAAAAGGAAAAAATGTTGATTTTAAGAAAAACCGCACTTGGCCATTATAACCGGAGTTGGGTAAGGGAGTTAGTTACGTGTGGGGAAGGTGTTAGCACCCCACAACGCCCTTTCGGGTTCCCTATGACAGATTAATTCATTTAAATAAAGACTACGAGAAATTACGCGATTACCCTATTTTATTACATAATATTAAATGGCTATCTACATGATTTTATTCTATGTTGCGTGTATAAAATGATGAATAAAGCTAAATAAAGCAATAAAAGAGATATTAAAATAGCTATCTACATGATCCTATTCTACATGACATAATAAAGCTAAATAAAACAATAAAATAATAAATAAAACAATAAAAGAGAAGGGAATTGAAAAGAACCTCCGTAGCAAGCTTTATATTGAGAACCTCGAACCGTGAGGATGCGTTTTGGCAACCCCTCTCTCTACACAGTCTCTCCTCACCAATACAAGATCGACTCTACTAAAAATTTAAAGAAGAATCAAATGCCGAATATAATTCCTTAACCGATTGTTACCTATTTAAGGCAATCGGAAAGATCATTCGAGAGAGAGAGAGAAGTAGACAAGTGCTCTAAAGTGTTTCGTAGCTCTCGGAGTGTCCGTGGTGTGAAAAAGTGACAAATGAGCCTCCTATTTATAGTTTTCGAAGCCGGCGCACTTCGGGACCACCGTCTCGGACTCGGGACGGCCGTCTCGGACTGGGACGGCCGTCCCAAATGGCAAAATTACACAGTCAGGACCCCTCAGGGACCCGGACGGCCGTCCCACTTTTCTCGGGCTTGGGACGGCCGTCCCAACCTCGGACGCGCGTCCCAACCGGGCCGGAGCAAGTTGGGACGGCCGTCCCACCTTTGGGACGGCCGTCTCGACTGTTCGGCCGGTTCGCGCGTTCGGACTCCGGAAGCTTTCCTTGCCTGTTTTGGACGTCGCTGATGCCGATATGCGTCTCGTTGAAGCTTTATCTTCATGTAGGAAGTCTCCTTGGCTCTTATTTGTAATGCTAGACGAGCTTTATCTTGTTACGGGTGATCTCTTTTATCTTTATTTGAGAGACCGGGCAAAATTAGGGGTCTACAATGTGCAAGTTGATGGGTATGAACCCCCCATCTGGCTAATACAGTCCACTTCTTAGGACTGGTGGTGGTGGCGGCTTACTGCTCTAGCTCATGCGCCAGCTCCATGGAGAGTAATTTTTGCTTGACTTTTGTTGTAGTCATCCAGTATGCCGGGGATTCTTCGCTTTTGGCTTTTTCTTTAGCCATCCAGCTTCTTGGCTGCTGGGGATTGGATTTTTCCGACTGTCATCCAGCTTGTTTGATTGTTGGGGATTCTTGATGAATTCCTCTTAGGTAGGCAGGAATCCACTGAGGATTTGTTGATCTTGGCGATGGTGCCTCTGAGTAGGCAGATGCTTTATCACAAGTGAAGACTTTTGGCTGTATTGTTTCGCCTCTGAATAGGTTGATGTTCCACTTGGGGATGTTGACTCTCGTTTGTCAGGTCTTGCCTATGCATAGGAAAATGACTTCACTGAGGATATGAATTTGAAGATTGCCTTTGCAGTAGGCTAACTAGGGGTAATTTTTTTCTTTTTGGCAACCCACCAGAGATTTGGTTGACTACTTGGGGATCTAATTTTGGTCGCCCACTGGGGAATGGAGTTTTAACTCCTTGTTTGGTGCTGGTGTGAGCTGGCTTTGCGACGCTCTTATTTCATTGGGGAATGGACATTCGATTTACCTAAAAGTTAGGATTTTTATTTAATTTTGTCTTTTTTCGCGATTTATCTCTTTTTTTATCGCGATTTTGGAATTTGGCTTTTTCTTTTCTAGTAATGCATGCGCCTTTTTACTTTTTAATCCCTTTTATGCATGCAGGCAGACTTTTTCTTCTTTTTTTTTTTGGGATCTACTAGGGATGAAGATTTTTGTGATCCTCCACCAGGGAATTAGTCGACTTCCTGAGGATCCGATTTTTCTTTTCTAGGGATGGAGTCTTGGCCCCTTGATTAATGTTGATGGGAAATTCTGATTCCTTCTTTTTGTAGACTTTTCCAGGGAGATCCTCTTGGGGATTTTTAATCGGCCTACTCTGTTACGGCTCTTTCTTTTGGACATCTGTTGGAGATGAAAGGTTTTTCTTTTTCTCCCTGTTTTTTGTTGGAACTCTGAGAATGTGGAGGTTTGGGTTCCATGATCGTTGGTGATAGGCTTTCGTGTAACTTTTATTCTCCTTTGATGAATGTTAGGGGAGAATGGGTGAGTATGCTTCTGACTCAAATGATGGCAATGTTGAGCCGTGAGGAGTATTTTTGTTTTGCCTTCGGAGTACGCAAGGATCCTCTTGAGGATGACTAAGCCTTTCTGTCGGCTTTTCCGTTGTTGATTATGCCCTCCATTTATTGGGTAGAAGGATAGCGATTGGAGCCTTGACTTCTGGAAGCTTTTATTTTTCTGGAGTTGCTTGATTATTGGAGGCGACTTGCTCTGCTTTCTTGAGGGGAGCTTCATTTGGAGACTTGTTTTGAGTGCTTCCTATTTTCAAACACAAACATGGAGCTAGTCTCCTTATATGCATGAATGCTTTTCATTTTTTGTTATTTATCTGAGGCGATTTTTATTTTTTGTTTTTCGCTTTTTGACAAAGTCGTTTTGTGCGACTACTTGTGTGGATGCCTTAAATTCAATCTATTTTTATTTGATGCATCTAGAAAAGTGACTGGTATTATCCTGCTGGACTTTCATGATTATGCTGATAGGCTCTTCTTTTATTCATGTTCTTTTTATTAAGCCCTATCTTTTGCCTAGACCGCCCTTTTGAGATTTTCCATCTAGTGGGCTGCCTTAATTTTTCCTACGATATCTTAGCGGGTTTTTTCCTTTTTATGAGTGCCTTAACCTTTGCCTAAACCGTCCTTTGCGAGTTTTCGATCTAGCAGGCTGCCCTAATTTTTGCCTAAGAATCTCCTAGCAGGCATCATTCTTTTTATCTTTATTTTTCTTTTTCTTTTTCAATGCTTCCTTGTTTATGATGCATGAAAAGATCTTGACAAAATGACTTTGCACATATTTATGATTTATCAATGTAGAGGCAATTTCATAAACTGGTCAAGAGAAATGAAATGAATGAGAATTTTATTGATATGTATGAGCAAAGGTTTATAATTTTCACAGAAGGATTACAAATGGAATTTAGAAGAATGGCTGGCCCAGGTTGGCTACAATGTAAGGGCTTCAACAATCATGTCTTATGATATTTTCCCCCATGGTTCTCCTAATTGCCTTAGTTGAGATGCTCGAGCCCGGAGTGAAGACTATACAAGGCTGCTTGCTTTTGGAAGGGTGTGACCTTAGCCGCCAGTCGGTTTTCGACTAAGGCAACCATTGCTCTTAGGGTATTTTCTTTCTTCTCTTCTTCCCTTTTTTTTTTGGAAAAGCCTCTAAATTCTGCCTAGGATGTATCGTAGCGAAGCAACCCTAACTTTTTCCTAGGATGTCCTTGGCGGGTTTTCATCTTGGCGGGTCATGAGCAATGCCCTTCAAGCATAATACTTCTTCACCATATCGGAGTTGACCGGGTGTCGAAGTTCTTTTTTATCCATGTCAGTGAGGGTAAGAGTTCTTCCCGAGAAAACTCGTTTAATCGCAATTTGCTGCCCATTTTCCTTTTTTGTCTTTTTGGGCCGGAAGCAATTTGTTTACCATTAAATTCCCCCTCATGGTAAATATGGGAGTTGACCTTGATTTGTCGTAAGCCCTTTGATCTTCTTTTGGTAGACTTGTCCTCAACATATGGCATCTAACCGTTCTCCTCCGATTAGGTTTGAGTGGTTGTGTCGGTATTGGACCCACTAAGCTTTTGTCAGTTTTGCTTCCATGGTAACTCGTCAAAGAAGGTATCTCGACCTCTTTTGGGAGTACGACCTCCATGCCATGCACAAGGGAAAATGGAGTGGCTCTTGTGGAGGACCGTACGAAACTTTGATAATCATGAAGGGCAAAAGGCGATATGTCATGTCAATCTTTGCAGGTTTTAACCATCTTCTGAATGGTCTTCTTGATGTTCTAATTGGTTGCCTCTAGGTTGGTAGGGAGAGGACTCATGATTGTTGGATTCTGATGTCTTGGCATGTCATGGTAAGACCATGCACATGCGTCCATATACTCCCTTAATTTTTGTGTTAACCCATCCTTGACGTTATCAGTGATTTGGGTATCAATACTTATTTCTTTTTCTCTTGCCTCCAAATCAATGGCCTTGATTTCTTCTTGGTAGGGCTATATTTATTGAGCTTACTTTATTGGTAGCCTTTGCATGTCCGGGGAGATGGTCCCCTTCTCACCGTTTGACCCGATCCATTCGCATTCGACTTTCGGATCCCCAGAGAGTCATCCATCACAGACATGATTATTTTTATTTGGTTCTGTTTAGGCTCAGATTTTATCATCGTTTATTTTGAAATAATAATGAGAGAGAGAAAAGAATGCAAAAGAATATGAATGTTTATGTAAATGCCTCATTGTATCGATGAAAACAAAATATTTACAAAGCCCTTTTAATCAAGGATCTTGCGGCCACGGGCGGGGACCGCGAGAGATATGTAGGAAGCTTTAAAAAAACATGAAGAGCTCTATTCAGCTAGCTTTCTTTATCCCTCCTCATTACTCTAGTGGCGATATAGGCTTGATATTCATGTTAGGAGGGGTGGAGTCGAAAGTGAGTCATCCAGCATCCAACAATTCTTGGACCTTGTATTTCAAGGCCTGGCAATCTTCCATAGAATGCCCAGGAGCGCCTGAGTGGTAAGTGCATTTTTCGTTAGGCTTATACCACTCAGGGTAGGGTGGATCAATCTTCCTCGGAGGGATGCGTTGATAAGCCATTATTTTCCCACATTTTCTTATCTTTATGTACTTATCTTAATTGGTGCATTGTGTTTAATTGTCTATTATTAGTGCATTTTCATTTATTGGGCTTCATTGGGCCATTATTCCAAATTTTGCTTAATTTAGCATTAATTGGTCTAATTTTCGTTTCTAATTATTTTTAGGTATTTTTGGTGAAACAATTTTGAAGTATGGACATTAATATTGAGATGAAGAGAGTTTCCACATCATTGCCAAGTCACCTTCCACATCACTGCCATGTCAACTGCCACGTCACCTGCCATGCCAGCTGCTATTTCCACATCATATTAATTATTGCCACGTCAGCTAGGGTTTGTTTGATGTGTAATCCCGTGTGGGCCAACTTGGGCCCATTCCTAGGGGACTCTAGGGTTAGGGTTGGCTGGTATTTTTAGAGGAGCAATAGGAGGAGGAGAGAGGCAGCCACTGTAGTTCTGTTTCACGTTTTTTTTTTCATGTTGGTTTTCTTTGCATTTTAATTTGGACTGCTCAAGGCTCATTAAAAGTTTGGTTCAATTTCGTTTTCTACTGCCATGAAACCACCACACAGCCGCCTTTCATCTTCTACAATTTACGTTCAAGTTTGTTTACTCTTCTGTCATTATTTTTAAATTCTTGTTTCGATTTTAATTATGTTTCTTCTATTGCGTTTTCAACTTTCCATGGATAGCTAAATCTTTGTATTGATTTTCTGAGAAGAATGCAAGTAGATCTTTGAGGTTTTCTTCTTCAATTTCATTTTGTTTGTTCTCTTAACTCTTCATCTTCTAATCTCAGTGTTGAATTATAATCTATTTATGCTTAATAAACCGAAACTAATATCACAGTTTGCTTAATTTCGTGTTAGAGATGAGATTATGTGATGTATGCAATGCTTAATTGTATCAGGATAATTTGGGGTTAATCTTCGCTTAGTTGGTTAATTTCGAATTGGAATAAGGGTTAAAGCTAATTTGAGATTAATCTTCGCTTAGTTGATTAATTTTAAATTAGAATATAAATTGGGATTTATCTTCGCTTAGTTGGTTAATTTCGAATTAATTTTGTAATCTAGGATAAGTGACACTGCATTAGAATTAGGAAATCAATTGCATTTTAATCTGTTTTTAATCCGCATTTTTATAATCTACTTTTGTTCTGTTTCATCTAATATTTTAATTTTGAAAAACTTCCCTTTTTTTTGTTACTGTTCTAAATTTAAAAATTGATAAGCTTTGATAGAAATTTGTGGTCTTTGGGAGATGACCTAGGAAAGTTTCCTAGTACTACATTTATCTGTTTTAATTATTTGACCGAGTACGACATTGATCATGCGTGCTAGGAGCTCGGTCTCTAACAGCTTCGGCAGCAGACTCCCACAGGAGATTGGAATGGGGGTGAACTCCTTTGTTTGCTTTCGTGGCTGCCTAGCTTGTTGCGCAGAGGTAGAAGGAGTAGTAAGGTTGATGGCATTCACGCTTCTCTCCTCCTTCTTGCTAAGAAACTTCTTGAAAGATGCACTGGGAGCGGAATGTTGAGTGATCCTTCCGCTCTTCAGTCCTTCCTCCACCCTTTCGCTTATGTGGTCGATGTGAATGCCTTTATGGTAGATATGTTGATGGCGCATTAGCTCCATTAACCGCATCATCTGATCCTTCATGGAATTAAGCTAAGCGATTAGCTTGCAGTTCTGTTCTTCTATGTATTAGAATCGCGCAGCGGAATGTTTGCGTATCCGGACAAAAACCAAGAGGGGGGGTGAATTGGTTTCTTAACAAAAATTAGGGTTTTAAAAATGTTTCCCAAATTTCACCGATTAAATTGCTGTGTAAAGTAAATAGAGCAAGGATAGAGTCCTACACAGATGATTTATACTGGTTCGGATCAAAAGACCCTACATCCAGTTGCTAATCACTCAAACAGAGGATTAACGTTGTCACTATAATCACAATTATACAATTAGATTACAAATAAGAAGATAAGGTAAAGAATACACCTCTCTTGAGTCACACAAGAGATGAACACCTCCTTTGAATTCCACAAAGGATAAAGAACAACTTTTCCTAGAGACGACACAACACACAATCCACTAAGAAAACCCACTTAGTGATTCTTATCGCTTCTAGCCCACACTAGGTTCCAAAAGCCCCTTTTTCCTTCAACAAACAGTTCTCTAGGAGTCACAGCTCTCAACTTTTGTTTGAAAACTTTGTTCAGTTTGCAGATAGCCTTAGAGAACCTTAAGTAGACGGATTAGGGTTTGGGAATTGGGGATTTTCGAAACCTGGTGAATTGGGAATAGGGTTTTCGAAACTTGGTCCAATTTTGAAATTCAAAACACATATATGATTGAAATAATCGATTATCTTGAGTGTTAATCGATTATTACAGAGCCAAATTCACCTGGAACCCATAACCACGCAGTTTAATCGATTAATAGGGTAATTAATCGATTAACAGCCCTGTTAATCGATTAACAGGGGCTTTAATCGATTATTTCAGAGAGCTGATACAGAAAATGATTTTTCTCTCTGTAATAATCGATTATCCTGCCATTTAATCGATTAATCTAGTATTTTTTTTATAAAAATGAGCTTTTGGAACCTTTAAAGAGTAGAGTATGTGCTGGCTATCTTAGACTCTAATATTACAGACTCAAAATCATAAAAACAGGGTTATTACAAAACATTACAAGTCTTCAAATCTTTAAGACTTTTGTTCTTGAATCATCATCAAAATCTACAATCTTCATAACCATGTATGTTCAACATTCATATCCTTGTATGTTTCAACACTATGTGCTCCATTAATCGAGTCATTTTCTCCTTTATGGTGCTAAGCTTAATAGTGAGCTCACGATTTTCCTCTTCCAATTTCTCCATTCTCTTGGCCTTTTGCACGCAAGTGAGGACAGGAAGAAGACCAACCACTTTCTAGAATGCACATGAATTTAAGAACGTTTATTTTTATTTTGAAATGAAATGAATGATTAGTGTGGGATAGATGTGCCTTAAGACAATGGCTTTGGTATCGTCCTTAAAGCTCACGCTTTGCGGAGTGCCATACCCACTTCGGTATAATGGTTCCTTCCCGATCGAGTATAACGAAGCTCCCCACATACCTTAGCACACTTGTCCCTTCCTTGTGGAAGATTACTAGCGCATTTGGGTCTCTTTCGCCTTTGTCTTAAGGATATCTAATGCCCCCTAGAATGAATGTATTTATGCATCATGTTCAAAGTGTGATAACTTTTGACTGGGATGTCCAATTTGGATGCACAATATATCAAAACGAATAAAAAAAAGGTGAAGAACAGACCAAAAATACCCAAAGGGTATTTGGCCCAACAATTCTCCCAAAAAACGCTCCTAAGACCCATTTTTTAGGGATTTATTAAGATGATGCGTATGCATACTTTCTTTATGCATTTATTTTCTCTCTTGGTTCTTCCACTTATGACATGATGCGATATGAATGTTTTGACTTTGTCAAAAATCATTTTATTCATTATTATTATTTTATTTTATTATTTATTTTACAACATTTTATCTCTTACGTCAGATCGCGTGACTAATTAGCTTACAAAGAACCCGAAACCAGGCTAGATAAAAGGCAAACTGTCCGAGATAAGGGTGACTAATTAGCTTACAAAGAACCTTTTATCTCTGTTGTGGTTTTTCTATTTTTTATCTGTTGTTTGGTTATGCTATGCAATCAAATGCAACAAACAAATGCACACACAATTCACTCATCCGCGAACAAGTAAGACGACACTTAGATTACAAGGTAGGGTTTTCCTGCAGAAAAGTGCATTGGCAAAGGTAGGTTCTAACTATTCTCACCAAGGCTTAGGCCCCCAAGGTGCCCCCATTATAGGGTCCCCACTCTCCAGCCTTCCGATCATGCTTAGCACTAAGGTCATAGTCAGTCTTTGTGCCAAAAGAGGAAGGTTATCACCTTGAGTGGTGGTTTCCGATCATACCGGTGGGCTCATGGCCCTCACTACAGCAAATCGTACCTGCCACCCACTCCCTATGGATTTCTCACTTGCCCCCAGGTATAGAGGGAACTGTTGTGTGCAAGGGTTTGTGTACAGTTTGTATTTCAAACAATTGCGTAAAATAAATAAAAAACAGTTATTAAAGCCAAGCAAATAAATATGTTATAAGACAAGGTAGGGTAAAAGCGAAATTTCTAAGTTTATTTATTAAACCGACCCATCACTAAATGAGATGAACTCACTAGGCTTCCCCAGTGGAGTCGCCATCTGTCGCCGCCGTCAAAAGAGGCGATCAGAGCGACGTGATGGTATTTCGACTTCTGTTTTCACTTTTTAGAAGGGTGATGTTACAACGTCTTTAAGTTGTCTAATAACCAGACTGGACCTAAGAGCGAGGTTTTCGAAAAGGAGCTTTTAGGTTGTGCGATAACCGAACTGGACCTAAAAGCGAGATTTTCAAGAAGGGTTCTTATGGATTCGCCACTGATGTTTTTACCGAAAACATTGGGAAAGGAAAAAAAGAAGGCTTTGGTTTTTAAGAAAACCAACTTTGGCCATTATAACTAGAGTTGGGTAAGGGAGTTAGTTACATGTAGGGAAGGTATTAGCTTCCCTACGACGCCTCTTTCGGGTTCCCTATGATAGGTCTGTTATTTCATAACGTCGGTCTTCGCTCTACAACATCGGTCTTTCTGTCTCGTAACGCTATAAAAAGTTCTCTATGAACACTCAGAAAACTCCGGAAATGCTTCGGAGGGGCTCTAGGAGAAGAATTTTAAGAAATGATAGAAGGAAAGGTTGAAGAATTGTGTGAAATGAAGGGGAGAGCGCCGCCCTTTTATAGGGATTTGCGCCTGTCAAGTTGAGACTGTCGTCTCGCATGGTAAGGTCGAGATCGCCGTCTCGCCTGGCAAGGTCAAGACCGCCATCTCGCCAATCGGGACGGCGGTCTCGCCTTTGGAAAATGGTGAGACGGTCGTCTCACCAATCAGGACGGCGGTATCGATTTGACAAATGGCGAGAAGGTCGTCTCGCCAAACAGGAAGGTGGTCTCACCATAGCAAGTGGCGAGACGACCGTCTCGCCAAACGAGACAGCGGTCTCGACCTTGCTAATGGCGAGACGGCAGTCTCGATAAGCGAGACAGCGGTCTCGACCCTTCAGGTAAAAATCCTTATTTTTTCGTACAAAAAGCCTTCCTACTCTAATATGGGGCCTAATAGTCTATTTTAAGGACCTTTTAGGACTCGCCCATCTTTGAATTGGAAGTATTCTGCTCTTTATTTTGAGGTCGGGCAAGATTTGGGGTCTACAAAGAAACAACAGAGATGTGTTTAATGGTCAATTCGAATTCTCCCATGTCCAGTGTAAGTTCTGATACTTCAACAACTACTATGAATTACAGTTCATTACAAGATGCTTTTTATGAAATGCATGCAGTAGCTAAGAAATTAGAAATTGAAAACAAAATATTAAAAAGCATGAATAGTTTATTAGAAAACAAAATCATTCTTCTTGAAAAGAAAATTCTTGATGAAGAAACTAAGAATGAAAATCTGGAAATAGGTAATAATAATTTTGATTGCATGTGTAATGATCATAAAGATTATGAAAATTGTCCTGAGTTACAAAAGAAATTAGCATATTTAATAAAAGTTGCATCTAAACTTGCACAAGGAAAAATCAGTGTTTATGTTATACTTGATTCTCAAAAGTTGGTTATTGATCGTGGTGGTATTGGTTTTACACCTCTTGTTAGAAAGAAAACTAGAGCATTTAAAAACTATTTTACATATAGTAAATTTGTTTCGTCACCATTTATTACATGTTTCTATTGTATGAAAAGAGGTCATTTTGTTAAATTTTGTAGAATCAAGAAGTATGTTATACCAAGAGGTAGAATGAAGTGGATTCCCAAGAATTCATTTCAAATAACCTGATTGGACCCAATGATTATAAAAAGGGTACCAGATATATGTTAAATCTGTTTTGCAGGAACAAAATCTGGAAGTTCTTTGGTACCCAATCAGCAAATTTTGATTTTGGATTCATGGACTGAGTATTTTAATTGATATAAAATTGTTTTAATCGATTAATTTTACTTACAGAGAATACCAGAAAAGTTGTCCGTACATTTTTAATCGATTAAAATACGAACTAATCGATTAAAATGCTCTCAAGATTTTTAGTATAGTTGTTTTAATCGATTAAAAAGGATTTACATAAGTTAAAATCATTAAAAAACCAAATTTAATCGATTATTTCTCGCTTTAATCGATTATTATTCTGATATATTTTTCCAGAACAAGATTAATCAATTTAATCTCAAATTAATCGATTAATATTCTGCTTCCAGTACATAATTAATTGATTACTTCTTCATTTAATCGGTTAGTACTGCAACTACACTAATTTCTCTTTCAGGCACAACAAATTGAAGATCTCTGGTACCTTGACAGCGGGTGTTCTAAACATATAACAGGAGATATTACAAAGTTTCACAATTTAAAACCAAAGAATGGTGGGACTGTCATCTATGGGGATAATAACAAAGGAATAATTCTTGGAATAGGTGACATCAAATGCACAGAATCAGGTATTATTAACAATGTATTTATATGTTGAGGGTTTAAAACATAATTTGATCAGTGTTAGCCAGCTGTGTGATAAAGGACACAAATGTCAAATCATCAAATCAGATTCAGACCAGGTACTGATCACTAGTAAGAGGATCAACAATATTTACATGTTAGATACTAATTCTACTAAAAATTGTTGTTTAATTTCTAAAGAGAATGATTCCTGGTTGTGGCATAGAAGGTTAGCTCATATTCATATGAATCATCTTAATAAATTGATTTCTAAAGATCTTGTAATTGGCTTACCTAAACTTAAGTTTGTGAAAGACAAAATATGTGATGCATGCCAAAAGGGCAAGCAAGTAAAGAATTCTTTTTCGCAGAAAAATATTGTTTCAACATCAAGACCACTTGAACTTTTGCACATGGATCTCTTTGGTCCTTCTATAACTATGAGTTTAGGAGGGAATCTATATGCATTAGTTATAGTAGATGATTACTCAAGATTTACCTAGACGATGTTTTTAAAATTAAAATCTGATACTTTCCATATGTTTAAGAAATTTGTGAAACAAATTCAAAATGAAAAAGGCTATTTCATCTCTTGTATTCAAAGTGATCATGGAGGAGAGTTTTCAAATGAAAATTTTAATAAATTTTGTGAAAAACATGGTATTAAGCATAATTTTTTTGCTCCTAGAACTCCTCAACAGAATGGTGTAGTTGAGAGGAAATATCCTTCTCTTGAAGAGTTATCTAGGACAATGCTTAATGAAAAAGCATTACCAAAATACTTTTGGGCAGATGTCGTTAGTACTGCTTGTCATGTATTAAACCGCGTTTTAATTAGACCTTTTCTCAAAAAAACTCCCTATGAATTATACAAAGGTAAAAAGCCTAACATAAACTATTTTACAGTATTTTAATGTAAGGTTTTTGTCTTAAACAATGGAAAGGAAAATCTTGGAAAGTTTGATTCCAAATCAGATGAAGGTATTTTCTTGGGTTATTCATTGAATAGCCATGCCTATAGAATATTTAACAAAAGACTAAATACTGTAGAAGAATTTGTTCATGTTGTGTTTGATGAGACTAACCCAAGTATGCAGAATAATTCTGAGTGTAGTACAGAAGACGATTTTTTAGTTGATAAAATGTATCAGTTAAAATTACCAGAATCAACAATTTTTCAAAAACAGGAAGAATCTATTGAAGAATCTGAGGAGCAGTTGCCTAAAGAATGGAAGACTCCAAGAAATCTTTCAATAGACAACATCATTGATGAAATAAATTAGGGAGTGTCTACTAGAAGATCTTTAAACAAATTTTGTAATCACATGGAATTTGTATCACAAATAGAACCAAAAATCATATATGATGCATTAAAGGATAATAACTGGATTAATGCTATGCATGATGAATTAAATCAATTTACAAGAAATGAAGTATGGGAATTAATTCCAAAACCAGATGATGTCAATATTGTAGGAACTAAATGGGTTTTTAGAAATAAAATGGATAAAAATGGTATAATTACAAGAAACAAGGATATGTTAGTTGCTAAAGGGTATAATCAATAAGAAGGAATTGATTTTGATGAAACATATGCTCCAGTTGCTCGATTAGAAGTTGTTAGACTTCTACTTGCTTATGCTTCAATTAAGAATTTCAAGTTATTTCAAATGGACGTCAAAAGTGCTTTCTTAAATGGCTACTTGAATGAAGAAGTTTTTGTTACACAACCACCTGGTTTTGAAGATCATATTCATCCAGAATATGTCTACAAATTAAAGAAAGCATTGTATGGTCTCAAGCAAGCCCCAAGACAATGGTATGAAAGGTTAAGTAATTTTCTTTTATCAAAGGGCTATCAAAGAGGTTTGGTTGATAAAACTTTATTTCTTAAGAAATTAAATAATGATATTATTCTAGTTCAAGTATACATTGATGACATCATATTTGGAGCCACTAATGAGTCTTTATGTAAATAATTTATCAAAGATATGCGGGGGGAATTTGAGATGTCTATGATGGGGGAAATCAATTACTTTCTTGGATTACAAGTTAAACAACTTCAAGGAGGAAGTTTTATTCATCAATCTAAATACTGCACAAAGCTTCTAAAGAAATTTGAGATGCAGCATTGCAAAGAGGCATCAACACCAATTGTTATCTTGATGCTGATGAAAAAGGAAAATCAGTAGATCAAACGAAATATAGAGGGCTTATTGGTTCTTTATTATATCTCACAGCAAGTAAACCTGACATTATGTTTAGTGTTTGTATGTGTGTCAGGTTTCAATCTGCACCAAAAGAATCTCATCTTACTGTTGCAAAAAGGATCCTCAAATATCTCAAAGGAACTTTAAATGTTGGGTTGTGGTATCCTGGTGAGTCCAAACTAAATCTAATTGGATACTCTGACTCAGATTTTACAGGATATAAGCTTGACAGAAAAAGCACCAGTGGCACTTATCATCTCCTAGGAAGTAGTCTAATCTCATGGCATAATAAAAAGCAATCATGTGTTGCTCTTTCTACAACTGAAGCCGAGTACATTGCAGCCGGAAGTTGTTGTGCTCAATCCCTGTGGCTCAAACAATAGCTTGAGGATTATGGTTTAATTCTAAATAAAATCCCTCTTTTATGTGATAATACCAGTGCCATTATATTAACAAAAAATCCAATTCAGCATTCTAGGACAAAACATATAGAAATTGGGCATCATTTCATTAGAGATCATGTTTTAAAAGGTGATTGTGAAATTTTATTTATAGAAACTGAAAAACAATTAGCTGATATATTCACAAAACCTCTTGCTCGTGGTCGATTTTATAAAATTTGAACTTAATTAGGCATTTTAGATGCATAAAAAATCACTTAGTTTCCAAATCTGGTTGTTTTAATTGATATAAACGAGCTTTAATCGATTAAATGAACTTTACAAAACTTTTTCATACAATTTTAATCGATTAAATGAACTCAAATTCTTAAATTTCAACTTTTATTACTGTTTTATTCGATTAAAACATTATTTGTATCAATTAAAATTAGTAACAAGAACAATTTAATCGATTATGCCCTATTTTTAATCGATTACTATTCTGGAAAGAAAATTAAAGTCTTTAGTTAATGGTTGTTCTTGTAACATGCTACTAAGGCATGATTCTCTTATCTTTACAAGTGTCTATTGTATTCATTACAAACGTGTTAATGAAGATAAGTTTGAATCAACTTTAACTGGTCTTTAAATGAGTAATAAATCTCGATGGTGTCATAATTTTTTAAATGTTTTTTAAAATAAATTTTGTTACATGCCATGCATATTATTTGTTTTTCTCCTATATTCCCTATTTTTGATGAAGTCAAAGGGGGACAAATGATTATTTTTTATACACTCACTATTTTAGGGGGAGTAACCTAGGGGGAGAAATGATTAATTTTTTAATACTCACTAATCTATATATTCAAGTGACTTCTTCTGCAGAGATATTATTCAAAGAGGTGTTTGTCTTTATCAAATAGGGAGAGACTGAAAGTGATGAAGATCTTATTGAATCATTTGATGAAATGAAGATCTTGTTGATTTGATGAAGTCAAAGGCTTTTCTGTTGAAGTCAAATGTTACTTGGTTTAAAGGGTAGTGAGTTTGCATCTATACATAGGTATAATCATTCATATCTCTCTGTTGCATGAGCTTTCATCATTTAAAAGATTTTACAAATGCCTCTAAACGTGTTTAATCTGTTAAAAACCAAAGTAATCAGTTAAATGGTTTTTAAGAAATTGTTTTAACTGATATTATATGAGCTTTATCAGTTAAAATGTTCTTAACACTTACATAACAGGTTTTTAACTGATAGGTTTTCAAAATAATCGATTAAAACCTTTTAAAACATATACTAGAACTATTTTTAATCGATATATCTTCGAATTAATCGATTGTTTTCATTAAAGGATTTTTTGAAAACCTTCTGTCAGTATTTTAACTGATGTAGATTTGAAATAATTGATTAAAATGACTTAAAATGTTTTGAAAAGTGTTCTGGCAGTATTTTAATCGATACAAACTCGAAATAATCGATTAAAATAACTTGAAGTGTTTTGAAATATGTTTTGTCAGTATTTTAATCGATGTAATCTCGAATTAATCGATTAAAATCACTAGAAAGGTTTTGAAAGAAGTTCTGTCAAGATTTTAATCGATGTGTTATCAGTTAAAATCATTTAGAAAGTTTTATGAAAATATTTGGCAGGATTTTAATCGATTAAAATGCGAATTAATCGATTAAAACAAGTAAGAGATTTTTTCCAAAGTGTTTTAATCGATTAAAACAGACTGTTATCAGTTAAAATCACTTAGAAAGTTTTATGAAAATATTTGGTAGGATTTTAATCGATTAAAAGGTGAATTAATCGATTAAAAAAACTTAAGGGATTTTTTACAAAGTGTTTTAATCGATTGAAACGATGTCGCATCAGTTAAAACAAATCTAAAAAATGATCAAGAACATTTTAACAGATTAAAAGAAGTTTTAACATATTAATTTAAGACTTTTAACATATTAAAAGATTGTTTTAATAGATTAATTAAACCAACAATTAGAACAATTCTCTATATAAACAGGGTTGCTTGAGTCTTTTAAAACATACCTTTGAGCAATAAATCAAGCAATCATAAGAGCTACTTTCAAGAAAGAATCATGCAAGTTTTGTGATGTTTTTCAAGGTTCTTTCTTGAGGCAATTTCTGCATTTCTTTTGTGAAGAAACTCATTCTGCAGAGCTGCATAATCCTGGTTTGAGTGTTATAGTTTCTTCTCTTTGTTTCTTTTACATTTCATTACTGTATTATGGGTGTTTGGAAGTGTGGGCACTGGTTTCTGTGGCTGGAATTTGGCTGCAGGGTGGTTCAAGAACTGGAAGTTGGTTCTTGGTGAAAGTTTAGGTGCAAGGACTGAAATTTTGGTTCTTGTGGTAGATTGGGTGTGTGATTGGAATCTATAATCTGTAAAACATTCAATCTAGTGGAACTTAGCTGGAATTTGGCTAAGAACTGGACGTAGCCATGGGATTGGGTGAACCAGCATAAATCTTGGTTGTATCTCTCTAAACCTTTCTCTCTTTAATTATGCTACTGTCTTTATTTTGATTGGTTGTTTTGTTTGATTCAAGAATTGGTCAGAACTATTAATCTTTGAAATAGATAATCTGTAATTTGCGAAAATCTTTCCAAGATCAATTCACCCTCCTCTTGATCTCAGCCTCCTTTTCTAACACAATTGATTTCATGATTCCAATGTAGTGTCACTTATCCTAGGTTACGAAATTAATTCGAAATTAATCAACTAAGCGAAGATAAATCCTAAATTATATTTCAAGTCGAAATTAATCAACCAAACGAAGATTAATCCCAAATTAGCTTTAACCCTTATTCCAATATGAAATTAACCAAGTGAAGATTAATTCCAAATTAGCTTTATACAATTAAGCATTGCATACATCAGATAATCTCATCTCTAACACAGAATTAAGCAAACTATGATATTAGTTTCGGTTTATTAAGCATAAGAAGATTATAATTCAACACTGAGATTAAGAGATGAAGAGTTAAGAGAACAAATGAAATAGAAGAACAAAACTTCAAAGATTTACTACATTCTCCTCATAAAATCAATATAACACTACAAGAATTTTACATATTAGCTATGACACATTCCGTAGCTATTTTATAGTTAATCTCTCGCTGGTATGTTTTGCTACAGATTAGCTACGGAATAACTATGGAATAGTTCATAGAAAAATCCAAGTAGCTAATTAGATACAGATGTATTCTCTCTCAAATTTGTAGCAAATTTTGTCGCTAAACTATCGCTAAATTCCTCACTAATTTAAATGATGAAATTTTGTTTATCCCTAGCTAATTTGATCTCCCAAAAACTTGTAGCTAATCCGTAGCTAATCTCTCGCAATTTTGCTCTCGCTAATCCGTAGCTAATCCCTCGCAATTTCGCTCTCGCTAATCCGTAGCTAATCCCTCGCAATTTCACTCTCGCTAATTCGTAGCTAATCTCTCGCAATTTTTCTCTCACTAATTTGTAGCTAATCCCTCCCAATTTTTCTCTCGCTAATCCGTAGCTAATCTCTCGCAATTTTTTTCTCGCTAATTTGTAGTTAATCCTTGACAATTTATCTCTAACTAATATGTGGTTAATGCCTCGCAATTATTTCCTCGTTAATCCGTAGTTAATCCTTTGCAATGTTTCTCTCGCTATTTCATAGTTAATCCCTCACAATTTTTATCAAAATTTATAATATCAAATATTTAAGATTTAAATTATTACTCATATTCTTAAAAAAGAAGACAAACTTATCAACTTTCAATATAAAAGTATTGTTTAAACATAGTTAAAATGATGTTTCAAACAATTAAAAACAAAAATAATATTTCAACTAAAAAGTTACGTACAACACAATTAAAAATAGAAACAAAGTTTAAAGTATGTTTTCATCATTATTTCTTTAAGACAGATAATAAATCTTTCTTGAAAGGCTGCATTTCTTCTTACATTTGTTGTTGCACGAGTGTTTGCATTTCTGCTTGTGTCTTCATTTGTGCTTGCATCAATGCTTGCATATCAGTTTGTGCCTACAACTGTGTTTTCATCTGCTCTTGCAAACTAGATATCTATGTAGCTAAGGTAGTGATTTCTTCAGTGAGAGGTGTGGTAAGATTTTGGGAAGAAGGACCTTCAACTGATGAAGATGAAACTTGTGAAATATCAAGATCCAAACTCTGACCTATACCATAAATTCTACCTTTTTTATTTTCACCAGCAGTCTTTATCCAAAGATCAGAATCAACTATAGGATGATTTGATGTATCTTCCCCATATTTTTCAATCAACATTTTCATATGACCAAAAGCTTTATAAACATACTTACAAAAATTATGGGATCAAAGTATGGTACCTAAAAAAGCAAAAACCAATTCAAATCTTGAGGCTTTAGTTAAATAGTAGCGTCAACATTATCCCATTCCACAAGCTTTAACCCAAAAAGTTTCTAAATCGAATTACTCACTGAGATTAGAATTTGCTTCAAGATCACATCCAAACTCCAATGGAATGCCTCCCGAATGACCAGCATGAATAAGATGCAATGATAGTTCATTAGCATATGCAATATAGGAAAAATTTAAGAACAAAAATGCATAAAAAAAAATCAAACTACTTGATGAAAAGAAAAGATAAAACATAATTTTAAACAAGAAAATGTCAATATACTGACTCGATTCAAGCCATGACGAGAAGCAACACCCGAGAAAGGGAAAAAAGGAAATAAACGAGAAAAGGTAGAGATCACCCCATTTCCCTAACCAAGCTACCAAGATTTAAATAGAAAATAGTAAACTCACATTATTCTACTAAATAAAACCCAAGCAACTATCCTATTGGAAGTGAAAAGTAAAAATAAAAAAATTGTAAAGGAAATCACAATGTACTCTATTGCTTCAAATTAATGTCCCAATAAACAAACCAAGGTACCTTCTACTGGGTTCCTTTTAAGCATCTAACCACGGGAGGGATGCCTCAAAGTAACAATTTGTTCAAAGTAACCCAGCTGGCTCAGGTCCACTGAGCACCCCAAGAACAGAGGAATTATAGCAGGAAATGATTAAATCATCCATCAAACACAGAGGAAAGAGGGAAGAAGAGGGAGAAGATACTATGCATACAAATTTTACTTCACAAAAACCATACCAAGCTACACGGTGAAAGATTTATGGTGACCAAATGTAATCGACCAACCCCCATCCACTTCTGTCAAATGATGAAATTAAAACTCAGCATTTTAATTGGAAGAGGAAACAGAAGAGAATTATCTAAATATCCGCGTACATGACGATGGAAACTACACAATCCAATATTACTGTTAAGCCTAACGTCATGACACAATTGCGTTGAACCTGGACAGACCATGTTGAAATTGTCGTAAAAGTTAATGCAATCAATTCACAGTTGAAAACAAGTTCTCCCTTTCAACCCAATACCTCAGTTTCTAGACAATGGAAAATAAAACCTGCAAGAAAACAAACAATAACATTGGCAAGAAAAAAGAAACTCAACAATTCACTCGCAATCTTTATCCTTTGACAAATTGCCAGCAACTGAACTAAGTTCAGTCCTGTTCATTTAAATTGAGATAAATTTGACTTCGTAATGAAAAAAAGAGAGAAGGAAACAAAACCCTAGATATTCGCGTCAAAATTATAAGAAAGTTATCCTAATGAGTTTTTAACAACGATAACAGCACTTAATTGAGCATGCCTCACGAGGCTTCAAAAAGGGAAAACAATACACAATTGAGATAAAATTGAGATCTATGAACCTGAATGATACTACAGTAAACAATTCAGGGTTCGTGGAAGAAAAGAGAATTTCCCGAAAGAAGAAACGGAAGCGGTTCCGGAAAAAATCGAAACGAACATTACGATATTATCCTCGTGAACGAAGGAAAAGGAAAATTGTGAGGGGCTGATGTTATCGGTGAAAGTGTTAAGTATTTGCTGCAATTAACAGGCTTCTGGTCCGTGGTCTAATCAAAACGCAGAGTTTGGGATCAGTGAATGCTGGTAACCCGCCAATTATAGATTATCGGGGATTTATGTGGCGCCTGGATCGTGACCCTTATATCCAGATGGAAAACGATTCTTTGACAACTGAAAACAAACATCCGTTCGACAACCGGGGTTAAAAAGAAATTAATTAAAAATAAGGGTTTGATTAGTAAAATTGTAGAGGGGTAGAGATGTAATATTGTAAAAATGGGGGATGTTATTGTAAAAAGTGAAAGATACGTTTGAAGAAAGCTTTTCACATTCGCGCTCTTCCTCGCTGGACTTCTTCTCCCTCGACTTAGGGTAAAATTTCTCCATCTCGCTCTTCACGGCGCTCGACTTCCTGTCGCTTGGCTTCGTCCGTGTCGTTGGAGCTGAACATCACTGTGTGTTGCTTGAGCGACCCTGCGGTGGTGAGTGTTCGTTTAACAACATTTGCTTGATTTTGTGTGTATTTTTTATTGGGTTTCCATTGTTGTTTTCTTTTCTGTTTATCTTTGATTGGGTTTGTAATGAAGGTGTTTTTCACGGTTTAGGGTTTATTGAGTTGTGATGCTATATTAATGTTGAACAAGTGTTTGATGAAATGCTATAATGAAGAATTGTATTTGCGCATTCTTGCTTTGTTTTCTGTTTATCTTTGATTGGGTTTGTAATGAAAGTATTCTGGCATTATAGTGATGTTTCATTATAATCCTCAGTCTCTTTGACACTCTTTTTCTTTTGTCGGTGCCAGGCTGAGGACAAAGGCAAGAGGTCATGCTCTTCATCAGGTCATATGTCAACCCTGTTGGTGCAGTGCCACCAGAAAGAAAAGACAGGATGCAATTATGTAGTGTCTTGTGTACAACGAAATGGTGGAACAATTTGTTAACATGAAATTGAAGGATTGTAATAATGAATGACTTGTGAATTTTAATTGTTGTAGACATATAAACATCAATGTAAATTTGACATTATATATTCACAGAATTATATTCACAGAATTTGACAGAATTATAGAAAACAATTCAAAATTTGACAAATTAATCTAACAAATTATCAGGTTTTTGTGCCAAAAAATATTACATGACTCTCTGCTACATCCAAACACACCAATTGAAAAATATTCATGCCAAATTAACAGTTTAATCTACTTCATACACAAATATTCACACCAATTGAAGGTTTTGTCGCTTAAGCGATGGTTTCGTTTGGTAAAGGTTCAACTGTCGCTCAAGCGATTATATGGTCGCTTGAGCGCGAGGCGACCTAAGATAGCGGTTAGTTAGAACCGCTTTTAAAAATATATATTAGATAGCGGTTGGCAACATAACCGCTATAATAAATGTAGTTCAGATAGCGGTTGGCCAAACAACCGCTATCTAAAGTCATTTATGTCAAACTGATCGATTATAATTGGATAATAATCGATCATAATGTATAGTTCAGATAGCGGTTGACCAAATAACCGCTATCTAAAGTCATATATGTAAAACTGATCGATTATAATTGGATAATAATCGATCATAATTTATAGTTTAGATAGCGGTTGCTCAAATAACCGCTATGTAAAGTCATATATGTCAATCTTATCGATTATAATTGGATAATAATCGTTCATAATTTATAGTTCAGATAGCGGTTGGCCAAATAACCGCTATCTAAATGAGGGGGGGGGGTGAGTTGTTCTTTAAAAGTTTTTCGCAAATAACAGATTATCTAATATCACCGGTGTTTTATACTGGTTCACCCAATACCAGGGCTACGTCCACCAAATTCCAGCTGGGTTCCACTAGATCAAATGTTTTACAGATTTACAATCTTACACTTAATCTACCACAAGAACCAAATTCCAGTTCCTGCAAACAACCTCTCACCAAGAACCAAATTCCAGTTCTTGATAGCCTCTACAACCAAATTCCAGCTGCAGAGAACCCAGTCAATCGATTAACTGATAAAAATTATTTTAACTGATAAAATTGTTTCGTGATTCAATCGATTGAAATACTGCAAAACTTTCTTGTAAAACTTCTCAAATTATTTTAACTGATAAAAATAAGTTTTAATCGATTAAAAATAAGTTTTCTAGTTGTTTTAATCGATTGAAACGAGATTTAATCGATTAAAAGATTTCTGATCGGTCATAATTCAATTCTGATCGATCATATCTTACTCTGATCGGTCATAATTGTATTCTGATCGATCATCCTGAACTCCAAGCCATAGGCTATCCCTTTAACAATATTTATCCTCTTTCTCCAATTCAGCTCTTGAGCTTCGACATCATAAATTCTTACGATGGCGAATTTCTGTCAAGATCTTGGTCTCGTTGCAAAAGCTCTTGTAAAAGGATGGATTTTCAGATTCTGCTTTGTGAAGCTTTTTCAGTGCAACAATTCTGCCACTAGGAAGCTCGAAGCGCACCCACTCAGAAGCGACTTCTTCAAGTACCCAAACTGTGACCACGAAGGAGGTCATAGCCCCAAAGGTCCTTGACACCCAATACTTTGTCAATAACGGATTTGACTTCATTAGCAAAATATAACCGATCATATACCACTTATAATCGACCACTTTTCGCTCGAGCGGTCAAAAAATCGCTTGAGCGTTAAAGAACCCGAGAGTCTCAATTGTTTGAAGGTTGCGTCGCTCGAGCGATAACTTTATCGCTTGAGCGAGTTTATACCCAATGACGAAACGTGAAACGCAGTTAGCCAAATAATTTAACTTGGTTCACCACATATTAGAATCACTTTTCGCTCAAGCGTTCAAATCGTCGCTTGAGCGAGATAGAACCCGAGAGTCTCCCTTGTTTGAAGGTTGTGTCGCTCGAGCGATACCTTTATCGCTTGAGCGAGTTTATACCCAATGACGAAACGTCAAACGCAGTTAGCCAAATAATTTAAGTTGGTTCACCACATATTAGACGCACTTTTCGCTCAAGCGTTCAGAACGTCGCTTGAGCGATATAGAACCCGAGTGTCCCTATTGGTTAAGGTTCCATCGCTCAAGCGATGTCATCCTCGCTTGAGCGACTGGTGAACCACTAATGAAACGTCCTACGCAGTTAGCCATCTAATAAATCTTGGTTCACCACATATCAGATTCAGCTGTCGCTCAAGCGATTACCTAGTCGCTTGAGCGCCTCTGAACGCGTCCTTAGATAAGCATATGTTAGATAGCGGTTAAATTTAAACCGCTGTCTAAGCAATGTTAATAATCGAGTATAACCTAAAGTAATCGATCATATTATCTCATTTTTCTAATATCGCTCAAGCGGTGTCAACCTCGCTTGAGCGACTGGTAAACCACATACGAAACGTTCTACACAGTTAGCCATCTAATAAATCTTGGTTCACCACATATAATATTCAATTGTCGCTCAAGCGATTAGGTATTCGCTTGAGCGAATCTGACTGAGAGTCACGAGGCGACCTTAGATAGCGGTTGATAAGAACCGCTTTTAACAAAATATATTAGATAGCGGTTAAAACTAAATCGCTGTCTAATGTATGTTAATGATCGATTATAACCTAAAATAATCGATTATATGATCTCATTTTTCTACATAGTCGCGTGACCTTAGATAGCGGTTGTTAAGAACCGCTTTTAAAAATATATATTAGATAGCGGTTAACAGTAAACCGCTGTCTAACGTATGTTAATGATCGATTAGAACCTAAAATAATCGATCATATTATCTCATTTTTCTAATATCGCTCAAGCGAAATTCACATCGCTTGAGCGACGCCACCTCCTAAGAATGGGGATTCTGGGGTTGTGTTTCGCTTGAGCGAATATATTCTCGCTCGAGCGACACCACCTCCTAAGAATGGGGTCACCCATGTTACATTATGCGGCTAACTTTGATCGACGTTTAGCCCAAGGTCAACATTCGCTCAAGCGATATTTACATCGCTCGAGCGACATCTGGTTCAAACATGATATTTGTCACTTTTAAGAGTTGTAGACATATAAACATTATGTGGTTAATTATGATAGACATTTAGTCATGTTTTACTATTGGCTTAACCATATATCTGCTGACCACCTCAACTTTATGTGCTTAACTGAACATGACATTTTTGTGTTAATTAGGTGCTAAATTTGTATAGCCCACATTATATGCTTAACCACTTGACTATATATCATTAAATGCACATAAACATACATGATCAGTCGAACAACACATCGGAGGAAGATACAATGCTATCACTATGAGATAAAAAGTATGTACAATATAACATTATCACAGACCACAAAAATTACATCATAAAGGTCTGCATCAAATATAAATTACAATTACAACAAAACCTAACAAAATAATTCATCTACACAACACTTATGTCACCTTTTTTCTTTTCCTTGAATTAGTCGTCCACGGTGTTTTGACCATAAAACTTTTATACCTTATTCTTGGATGACCTTTAAGTCGCGTATACATATTTGACCCTTCACAATGCAACTTTGATTCTTCGTTGCTTCAACATGATGCTTCATCTCTTTAATACTACTACCTTCAAATACTGGAGAAAAGTACATCCCACATGATGGAGGATTTACTTCTTCTGTTGATAGTTTTGCTTCATCTAACAATTCGTGTAATTGTGTTACATCTTCCTCTAGTTTTTCAATTGTTGATTGTTGTTGTTTGGTTACGGCGATCAACATTTGATTCTCAGCCATAATTCCACACAACATATTAGTCAAATTTTTCACTTCTTCAGATGCATAAGTGGTATGTCCTAATGCTTCTTTCACTATATCATGCGCAAGCTCTTCATTTCTGACGCACAAGTCATGAATAACCTATGAGTAACAAACAATGTCAAATTGAAATCACATTTTGACATATGGTAAAGTAATATTGCAAACAAGTTCTACTAAATTTTTAATGAACTAACCCTATTATGATTAAACGCAACTACAATCTTGCTTTCCCCAATTACAACGAGAGGTCCATTGTAAAAATCTCGGAAATCGACTTATCTCATTACATGATTTGGTATTATAAAATACATGCTCCATAACCCATACCTGAATTCATATAAACAAAATGCACAATATCAAATCAGCTGACTATATTGAAAGTATTCTAACAAAACATATATCGTAATTTAAGATTTACCTGTAACAAAAACACACATCCTAGTACACGGAAGTGTGAACAATTTCTTCGTTTCTTCAAATAAATCGATGCTTCACATAAACTTCCAACCAGATATTCATACACTGCTTTTCCCCAATTATACTTTCCAAGACAAGATATATTATCTAATAACTTAAAAAATCCACAATGTGCGATACCTACTTTATTAGGGAATAAAAACTCGACAAACCTAAAAGTATGTACAACCTACAAAAGTCATCCACATCCTTATCATTTTGACGTTTAACAAGTTCATTAAAAATCATTTCCAAAGTAACATGTTTCCCAGTAAATAGTCTCCTAGTATGACAATCAATGTTTCCTTCTACAATGTTGACATTTTCGCCTACTACACGAAGTCCTAAACCTAAACACACATCTAATAGTGTAAAGCATACTATCTCAGACTTTATATTAAATCCTCCTCTCTTTTCAACCCATCTACTTATTAATTCACTAAGCAATGTTCTACTAATTTTGACCTTTCTACCCAATGACATCAACCATTTAAATGGTTTTGCCTCAATACGACTTCTTTGCTCTGTAGTAAGAATGTTATTCACTTCACCCAAATAATTAGTCCTGCAAACATGTCGCAAATATACCTGAAAATCACATTAAATAATTATAATTATCATCAACAATATCCTATATTATATAAATGGATACAACATTCACCTTCTTAACATTTGAAGATCCATCGTCTACGCTTTCCATTTCAAACTGCAAATACATGTAACCCTGTTTAATTTGAGTTCATAGTATAACATTTATTTACTTGTCATGACGTTTACTACAGGTCGAGCACATTCATACAAGTATTTCATGACAACAATCTGAGTATCATCTAATAATGAATATCATAAAAGTTATGTCAAAGCATATACTCATTTTCATTACTAAGGGTCAATAACATGCAGTAAGAAAACACAATTTCAGATCACAATGTAGACAAACTCTAAACCCTAAACCCTAAAAATATATAATGCACTAACTCCCAATAAGCGCCGCCTACAACAACAATGGCGAATGGAGACTGGAACGCGAACTTGGCGACACACGGATATATTACAATGTAATATGCTTCAATGTGAGCAAGAGAATCGAGAAAGATTGAAAATACAAAGAACGTACCTTTAGCTTAATGGAAGACGCAGACAGCGAGAATGAGAGCGCAGAGAGCGGCAAAAAAAACGCAGACAGAAAGAGTGCGAGGTTGAAGAAAGGTAGGGTTTAAAAAAAATATGACTTTAGATAGCGGTTCACTCGTAACCGCTCTTTAAAAGTATGACATTAGATAGCGGTTACTTCTGAACCGCTAATAAAACATACTTTAGTGAGCGGTTTTTATTAACCGCTATCTAAAGTGGAGTCGCTCAAGCGAAATTTATATCGCTCGAGCGACGCTACCTGCCACAACACTACGGATTTAATATTTTTTTATTCGGTAACACTGTGCATTTAATATTTTTTTATTGAGTTGTCGAATGGATGTTTAAAATCGGTTGTCAAAATATCAGGACTCTATCCAGATAGTACTATCTTCCACGGAATGTGCGTCTCTTATTCTACTATTATTATTTTATTTTTCTTTACTACAATATTCTTCCCGAAATGCAATTCATTTCTATAAATTATCCAAGTAATCAAGCTGTATTTTTTTATTCACCAAAAATAAAAAATTGTATACTTTTTTATATAAATTAAACTGAAACAATTGTCTCACTTGAATTTAAACATGAGTTAGTGGATAAAAATGAAAAAAGTAAATAATTTATAAATAAAAATAGAAAACGTGAGCGACAATAGGAGCGACGCGAGAGCGAGAGCGGTAGTAGTAGTGGCGGGGAGCGGCACGGGACGAGAAAGAGGCAGCGATCAACTAGGTTTGAGAAAATGATGTATGAAGAAGATAAGAAAAAAATTAATTAAGACTTTTATTAAAAAATTATAAATAAATAAATAAATTAGTATTTAATATAATAATTTTTTTATTTCTTATAAAGAATAGTTTCTAAAAAAATTATACAGAAATATTATTTATAAAAAATTTCTATTAATTTAAATATTATTAAATATTTGTAACAAATTTAAATATATATATATATATATAGTAAATTTGGTAAAAATAACTTTTTTAAGAAAAAATTGTAATTAATTTTTATTGATATTTTTTTCAAAAAGATCAAAAATTATTTTTTATAATTATATATTTTTAGAGAAATTTACAAGTATTTTTTATAAAACTAAAATAATTTATAAGAATGGTTCCAATAATTTAATATTTTTTTCAATTTGATAATTGCTATAAATTTGCTATAGTTTAACTATAATTCTATGTTACACAATTTAGCTAGAAAATAACTTCAAAAAATAATATAGCTAATATCTATAGCGAGGGATTAGTGACAAAATTTTTTCTAACTAAATTATTTTTCTCGCTAAGTAAGAGAATAGCTACAAAAATATTAATCTTCTAGCTATTTTACTATAGATTAGCTACGACCTTATTCTTTCACTATTCCATAGCTAATTAGCTACAAATTAGTGAAAAATAAATTTTGTAGCTAATTTTCCTAGCTAATTATAAAATTTCTTGTGGTGTAAAGATTTAGCTATCCATGGAAAATCGAAAACGCAGAAGAAGAGACATATGTAGGGTAGATTCCATAGTGAATTTTTTACTTCAATTTTGGCCACCTTTCGATTGAAATTTAACAATGCTCATGAGAGAGACAATTGTAGGTTTACCTCTTAGCTTTACAACACACTTTGAATCGCCCAATTTAGAATGTCGTAGCTCCAAATATGTCCCTCCATAGCTCTTAATCTCTCTTCAAGGGTAGAAATTTGTTGCTTAGAAACTTCAGGAGGCTGAATGATTACTGCCGTCATGTCAAGTTGTACGTGAGCTCCCTGCTCAAGCTCATGATCAGAGCCCTCCTCTTCCTCATGGTGTGAGGCGTGGTCATTGTGAGGGCTTTCCTTGTGTAGGTTTTGCTGACACATTAACTCCATTAACTACGTCATTTGTTCTTTCATGGAGTTAAGCTCAGTAGTGAGCTTGCGGTTTTGCTCTTCCAGTTGCTCCATCCTCTTAACTTTTTGCGCGCGTGTGAGGATAGGAAGAAGACCAGTCACTTTCTAGAATTTAAATGAATTAGGATTTTATTTGAAATGAATGATTAATGTGGGACGGATATGCCTTAAGAAAATAGCTTTGGTATTTTCCTTGAAGCTTACACTTCATGGAGCACCATACCCACTTGACAAGTGTAACAAAGGTTATCACACACCTTAGTACACTTGCCCCTTCCTTGTCATAGATTGACAAGTATAACGAAGGTTACAAACGCACTTGGGTCTCTTTCGCCTTTGTCTTAAGGATATCTAATATCCCCTAGCATGAATGTATTTATGTATGAGAGACTTTATTAGGATGATGCATATGCATACTGTAACATCCTAAATTTTTCAACCAATTATATAAATAAATTTTGTAAGCTATAAATATGTACTTGAATATTATGTAAAGTTATTATGAAAAAAAACATGATTTTTGAAAATTTTAAAATAAAGTCCAAGGTTAATATCATAATTAATAATTTATTATAATTCTTAATAATTAAATTAAATAAATGAATAAATAAACATTTAGGAATTTAATACTATAAGTAAAAAAAACCCACGAAAAAAGAGAAATAGAAGTCAGGAACATAGTTTTGGATCAAGTCGGTGGAACATTTGAATTGAGTCGATGAAATAAGGCGGTAGAGAATAAAATTAAAGAAAATTCGAGAAGGAGTATAAATCGGTAAGATAAGTGTATAAATAGGAGGAAATTTGAAACTTACTTACACCAAAACACAATTCCCGCAACTTGAAGAACTAATAGAGAGGAACCAGAATTCTGAGAAGAAGAATTCGAGAGAAAGGAGGAAAGAGGAGCAAAAGAAATTAGGAGAGTAATAAGATTTTGGAGAAATCAGGTATGGGGTAGATGTTTAATTTTATCAAAATGTCTGAATTTGATGGTTGATTCACTGATTAAAAGTTTGAAATGTTTGTTGAAATTCTCAAATTAAGGATGAATTATATAATAAAATTGTTGTTTTTAACTTAAATTGAACATGTTTATGGTTTAATTTTGATTTGGAACTAATTTGGGTGATTGAAACTGAGAAATTTAAAATCTGGATTTTGAAAATGGCGTACTGGAGGTGATTCACTGATTAAAAGTTTTAAATGTTGATGAAATTCTTGAAATTAAGGATAAATTATATAGTAAAATTGTTGTTTTTGACTTAATTTGGACATATTGCATGTTTAATTTTGATTTAGAACTAATTTGGGTGCTTTAAACCGAGAAATTGGAAATCTGGATTTTGAAAATGGCTTACAGGAAGCGAAGGAAGAAGAAAGGGACTAGATGGGAAATTTTGAAAAAGATTAAGGGTATACTGGTCATTTCATGATGGCTCCAGGACATGAATGGAATTATAGAAAATGTTCAAGGGTAAAATAGTCATTTTAAGGACATGAATGAAATTATAGAAAATGTTTAAGGGTAAAATAATCATTTTAGGGACATGAATGGAATTATAGAAAATGTCCAAGGGTAAAATAGTCATTTTAGGAACATGAATAGAATTATAGAAAATGTCTAAGGGTAAAATAGTCATTTTAGGGACATGAATGGAATTATGGAAAATGTCCAAGGGTAAAATAGTCATTTTAGGGACATGAATGGAATTATAGAAAATGTTCAAGGGTAAAATAGTCATTTTAGGGATATGGATGGTATTATAGAAAATGTTCAAGGGTAAAATAGTCATTTTAGGGACATGGATGGAATTATAGAAGATGTCCAAGGGTAAAATAGTCATTTTAGGGACATGGATGGAATTATAGGAAATGTTCAAGGGTAAAATGGTCATTTTACAACCTAATGACATAAATGGAATTTTGAAAAAGGTTAAGGGTATAATCGAGATAGAGTCAAACAGTATATTACCCCCTCTTTGTTTACTAGGAAAACGACTTAGTAAACATTCGAATTTGAGGATAGTGCCTTCATCAAAGTTATAAGTTATTGTCTTGTCTTTCCAACACAATTGGAATCATCTTAAAAGGAGGTATAGAACTCGAGATATGGACAAAACACTGAACCCTACAAAATAGAGTATTAATAGAAATTGTTTTGTTTGAAGCAACTATGAATTTCAATTGAAATTTTGAATATATGAATGAGATGTTTCTAAGTACTTAATTTATTATAGACTGTTTCATTTCATACAAGGCATAAACATAGTGCATGAAATATTTTCTAGAACTCACAGAAAAGTATTTACAGAAAAGTATTTGGAAATTTCTCTTAAGTTGCTACCAAGGACGGTTGGTAGTAATAATGATATGCAAAACACAATTTTGAAAATATTTCTGTGAGTCAATTTACTATCAAGAGCATCTGGTAGTGGAATATGACTATGAAAATGGTCATCCAAATGAGACAGAGAATGTATGAGAATGAATTATTGAGAATCGAGCTACTAGAATCTCTGATAGTAAATGGAGGAGTAGAATAGGTAAGACAGGACCTTTGGTCTATGGGGATGGATCATTGGTCTAGGGATGTTTGGGCATGGGCAATTCCATAAGTGGTCAGTCTTTATTTGATTATGTGTCATGGTAGCCTATCGGGTGCACTGACACTCCGACTACTGTCTACTTGTTCGCGTTTAGTGGGGCATTGCCGAATCACCGGACAGGGTGATGTTAAGCTCTGGTTCCACTAGACACTCATATGAGTCTCCATGGAGCACTGAGTCAAAAATAATTTTTTAGATTTTGAGTCAAAAGCATGATTTTAAAGTTTTACGTTTTAAGTCACATGTGCATATCATAAACATATTGCATGATGAAATTATAGATTATTCATGATTTGTATGATATTATCTATTATGATTCCATGATTGATTTATTTGTTTCTCATAATTAATTTTCATATTAAATTATATATGGTTGTATATTTATATACAGTTATGAACTTATTAGAATGAATGTTTGTTTTATTTGTCTGTGGATAAAACTAAATGTCTAACCCCATAAATATTTCAATCCCAGATGTTGGTGACGTGTGATGCAGGAATGTATAGTTCAAGAGATAGATGTCAGATGCAAAAATCCAGAGCTTAGGTTGGGAATTGTATAACATATAAGTATAACTTTATGACTTGTAATATTCTGAAAACTTTGTACTAGAATTTATTGCTTGATTTAATATAAAACTTTACCTAAATTAATTGTTCACTTGGTATATTTTCTATTAACCTTCTATGAATATTGAAAATATTACTAACTTAGATAATAAATTATGATTAATAAATGTAATCTGTAAGGGGGGTTACACATACTTTCCTTATGCATTTATTTTTTCTCTTATTTTTAACACTCCTGAAATGATGAGGGTATGAATGATTTGACTTTTTCAAAATGGTTTTATTATTTTTGTTTTTTATTTGTTTTGTAACCCCTTTATCTCTTCTGTAAGTCAACGGGGCTACTTAGCTTACAAAGAACCTGAAACCAGGCTAGCTTAAATGAAGACAGTCCGAGATAAAGTTGGTTTGTTATTAAATTATTAGCTTTATAACCCCTTATCTCTTCTGTAAGTCAACGTGGCTACTTAGCTAATAAAGAACTTGAAACCAGGCTAGCTTAAATGAAGACTATCCAAGATAAGGTTGTTTATTAAGAAAATTTTATTATTGTTTACTATATGATTATTTTATGCAAATGCAACAAACAAAATGCAACAAACATATGCACAAACAATTCACTCATTCGCAAAAAAGAGCGACGATGTTTTAATTACGAGGTAGGGGTATCCTGCAGAAAAATGCGTAGTAAGGGTAGGTTTTAACTGTCCTCACCAAGGTCAAGTCCCCAAGGTGCCCCCATTATAGGGTTCCTACAGTCTCCCAGCCCTCAAACCATGTGTGGCTCAAGTGCCTTGTTGACGTCCTACAGACTGAGAGAGGAGGGTTATCACCTTGAGTGGTGGCTTCTGACAACAACCTGCTGGCACTAAGGCCATTACCACGACCGGCCATAAACACCACCCATTCCCTATGTGTATTCACTCTTGCTCTCGGGTGTAGAGGGACTATTGTGTGCAAGGGTTCGTGTACAGTTTGTATTTCAAACAATTGCAGAAAATAAACAGACAACAGTTATTAAAGCCATATAAGAAAAACATGTTATACAAACAAAGGGTAGAGGCATAATTTCAAATCTACTATTTTTGAATTATTCCATCACTAAATGGGATCAACACTCATGACTTCCCCAATGAAGTCGCCATTTTTCACCGTCGTCCCTTCCCGGAAAAATGGGGAGGTAAAATCGAAGTGAGGCGGTCGGTTGTGACACGATGGTTAATTGAATCACGTACTTTGTAAAAATATGGTCATTGCTCTTTGGGTGTTTAAGAACTACCCTTAAGAGCGAGGTTTTCGTAAAGGGTTCTGGAGTCGTCACCAATGTTTTTACCATAAACATTGGAAAAGGAGAATAAAAAAAGGCGTTGGTTTTAAGAAAACCAACTTTGGTCATTACAACCAGAGTTGGGTAAGGGAGTTAGTTACGTGTGGAGAAGGTGTTAGCACCCCCGCAACGCCTTTTTTGGGTTTCCTATGATGGAATAATCTTAAAATAAAGACATAAAAATTATGCTTCTACCCTATTTATTCATTGCAGTATTTAAATAACTATCTACATGGCTCTAATATCTAATGCACACAAAGGAAAGCAATAAAAGAGAGAATAGAGAAAAGAACCTCTGAAACAAGCTTTTTATAAATTTTTCAAACTTGAGGACGCTTTTTGGCAGTCTCCTCCCTCTACAAAGACGCTCTTCTCTCGACCAAAAAAATAAAACTCAACTCTCGAGTGTTCGAAAGATCACTCGGACTCTGTAATAATGCTCAGAGTTGTCTAGAAGTTTTAGAATGCCTTCTAGGGTGAGAGGAGAGTGTGTGAATATGTGGAAAATGAGAAAATAAGGCCCTATTTATAGGGAAACGTGCCAGGAGGTCTGGACGGTCGTCTGGTCATCATGGACGGTCGTCTAAGGCTTAAAATAAGCGTGGACGGTCGTCTGGTCATCATGAATGATAGTCCAAGGCTTAAAATAAGCATGGACAGCCGTCTGGTCATCATGGACGGTTGGCCAAGGCTTAATAATAAGCATGGATAACCATCTGGTCAACATGGACGGCAATCCAAGGCCTTCTGACAAAATTTCTAATTTTTATTTTCTCAGAAAACCCTCCTTATCCTAAATGGAACCTAGAAAATGCTACTAGGGGCCTAAGGAAGCCTTTACCTTCTTCGAAACGAAGGATTTCTGAACTTATTGCGAGGCTGGGCAAGATTTGGGGTCTACAATCCCATTGTAGAATTGCTTCCACCTTAGTTGGGTCTACTGACACTCCCTCTTTGGAAATCACATGGCCTAAAAATTTTACTTCTTTTAACCAAAATTCACACTTAGACAATTTAGCATACAATTATTGTCTTTCAAAATTTGAAGAACAACTTGAAGGTGTTCCGCATGATCTTCAAAAGTTTTAGAATAAATAAGAATGTCATCTATAAAAATCACAACAAAATGATTTAAAAATGGACGAAAAATCCTATTCATATAATCCATGAATATTGTAGGAGCATTGGTTACACCAAAATGCATCACTTGGTATTCATAATGACCATACCTAGTTTTAAATGCAGTTTTTTGTACATCTTCTGCCTTTACTCTGTTAGAATCGCGCAGCGGAAAGTTCGCGTGGTCGGACAAAAACCAAGAGGGGGGGTGAATTGGTTTCTTAATAAAAATTAGGTTTTCAAAATTTTCCCCAAATTTTACCGATTAAAAAAAAAACTGCGTAAATATAAATAGAGAAGAGTAGAGAAGATTAAACAGTAGGTTTATACTGGTTCGGATCAAAAGACCCTACGTCCAGTTGCTAATCACTCAAAAGAGGATTAACGCTGTCACTAAGAACAAATTGTTACAAACAGATTACAAATGAACAGATAAAGATCAGAATACACCTCTCTTGAAATCCACAAGAGATGATGAACAACTTTCCCCAGAGACGGCACAGCACACAATCCACTAAGAACTCCACTTAGTGATTCTTATCGCTTCTAGCCCACACCAGGTTCAGAAAGCCCCCTTTCCTTGCAACAAACAGTTCTCTGGCACTCACAGCACTTAACTTTTGTATGGAAAAGGTTGTTCTTGATTTCTGAGTGCCAAAGCAGAGTTTAAGTAGGGAAATTAGGGTTTAGGATTTAGGGATTTCGAAACTAGGGTTCTTGGTAATTGGGTTTTCGAAAATAGGGTTTGTTTGATGTTTAAAATCAGAAACAGACTGAAATAATCGATTATTTGGAGTGATAATCGATTAAAACAGAGCCAAATACGACAGAACCCAAACCTCTCTGGATTAATCGATTATTTGGTGAAATAATCGATTATCTGTACGGAACAGTACAAAATAATCGATTATTTTGCTGTTTAATCGATTAAAACAGTGACTTTGTATAGAAAGTGGTTTTCTCACTGTTTTAATCGATTATTTACCTATATAATCGATTAAAGCCGAGCCTGCATGATAAATTTGAGCATTTTGAAGCTTCTAAGTTACAGACTATGTACCGGCTATCTTAGATTCTATAATTACAGACTCAATCAAACTAAAACAGAGTTATTACAATATAGAAATCATCAATCTTCAATCTTCAATACTCTAAGTCTTTAAGCTCTTGGATCATCATCAAAATCAACATTCTTCATGATCATTATTTGCAACATCAAGTCCTTGAATGTTCAACAATCTCCCCTTTTTGATGATGATCAAAATTATCTTTTTAAAGCCCTTGTAATAACTCTGTTTTATCTGTCATACTAACAAACACATTAAACATACCGAGATAAAATTTAATATTGAATCATAGGCTTTAAATTTTTCTCCCCCTATTTTGATTATAATAAAAAAGAACTCTGCAACATTAATCATAAGAGCTCCCCCTCAAGATATGCATAAGTTAGAGAAAGCTCCCCCTCAATTATAGCATGAAAGAAACATCAAATTTTATTTCACAATCATTCAACCATTACAACATCAAGACAATAACAAAAGAAAATACATTGATTATCTCTATATCGAACGGCTTTAATCGATTATTTCTAGCAAATAATCGATTATCTGAGGTATTTAATCAATTATTTCACGAAATAATCGATTATTCCGAGAGGAGAATACCCTGTTTTGGACGTTTTGAGGGAAAATAATCAATTATCACTTCCGATGATCGATTATTCCAGAGGCTATATCAAGTTTTTGAGATTTATATGCATAATAACCTATGAACATGCTACACCACGAATTTTAACATAACAATTATCCAGAAGCAGTCAAATTAAGCAGATTTTAAGCTATTTCTAATATCCCTAAGTCTCTTCTAAGATCATAGAATCTATCCTTGGGTAGAGGCTTAGTAAATATATCTGCTAATTGACGTTTAGTGTCTACATACTCTATTTTGCAGTTTCCTTTGCTTGATATGATCTCTTAAAAAGTGATGTCTAATCTCAATATGTTTAGTCCTAGAGTGCATTACTTGGATTCTTAGTTAGATTAATTGCACTCGTATTATCACACATTAAGGGTATGTCATTTAAATATATACTATAATCCTCTAACTGTTGTTTCATCCACGGAATTTGAGCACAACAACTACCAGCTGCAATATATTCGAGCTTCGAGTGGTAGATAAAGCTACACATGCTTGTTTCTTAGAATGCCATGATATTAAGGATGAACCTAACAAATGACATGTCCCACTAGTGCTTTTCCTATCAATTTTACATCCACCATAATCAGCATCGAGAATATCCTAATAAACTAATACAAGCATTAGACGGATACCACAAGCCAAATCCAGTAGTTCCTTTTAAGTATTTTAAAATATGTTTTACTGCAATTAGATGAGATTCTTTAGGACAAGCCTGAAATCTAGCACACATACGGACAGAATGCATAATATCGGGTCTACTTGCAGTTAAGTATAATAGTGATCCTATCATACCTCTATACATAGTTTGATTAACTTCCAAACCTGATTCATCCTTGTCTAGATAGCATGAAGTTCCCATGGGTGTGTTAGCTTCCTTTGAGGTGTCCATTCCAAACTTTTTGAGAATCTCTTTGCGAGTATTTAGTTTGAGAGATGAAAATGCCATCTTTAAGTTGCTTGATTTGAAGTCCAAGGAAGAATGTTAATTCTCCCATCATAGACATTTCAAACTCTCCCTGCATAATCTTAGCAAATTCTACACACAAAGAATTATCAGTTGATCCAAAAATAATATCATCAACATATACCTGGACCAATAAAGTATGTTCTTTAACTTTCTTAATAAACAGTGTAGAATCAATTCTTCCTCTTGAAAAATCATTTGCAGTTAGAAAACTACTTAGCCTTTCATACCAAGATCTAGGAGCTTGTTTTAATCCATATAATGCTTTCTTCAATTTGAAAATATGATTAGGATTATTAAAATCTTCAAATCCAGGGGGTTGCTCTACATACACTTCTTCTTTGATAAAACCATTTAAAAATGCACTCTTAACATCCATTTGATATAATTTAAATTTCATCATAGATGCATAAGCAAGAAGTAGGCGTATAGCCTCTAACCTGGCCACAGGAGCATAAGTTTCATCATAATCTATACCTTCCTCCTGACAATAGCCTTTTGCAACAAGTCTGGCTTTATTCTTTGTTATATTACCATCTTCATCAAGCTTATTTCTGAATACCCATTTAGTTCCAATAACTTGATGTGACTCTTCTCTTGGGATTAGATCCCAGACTTGATTCCTTTCAAATTGGTTAAGTTCTTCTTGCATGGCTATGCACCATTGATCATCTTTAAGTGCTTCATCAATGTTTTTAGGTTCAATCTGTGACACAAAAGCAACAGACATACAGAAATTATTCATATTTCTAGTTCTTACCCCTTTTGAGATGTCCCCTATAATGTTGTCCATTGAGAGTCCTCTAGGTGATTGTCATTCTTTTGCTAATTGAGGAGTTTGAGAAGGCACATTATCTTCCAAGTATAATTCATCAAGGGCCTCTCTTATATATTCATCATCACCTGCAAGTCTTTTATTTGACTCAAGAGGATTTCCCCCAAGGTCTACAATCTCATCAAAGGTAACATGTATAGATTCTTCTATATTCAAAGTTCTCCTATTAAACACTCTATATGCCTTGCTAGTTAAAGAATAACCTAGAAAAATGCCCTCATCGGCTTTTGATTCAAATTTTCCTAGATTGTCCTTTCCATTATTTAGCACAAAACATTTACATCCAAAAATCTTTAAATGAGCAACATTAGGTTTTCTACCATTAAACAATTCATATGGAGTAGATTTTATAATTGACCTAATGAGCATTCTATTTAAAACATAACATGCAGTGCTAACCGCATCAGCCCAAAAATATTTAGGAACATTAGATTCATTTAACATAGTTCTTGCAAGTTCCTCTAATGACCTATTTTTCCTCTCAACTACACCATTTTGTTGGGGAGTCCTAGGAGCAGAAAAGTTATGTAATATACCATTTTCCTCACAATAATTCTCAAACTTTTCATTTTGAAACTCACCACCATGGTCACTTCTTAAAACTTTAATTCTTAGGTCCTTTTCATTTTGTATTTGTTTTGCAAATTTTCTAAAGACCTTAAAAGCTTCACTTTTCGTAGTTAAGAAAAATGTCCAAGTGTATCTAGAGTAATCATCAACAATTACAAGTCCATAATAATTTCCACCAAAGCTCTTTATCCTAGAAGGTCCAAATAAATCTAAGTGTAATAATTCTAGGGGTTTTGAAGTGGAAATCACATTCTTTGATTTAAATGATGATTTTACTTGTTTACCTTTTTGGCATGCATCACACAATCTATCTTTTTCAAATTTTAACTTAGGCAATCCAATAACTAAGTCTTTTGATATCAATTTATTCAAGTGATGCATATTTATATGAGCCGCTCTTTTATGCCATAACCAAGGGTTCTCTTCCTTAGCAACTAAACATGTTATACTAGACTCATGTAAACAATCCAAATCAATCAAATATATGTTGTTATGCCTAATGCCTTTTAATTCTACTTTTTCGGAATCTACTAAATGTATGGTGCAAAATTTGCTTTCAAAAGTTACCTTGAATCCTTTGTCACACAATTGGCTTATGCTAAGAAGGTTATGCTTTAATCCATCAACAAGAAGCACATCCTTAATCTCCAATGTGTTTGCACCACCTATGTTTCCAATTCCGAGAATCTTCCCTTTGTTGTTATCCCCATAAGTCACATATCCTTGTTCTTTGGCTTTGAAACTTACAAATTTCGTTTTATCTCCAGTCATATGTTTTGAGCATCCACTATCAAGATACCACATAGACTTCTTTGATTTGGAAGTTTCCTACAACACAAGAACATATAAACTTAGGTCCCCACAACTTTTGGGTCCTTGGGGTTAGAGACATAACAATCTATTTAAATACTGCAAAACTTCTTTTAATTAATCTGCTGGTTTAATTAATCTGTTAAAAGATTCTTTTAATCTGTTAAAAGTGCAGTTTTAATCTGTTAAAACGTCTTTTAATCGATTAAAATGCAGTGTAGAAAAAATTTTTAAGTTGTTTTAATCGATTGAAACGAGATTTAATCGATTAAAAGAATTCTGATCGGTCATAACTAAATTCTGATCGATCATAACTGATTCTGATCGGTCATAATTACATTCTAATTGATCATCCTGACCCTTTAAGTGATTTTAATCGATTGAGACGTGTTTTAATCGATTGAAAAGAATTCTGATCGCTTATAATTTGATTCTGATCGATCATCCTGACCCTTTAAGTGATTTTAATCGATTGAAACGTGTTTTTAATCGATTTAAAAGATTCTGACCGCTCATAATAAAAATCTGGTCGATCACAATGAGTTCTAAATGGTTTTAATCGATTAAAAACAAGTTGTATCGATTAAAATACTGTAAAAACACTTCTTTGAACATTCTAAGTGATTTTATTCGGTTCTTTCAAAACTGCATCAGTTAAAAACATGTTTTAAGAAAGCTTTTGTAAAAATACTTTGTTTTTAGTTGTTTAAAACAATTTTAGAGGCTTTTCGCAAAAATCTTTAAGTGAAGAACCTTCATGCAATAGAAAAGATAAAATGTTTTTACCTAATCATTCTGTTTAAAACATACTAAATGATCCATTTTCTTTGAATAAATACAAGATACAAATAGATTTATTTAACAATTGGAACCCAAATATATTTACCTTTAGGAACACCAAAATGTTTAATTTTACACTTATTTGAAGTGTGACCTTGTTTCATACAATAGAAGCATGCATTTGGAGTAGCTTTAGAACAAGATACATTATTAACATGACATGCTCTAGTTCGTTTTTCTACCCATATTCTTTTCTTTTTAGATTTACTCTTTTTCAAAGAAACTCTTTGATTTACATTATTTTGAGCAATTACCATTTCATGCTTCCTAAGATCATCAATTTATTTTTCGGCTTTGTCAAGCAAATGGTTAAGAATATCTATGTCATATTCATGCTCTTTACAATTTGCACAAGCTAAGTCCTTATTCTCATCTAAGCATACAATTTTCGTATTAGCTACCTCCTTTTCTTCTAAACATGCAATTTTCAATTTTAAGGACTCATTTTCCTTTTCGGATCTTCTTAGATTTTTCTTTACAACTTTAAATTCGTTTTTCATATCCATAAATGCAGTAAATAACTCATTATAAGCATTTTGCAATTCATCATGGTCATTTTCTTCACTACAGGATGAATCGGAGTCACTAACCTCAAAATCCGAAGAAATGTTATCATTTGCCATTAAGCAATTGTTTGCTTCTATTTCCGAGTCGCTTGATTCTGAATTTGAATCACTGTCATCCCAAGCAATATATGCTTTCTTCTTGAATTGCTTTTTGCCCTTGTGTTCATCATTTTTCTTGTTTGGGCATTCGGTCTTTATATGCCCTGCTTCACCACAACCAAAGCATTTTATATTAACGGAAGAATTTTCTTTTACCTTTCCCTTACCTTTGAAAGGATGTCTTCCTTTTGCTTTCATCATCTTGGTGAACTTCTTTATAAAAATACTCATCTCTTCTTCATCAATTTCGGAGTCTTCTTCTTCTTCTTACTTATTTTTGCTTTTTGAAATCTTGGTCTTGAAAGCTAGGTTCTTCTTTTGATATTGACCCTCTTCCTCATTTAGTCTTCCAAGGTCAAGTTCATGCTCCCTAAGCTTTCCAAATAACGCCGCCATAGACATAGTGGCAAGATTTTGTGACTCCGAGATGGCCGTCACCTTTGGTTGCCATTTCCTATCCAGAGATTTCAAAATTTTAACATTTAATTCATCAACGTCAAAAATTTTACCTAGTCCGGTGAGATGGTTCACGATATGAGTGAAACGTTTCTGAACGTCGAAAATCGTTTCGCCGGGTTGCATCCGGAACATCTCGTATTCTTGGATTAGGGAGTTTTTATGCGCTCTTTTGACGTCGTCAGTTCCTTCGTGGGTCACCCTTAGCATTTCCCACATTTCCTGTGCACTTTTACAAACTGAAATTCTATAAAACTCATCAAGGGTTAGAGCAGATGAAATAATGTTTCTAGCCCTAACATCAAATTGTGCTTTTCGACTTTCTTCTGTAGTCCATCTAGAAATAGGTTTAAGAACGTCAACACCGTTCTCAGTAGTTTTAGGAACAAATGGACCATTTAAAATTGCGTCCCAAACGCCTCTATCAACAGACTCTAAAAATATTTGCATACGTACTTTCCAAAAAGGATAATTTTGACCCGCAAAAAGTGGGGGTCTGTTGATAGACGCACCTTCGACAAAAGTTTGATTTTGTCCGACCATTTTCAAAAATTTGAATGACTATCAAAGCAAGCTCTGATACCACTTGTTAGAATCGCGCAGCAGAATGTTCGCGTGGTCGGACAAAAACCAAGAGGGGGGGTGAATTGGTTTCTTAATAAAAATTAGGTTTTCAAAATTTTCCCCAAATTTTACCGATTAAAAAAAAACTGCGTAAATATAAATAGAGAAGAGTAGAGAAGATTACACAGTAGGTTTATACTGGTTCGGATCAAAAGACCCTACGTCCAGTTGCTAATCACTCAAAAGAGGATCAACGCTGTCACTAAGAACAAATTGTTACAAACAGATTACAAATGAACAGATAAAGATCAGAATACACCTCTCTTGAAATCCACAAGAGATGATGAACAGCTTTCCCCAGAGACGGCACAACACACAATCCACTAAGAACTCCACTTAGTGATTCTTATCGCTTCTAGCCCACACCAGGTTCAGAAAGCCCCCTTTCCTTGCAACAAACAGTTCTCTGGCACTCACAACACTTAACTTTTGTATGGAAAAGGTTGTTCTTGATTTCTGAGTGCCAAAGCAGAGTTTAAGTAGGGAAATTAGGGTTTAGGATTTAGGGATTTCGAAACTAGGGTTCTTGGTAATTAGGTTTTCAAAAATAGGGTTTGTTTGATGTTTAAAATCAGAAACAGACTGAAATAATCGATTATTTGGAGTGATAATCGATTAAAACAGAGTCAAATACGACAGAACCCAAACCTCTCTGGATTAATCGATTATTTGGTGAAATAATCGATTATCTGTACGGAACAGTACAAAATAATCGATTATTTTGCTGTTTAATCGATTAAAACAGTGACTTTGTATAGAAAGTGGTTTTCTCACTGTTTTAATCGATTATTTACCTATATAATCGATTAAAGCTGAGCCTGCATGATAAATTTGAGCATTTTGAAGCTTCTAAGTTACAGACTATGTACCGGCTATCTTAGATTCTATAATTACAGACTCAATCAAACTAAACACAGAGTTATTACAATACAGAAATCATCAATCTTCAATCTTCAATACTCTAAGTCTTTAAGCTCTTGGATCATCATCAAAATCAACATTCTTCATGATCATTATTTGCAACATCAAGTCCTTGAATGTTCAACATACTCTCATTTGGTGATATCCTGATCTTAAATCTTTTTTAAAAAATACAGAAGCTCCTCTTAATTGATTTAACAAATCATCTATTCTTGGAAGAGGGTATTTATTCTTTATGGTGAATTTATTTAACTAACGATAATCTACACACAACTTAAAGCTTCCATCTTTCTTCTTAACTAACAAAACACGAGCTCCCCAAGGTGATACACTAGGACGAATGAATTGTTTCCCAAGTAATTCTTCCAATTGTTTCTTCAGTTCTGTTTGTTCAGACGGTGACAATCCTAAATGGTGCCATAGAAATTGGTCCAGTTCCAGACATTAAATCTATTAAAAAATCAATATCTCTATTGGGTGGTAAACCAGGAATATCATTAGGAAAAACTTCAAGAAAATTTTGAACAACTGCTATTTTTTCAAATTGACTTCCTCCTTTACTTCCACAGAAGATAGTAACAAATATCCTTGAATTTTGTTCTTCAAATACTCATTTACTGAGTTGGTAGAGAAATTCAAAAGATTCTCAGAATTTGAAAATATTAGTGCTTTTTCTGCACAATTCAGAAGGACTTGATTGGAAGATAATCAGTCCATACCCAAGATTACATCCAATTGAGATACAGGTAGAGAAATTAAATTTACAAGAAATTTCCTATTTTCAATGAACAAAGGACAATCTAGACAAATTTTATTGTTGATTACAGACTTATTTGTGGGAGTTAAAACAATCAAACTAGTGTCTAGAAAAGAAGTCGGCAATTCAAGGTGTTGGACACAATCATTAGAAATAAATGAATGAGTTGCGCCTGAATCATACAGTACATTTAAAGTTTTGCCTTTAATGAAACACATACCTTGGATCAAATCATTATTCTCAGAGGCTTCAGTTCCATTCATGGTATATACTCTTCCTGTTGTAGGAAGTCTTCTTTTTGGTGCAGAAGGATCAGAATTTGGTTTTTGTTGCTGACATTCAGAGAATATATGACCAGGTTTTCCATACTTAAACAGACAAGCCCTTTAAGCTGACAATTTTTAGCATAATGGTCTTGTCCGCACTTGAAGCACTTAAGCTAACTATTTACAGGTTTATTAAAATTTCCTACAGAAAATGGGCTGGGTTGGGATCTCCATTGGGGGCAGTTGTAAGATTTTCCTTCATTTTGTCTCCTTTTATTATGCTGGGGTCCAAAATATTTTGGTTTAGTATTTTGATGGTTTTCAAAATCTTCCAAAAATCTACATTTATGAATAAGCGTAGGAAATTAAGAAATTTATAGTATTCCTACTGCTTTTCTCAATTCAGACCTAAGTCCATTCTCAAATTTTATACACTTCATTCTTTCATCAGGGTGATTAAAGAATGCAGAGTATTTTCCTAGCTCTTCAAACTTAGAGGCATATTCTCCTACTGTCATACCTCCTTACTTTAATTACATAAACTCTATTTCTTTTGCCCTCCTCACATCATTGGGAAAATATTTTTCTAAAAATTTTGTTCTAAACACCTCCCAAGTAATTATTATTCTTCCTCCTTCTAGTAATCTCTTGGTACTATCCCACCAATATTCAGCCTCTCCTATCAACATAAACACAACATAATTCACCTTTTCGTCATCAGGACAATTCATAACTTGAAATATTTTTTCCAATTCTTTAATCCATAATTTAGCCTTTTCTGGGTTATAACCTTCAGAAAATTGTGGAGGTTTGTTTCTCCTAAATTCAACTAAACCTTGTGATCCATTGGTTCCTTCAGGTATTTGGTTCCTTAATAATACAACGGTCATGTCTCGGATAGCTTGTACCGCTTTTATCAACTCGTTGTTCCTTCTATTATTTGCCATATGGAATTATATAAGTTAGGATTCATAAGATATCATGATAGGCTCATTTCACAGGTCACACATGAAACGTTGCTCTGATACCATCTAATATGGTGTCCTTTTTTTTCACATTGTTAACCATATTTTAAGACATTACTACTTTCTATTAAGTCTTGACAAAAGTAAGATATGAGATAAATGTTTATACATTTATATGTACAAAGAAGTGAACTTTACAAGTTTACATTTGACAAACAATTATTACATTTGACAAAAATTATTACATTTGACAAACAATTATTACATTTGACAAAAATTTTCTTCTAACAGTGGTTGAATGATACATGTTTTCCATCTTGATGCTTTCATTTATTTATGTTGATATTTTAGCTGTAACATGAACAAGAAATAACAATAAGGAAGTGAGAATAATTATCATTTAAAATAATACCATCTTATAATGATATATAAAATATATTTTTCAGCTTGCTCAACTTATTTCATTTATTCCATTTATAAAGATTTAAATTAAATTTGTAGCGACTAGTCAAGATAAATGAGCTCAATTTTAATCACTCTCTCAGTGATATTTACTCATTTAAATCCCCAAGGTCCAACTTCCATCTACAATATAATCAAATCTTCATAAATAGATATTATTATAAAAAAAAATTAAATAATATAAATATAAATTAATAAATAGGACCGAGTGCAAGACTCGGAGATAAAATAGAATAAACAAACAGGACCAGTACATAATTGGAGATAATTAAAATAGGACGAATGCAAGACTGGAGATAAAATAAAATAAATAAATAGGACCATTACGTAATTGGACATAAATAAATAAGAGCAATGCATAACTAGAGATAAAATAAGCAAGCATAAGACAGGATCAGTACGTAATTGGAGATAATTAAATTAGGACCAGTGCAGGACTGGAGATAAATAATAAAATATAAAACACAACCAGTACTTAACTGGAAGTAAATAAAATATAAAGAATAAATAGAATGAGGTTAGGGACATCTCACTCCATAACCATAAGTAAAAATAAAGAAGAATATTGATAAACGTCTCCTTCCCCTACCTTAAGAACTGCAGATGATGTACCAAAATTTTGTAGAGGTGACTTATCTTTCACTCTTTATCTTCCTCTCCCTTCCTCTTTCTTTCTTTCTTTCTCTCTCTCTTTCTCTCCCTCTCACTCATTCCTCTCCCTTTCTTCTTTCTTTCTTTCCTTCTCTCTCCTCTCTTTCTCTTTCTTCTCCTTCAATTTTTCTTTTCTCCTACGTAACCCCTCCCCCTCCCATTTATAGCCATCATTTTTTTTTATTTTATTTATCTTTTTTTTCTTTCCTTCATTTTTGGAATCTTATCTCTTGATTGATTTTTTTTTATGATTTCCTATCATTAATTAAAATTTATCTCTTAACATGAAGAGATAAGATTCTTATCTTCATCCTTTTTTTCTTTTTTTTTTTTTAATATATATATACATATATATATATATATATATATACTTACTAAAAATTTAAATAATATATATATATATATATATTAATAATAATTTAAACTATGATTATTATTTTAATAAATATATATATTATTTATTTATTTTTACATAAATGAGTTTTTTATTTTAAAATTATTTAAATTACCTAAAATATTATTTAATATATTGTATTTGAAAAAAAAAATACATAATCAATTTTGAGATGTTACACTCTTACTCTAGGAAGACCATTCTTAAAAATTGCACATACCAAGATAGATGTTTATGATGGAACCTCAACTATGGAATTTGGTAACACATTAATTAAATTTAACATCCTATATGCCTTGAAACATCCATGTGAAGATCATTTTGTGTTTAGGATTGATATTGTTGATGAATTGATTTTTTAATATGTCCCAAAGTTCTTTAATCATGATGTTGATTTTGTGCTTAATCAAAATTCACGATTTTGTGATGATTATGGTGAGCGGAACCTGAATTCGCTTATCGAATTTATTCCAGAATCCTATTTCGAGATTAATATTGATATGGGTGATGAGCAAAAGTTGAATCCGCTCAGGGAATTTCTTCCTGAATAAAAAATAAAGCTTGATCATCAACTACTAACTTTGATAAGTGAAATCGAGCCACAATGAAAAAAATGAAAAAATTTCAGAAAATATTTGTAGACCCCAAATTTTGTCAGGTCGCAAAATAAAAAGCAAAAGACCTCCAAATTCGAAGATAGGTAAGTCCTAAAAGGTCCTTAGGATAGACTATTAGGCCCCATATTAGAGTAGGAAGGCTTTTTGTACGGAAAAAATACGGAATTCCACCTGAAGGGTCGAGACCGCCGTCTCGTTTGGCGAGACGGTCGTCTCGCCACTTGCCATGGCGAGACCACCTTCCAGTTTGGCGAGATAGCCTTCTCGCCATTTGTCAAATCAATACTACCGTCCCGATTGGCGAGACGGTTGTCTCGCCATTTGTCAAAAGCGAGATCGTCTTCCCGTTTGGCGAGACGGAGGTCTCGACCTAACAGGCGCGAATCCCTATAAAAGGAGGGTGCTCTCCCCTTCATTTCACAGAGTTCTTCAATCTTTCCATCTATCATTTCTTAAAATTCTTCTCCTAGATTCCCTTCGAAGCATTTTCGAAGTTTTCTAAGTGTTCTTATATAGCTTTTTATAGCGTTGTGAGAGAGAAAGACCGACATTGTAGAGCGAAGGACTACCAAAAAGCATCCTATTTTAAGAGAATTAATCAAGAAAGCTTGCTCCGGAGGTTTCTTTAGTCTCTCTCCCTCTCTTTTACTGCCTTTTTATTTATATTTATCTATACATTAGCTACTAAGGCCATATAGTCATTATTTTCTTAATTCCGCAAATAAAAGGGTAAAACCGTCATTTTAAAGTTTATTTATGAAATAACTGGCCTATCATAGGGAACCCGAAAGGGGCGTTGTGTGGGTGCTAATACCTTCCCCACACGTAACTAACTCTCTTACCCAACTCTGATTATAATGGTCAAAGTTGGTTTTCTTAAAAACCAACGCCTTCTTTTTTTTCCTTTTCTGATGTTTTCGGTAAAAACATTGATGGCGACTCCATAAGAACCCTGTTCAAAAACCTTGCTTTTAGGTCCAGCTCGGTTATCGGAGAACCTAAAAGATCCCTTTCGAAAACCTCGCTCTTAGGTCCAGTCCGGTTATCAGACAACCTAGAGGCATTTTAACATCATCCCTTTAAAACACAAAAATGGAAGTCAGAATCATCGCGTCGCTCCGACCGCCTCTTTTGACGGCGGCGACAGATGACGAATCCACTGGGGAAGCCTAGAGAGTTGATCCCATTTAGTGATGGGCTGGTTTAATAAATAAACTTAGAAATTTTGCTTTTACCCTACCTTATCTTATAACATGTTTATTTGCTTGGCTTTAATAACTGGTTTTGTTTATTTTACGCAATTGTTTGAAACACAAACTGTACACAAACCCTTGCACACAACAGTTCCCTCTATACTCGGGGGCAAGTGAGAAATCCATAGGGAGTGGGTGGTAGGTACGGTTTGCCGTAGTGAGGGCCATGAGCCCACCAGTATGATCGGAAACCACCACTCAAGGTAATAACCTTCTTCTTTTGGCACAAAGACTGACTATGGCCTTAGTGCTAAGCCTTGGTGAGAACAGTTAGAACCTACCTTTGTCAATGCACTCTTCTGTAGGAAAACCCTACCTCGTGATTGAAACGTCATCTTACATGTTCGCAAATGAGTGAATTGTGTGTGCATTTGTTTGCTGCATTTGATTGCATAGCATAACCAAACAACAGATGAAAAGAGAAAAATCACAAAAATATTTTCCCAATAAACACCCTTATCTTAGACAGTCTGCCTTTTAGCTAGCCTGGTTTCAGGTTCTTTGTAAGCTAAGTAACCACGTAGTCCAACAAAAGAGATAAGGGACGCTAAAATTATTCTTTCGCAATAAACCATTTTATCTCGGACAATCTGCCTTTTAGCTAGCCTGGTTTAAAGTTCTTTGTAAGCTAAGTAGCCACGCAATCCGACATAAGAGATAAAAGGCCAAAAAAAAAATCAAATAAAAATGGGACATTGTTAATAAACATTAAATTCATAAAACACCCATATAGGTAGATTATTTTTGAAAAAAAAATACACAAATACTATCATACATCATGTAGAAATAAAACATGATAACATCTAGGAAAAAACAAACAATCGCATGCATACCTACAATAAGCATCATGTTCGTAAGCATGCATTTTGGTTTTTAGAAAATGGAGGGGACTAGTAGACAATTGAAGAAAGTGGACATTCCCCGATACCATACTGAGAAATTGGAACGGCTTTGCGCATTGATGCCACCAGAGGTCCGCTCTGACTTTGAAAAATCCTACGGACGGATTCTCGACCTGCTGAAGATCTGTGTCGATCCTACTTGAAAGAATTAATGGTTGAGTTCAAGAGGGGGGGTGAATTGAACTTTAAAACTTTTTCGCAAAACTTACTTTCTTTTGGAAGAATGAGTTATCTTTATTCAATCTTTGCGAAGGTAATTTGGTTTAAACACAACAAGTTTATAGACAGAAAATAAAAGAGATGAAAGAAGAATTTTA
>OY731400.1:42742553-42984280 GCA_963425845.1 Sphenostylis stenocarpa
ATGGCCGATCTCGCTTGGGACGGCCGTCCCACTTGGCCGTGGCAGCTTGGGACGGCCATCTCACATTTGGGACGACTGTCTCAACTTGTTTTGGCCAACTTTTGTGTTCTGGGACCCCCGGGAAGCTTTCCTTTCTTTATTCGGACGTCGGTTGATGCCGATAGACGCCTGTTGAAGCTTTATCTTCATATAGGAAGTCTTCTTGGCCTTTATTGAGATGTCAGGCGAGCTTTATCTTGTTGTAGGAAGTCTCCTTAGCCTTTATTGAGAGGCCGGGCAAAATTAGGGGTTTGCACTTGCGAAAGTGGCGAGACCGCTGTCTCGTTTGGCTAGACGGCCGTCTCGCCACCTGCGAATGGCGAGACGGCCCTCCCAGTTGGCGAGACGGCCATCTCGCCATTTTTGCAAGGTGAGACGGTCGTCTCGAATGTCGAGACGACCATCTCGACCTGACAGGCACGAATCCCTATAAATAGTCGCGTCATTCCCCTTATTTCACACAGTTCTTCCATTCTCTCTCTAGTAACTTCATAAAATTCTCTTCCTAGAACCCCTCCGAAGCACTTCCGAAGTTTTCTGAGAGTTTCTAAGAGTTTTTATAGCATTTTTGAGAGGTTTCCGGCGCTGTAGAGAGCGAGGGGCTGCCAAAAAGCACCCCAATTTTCAAGAGATTAATATAAAGCTTGCCTCGGAGGTTTCTACACACTCTCTCTCTCTTTACTGCTTTATCTTTAAATTGCACAGTAGATATTAGGGCCATGTAGTCGTAACTTTAAATTCTGTAAATAAAGGGTAAAAGCGTATTTTCACCGGTTTACTTATTTCAATAGCTGGCTTATCATAGGGAACCCGAAAGGGGCGTCGTAAGGGAACTAACACTTCCCTTACACGTAACTAACTCCCTTACCCAACTTTGGTTCTAATGACCAAAGTTGGTTTTTCGAAAACCAACGCCTTTTCACTCCTTTTCAAATGTTTCCGATAAAAACATCGGTGGCGACTCCAGAAGAACCCTTCAAAATTAGTTCTTGGGTTAGCCCGGTTATCGGACAATCCAAGAGCACCTTTTCAAAAACCTCGCCTCTAGGTTCAGCCCGGTTATCGGACAACCTAAAGGCGTTGTAACCACACCAATAAAAAAAACACGAAAATCAGAAAGTCGAAACCATCGCGTCGCTCCGATCGCCTCTTTTTGATGGCAGCGACGCCACTAAGAACTCCACTTAGTGATTCTTATCACTTCTAACCCACACCAGGTTCCAAAAGCCCCTTTTTCCTCCAACAAACAGTTCTCTGGCACTCACAGCACTTAACTTTTGTTTGAAAAAATTTGTTCAATTTTTTGAGAGCCTTAGAGAACCTTAAGTAGATGAATTAGGGTTTGGGAGTTGGGGATTTTCAGAACTAGGAGTATTGGGATTAGGGTTTTCAAAAATAGGTTTAATTTGAAGTTGAAAATCAAAATCTGACTGAAATAATCAATTAAATCAAGTGTTAATTGATTATTACAGAGCCAAAATCAACAGAACCCCAAAACGCACTGGTTTAATCGATTATTTACCCTGTTAATCGATTAACAGGTGTGTTAATTGATTATTACAGTGAACAGATACAGAAAATGGTTTTTCACACTGTAATAATCAATTATCTGGTGATTTAATCGATTAAACCCGAGCCTTTTTGATAAATATGAGTTTTTGAAGCTTCTAAAGAGTAGATTATGTACCGGCTATCTTAGACTCTAATATTACAAACTCAAACTCATCAAAACAGAGTTATTACACAACAATACAAGTCTTCAACTCTCTAGGTTCTTTGTTCTTGAATCATCATCAAAATTAACAAGCTTCATGTCCATGTAAGTTCAACATCAAGTCCTTGTATGTTCAATAGCTTTCCCTAGAGACGGCACAACACAAAATCTGCCAAGAACTCCACTTAGTGATTCTTATCGCTTCTAGCCCACACTAGGTTCCAAAAGCCCCTTTTTCCTCCAACAAACAGTTCTCTGGCAATCACAGCTCTCAACTTTTGTTTGAAAAAGGTTGTTCAATTTTCTGAGAGCCTTAGAGAACCTTAAGTAGATGAATTAGGGTTTGGGAATTGGGGATTTTCGAAACTTGGTGTATTGTGACTAGGGTTTTCGAAAATAGGTTTAATTTGAAGTTCAAAATGCAAATCTGACTGAAATAATCGATTATCTCAAGTGTTAATCAATTATTACAGAGCCAAAATCAATAGGAACGCACAACGCACTGTTTTAATCGATTATTTGCCATGTTAATTGATTAATAGGTCTATTAATCGATTAATAGGCATGTTAATCGATTAACAGGAGTGTTAATCGATTATTACAGAGAGCTGATACAGAAAATGGTTTTTCTCTCTGTAATAATCGATTATTTGGCCTTTTAATCGATTAAACCTGTGTGTTTTTTATAAAAATGAGTTTTTGAAGCTTCTAAACAGTAGACTATGTGCTGGCTGGCTATCTTAGACTCTAATATTACAGACTCAAAATCATCAGAACAGAGTTATTACACAAGAATACAAGTCTTCAACTCTCTAAGTCCATTGGTCTTGAATCATCATCAAAATCAACAAGCTTCATGTCCATGTAACTTCAACATTCATGTCCTTGTATGTTTCAACACTTTACACGGTATTGAGGAATATCCACTTTCTTCAACTGCCTACTACTAGATGCATGTTATGAGGGTGAAGTTTGGTGGATGCATGTATGCAAGTGTTTGTTGTTTTTCTAAACATCATCATGTTTTATTTCCTAACATGATGTATGATAGTGTTTGGGATTTTTGTATGCGGATGAGGGCATGAAGAATACCAACCGCTTTCTAGAATGCAAAAAGAATTTAAGAACGTTTATTTTTATTTTGAAATGAAATGAATGATTACTGTAGGATAGATATGCCTTAAGACAATGGCGTTGGTATCCTCTTAAAGCTCATGCTTCACGTAGCACCATACCCACTTTGGTATAATGGTTCCTTCCTCATAAAGGTCACCATATACCTTAACACACTTGTCTCTTCCTTATGGAAGACTACAAGCGCACTTGGGCCTCTTTCGCCTTTGTCTTAGGGATATCTAATGCCCCCTAGAATGAATGTATTTATGCATGTTCTAGTACAAAAAGGACCTTTTTATGAAAAAAAGGCGGAAAATATTAAAAGTAAGATAACTTTTGACTAGGATGTCGGATTTGGACGCACAACATATCAAAACGAAGAGGAAAAAGTGAAGAACAGGTGGCAAATTCCGAATGGGAATTGGCCCAACAATTTTCCCAAAAAATGCTCCTAAGACCCATTTTTTAAAGATTTATTAAGATGATGTGTATGCATACTATAGTTCTTTCTTGTTTTTACCACTTTACAAAATGATGCAGTATGAATGATACGACTTTGTCAAAAACAGTTTTGTTAAATCCGGTCATTTCTAAATGAATGAGTTTTATTTTTGCTCTTTTATTATGTTATCTCTTTATCCCTTCTGTCGGTCTGTGTGGCTACTTAGCTTACAAAGAACCTGAAACCAGGCTAGCTAAAATGAAAATTGTCTGAGATAAAGGTGGTTTATTATGAAAGAATGGTTTTAGAACTCCTTATCTCTACTGTCGACACATGTGGCTACTTAGCTTACAAAGAACCTGAAGCTAGGCTAGCTAAAATGTGAACTGTCCAAGATAAGGATGTTTATTATGAAAAAGGTTCTTACTTATTTTGCTTGTTGTATGATTATGCTATGCAACAAATAAATGCAACAAACAAATGCACAAACAATTCACTCAGCCGCAAACAGTGAGATGACGTTTTTATCACGAGGTAGGGGTATCCTGGAAAAAAGTGCGTATTCAAGGTAGTTTTAAATATCCTCATCAAGGTCAGGCCCCCAAGGTGCCCCCATTTTATGGGTCCCCACTCTCCCAACCTTCAAATCATGCATGGCACTAGGGCCTTGTCAGTCTTTAGGCCAAAAGAGGAAGGTTATCACCTTGAGTGGTGGTTTCCGACCATACTGGTGGGCTCTTGGCCCTCACTACGACAAATCGTACAATGTCATCCACTCCCTAAGGTTATCCCACTTGCCCCAAGGTATGGCAAGGGTTTATGTACAAGGGTTTGTGCACATTTGTTATTTCAAACAATTGCATAAAGTAAACGTACAACGGTTATTAAAGTCAAACAATAAATCATGTTATAAAAGCAAGGAAGGGTAAAAGCATAATTTCAAGTTTTTATTTCGTAAACTAGTTCATCACAAAATGGGATCAACTCTCTAGCTTCCCCAGTAGATTCGCCATCTGTCGCCACCATCGAAAGAGGCAGTCGAAGCGATGCGATGGTTTTCCTGACTCGCATTTTTTAAAGATGGTCAACATCCTTAAGATGTCCGATAACCAGACTGACCTTAAGAATGAGGTTTTCGAAAAGGGTTCTATGGAGTCGCCACCGATGTTACAATTCCTTTGGGTTATCCGATAACCGGGCTGAACCTAGAGGCGAGGTTTTCGATAACCGGGCTAACTCGAGAACTAATTTGAAAGGGTTCTTATGGAGTCGCCACCGATGTTTTTATCGAAAACATCGAAAAAGGAGAAAAAAAAGGCATTGGTTTTCGAAAACCAACTTTGGTCGTTAAAACCAGAGTTAGGTAAGGGAGTCAGTTACGTGTGAGGGAAGTGTTAGTTCCCTTACGAAGCCCCTTTTGAGTTCCCTATGATAGACCAGTTATTTTATAAATAAACTTTTGAAAAGACGCTTTTACCCTTTTATTTACGGAATTAAAATAACGACTACATGACCCTAATGTCTATTATGCAATTTAATCATAAAAATAAAGACAGTAAAAGAGAGGGAGGGAGTGAAGAAACCTCCGAAGCAAGCTTTTTAATTAATTCTCTTGAAAATAGGGTGCGTTTTGGTAGCCCTTCGCTCTTACAACATCAGAAATCTCTCGAAAACGCTATAAAAAGCTCTCAAAAATTCTCACAAACTCCGGAAATGCTTCGGAGGGGCTCTAGGAGAAGAATTTGAAGAAAGTGTAGAAGGGAAAGTGGAAGAACTGTGTGAAATGAGGGGGGAGCACTCACTATTTATAGGGATTTGCGCCTGTCAGGTCGAGATGGTCGTCTCGCCATTCGGGAAGGCGGTCTCGACTTGTAAAAGTTGCGAGACCGCCGTCCAGAGATGAGAAGGCCTTCTCGCCAAATGGGAGGGGGGTCTCGCCATTGGCAAGTGGCGAGATGGTTGTCTCGCCAAACGAGACGGCGGTCTCAACTTGCAGCAATGGCGAGACAGCGGTCCTGAAAAGCGAGACGGCGGTCTTGACCCCTGAAGGCAAAAATCCTTATTTTTGTACAGAAAATCCTTCCTATTCTAACATGGGGCCTAATAGTCTCTCCTAATGGCTTTTTAGGCTGCGTCCATCTTCAAATAGTAAGTCTTCTGCTCTTATTTTGAGGCCGGGCAAGATTTGGAGTCTACAGTTGCCCCCCCCCCTTTACCTGACTAGTCGATTACTAGCTCATCGTGCCGAGTAGATCGACTGGAGGGTAAAGGAGTTGACCCTCTAGCCTAGTTACCCTTCGGATGTTCCATCTTGCGGCGGTTGATCTTTTGGGGAAAAGTGTGTTGTGCGCCTCCAGGATGCTCCTTCTGACGGTAGTTGATCCCTTTGGTTGATGAGTATGAACCCCCATCTTGTTTGACGAGTATGAACCCCCGCCTGGTAAGCCCCCTTCTATAAGGCCTGCTGAGTACACACCCCCATCTGGTGTTTGACGAGTATGAACCCCCGCCTGGTAAGCCCTCTTTTGTAAGGCTTGATGAGTACACACCCCCATCTGGTGTTTGACAAGTATGAACCCTCGTCTGGTAAGCCCCCTTTTGTAAGGCCTGATAGTACACACCCCCATCTGGTGAAGTGCCTCCGGATGCTCCTTCTAACGGTAGCTGATCCTTTGGATGTGGTGGCGGCTTACTGCACTAGCTCATGCGCCGTGTTAAGATACTTGTCTTTGTTTTTGTCTTTTCTGAGAGTGGTCGTCCGGTCTGTGCCGGGAATTTTGTTGGTGTTCATCCAACTTGTTAGTTGATGGGGATTCTTTATTTTGATCATTTGTTAATGGTCATCCGACTTTGCTGGTTGTCGGGGATTGCTCTGATTTTTCCGGTGGTCCTCCAGCTTAGTGGCTGTCGGGTAGTTTTGTTGTTCGACTCTTGCTTGGTTGTCAAAAATTTTCTTAGTCAATGTGGTTGTCTTGTTTTAATCCTGCCTTTTTCCGCGGTTTATCTCTTTTTTCTTGCGATTTCGGATTTTGGCTTTTTTGAGCGTAGGTCTTTTTACTTTTAGTTTCATTTTGCTCGCAAACTTTTTCAAAAAAGAGAGCAAAAATGGATGAAATAAAATTTTTATTTATGATAAAATTTTTTGGGTTATAGCAGTTATTTTTAATTGCTATCCCTAAGACGGCGGACTTGAGCTTGGAGACGATCCGTAAGAAGGGAATTGCCGGTACATGTGCCTTCAGAATTCTGCCTGGTCTCGGACTTCGTCGAGGTATTCCTGTCGGAACATCGCCAGGTCTTGCCTTATTCCCTCTTGGAACTGGCCGAATGTCTCCATCCTCGTGTCAAAGACATCTGGTCCTGTCTTAGGGACATTTGGTCGAATTACTGGCGCAAGTCGTAGATGTTGCAGTTGATGCCAGCAAAGTCGTCCATGTACTACTGTTGTTGTTGTTCCTGTTGTTGGAACTCCGGGGGTGTCGGGAGATCTTGCATTGCTACGATGTCCTGGAGATCCAAAGTTATGTCCAGCGAGGGGTGGAGGATCAACCGGGACCCTTGGCGTAGCAGCATCCCCATGCTGACTAGGACAAACCCGTTGATAGTCTCGGGTCAGAGGTTGGAGGCCAGTTCTTCCCTGTGGCTGCACCCCCATTTTTCTGCCAGTGGGGTGATGAGGGGAGCCATGCGGATGGCTCCCACGGGATGGCTCCCGAAGTCCTTGAGGGCCTTCAGGAAGAAATAGCCGGGATTGCACCGGCGCCTCTGGCTCACGCAGTAGAGGGCGGAAAGAGAGTCAGGGTAACCTTCAGTAAGGATGGCAAAGTGTGCATTGTCGCCGCCGTCAAAATGAGGCGGTCAGAGCGACGCGATGGTTCCGACTTTCCAATTTTTGCATTTTTATGGGTGTGGTTACAACGCCTTTAGGTTGTTCGATAACCGGGCTGAACTTAGGGGCGAGGTTTTCCAAAAAGTGTTCTTGGATTGTCCGATAACCGGGCTCACCCAAGAACTAACTTTGAAGGGTTCTTATGGAGTCGCCACCGATGTTTTTACCGGAAACATCAAAAAAGGAAAAAAGAAGGCAATGGTTTTCGAAAAACCAACTTTGGCCATTATAACCAGAGTCGGGTAAGGGAGTTAGTTACGTGTGGGGAAGGTATTAGCACCCCCACAACACCCCTTTCGGGTTCCCTATGATGGACTATTCTTAAAATAAAGACAATAAAATTATGCTTCTACCCTATTTATTTATTACAGAATTTAAATTGTTATCTACATGATCCTAATATCTAATGCATACAAGGAAAACAGTAAAAGAAAGCGATAAAAGAGAAGAGATATGAAGGAGAACCTCCGAAGCGAGCTTTTATAAATATTGAACTTGAGGACGCTTTTTGGCAGTCCCCGCACTCTACAGAGACACTCCTCTCTCGATCAAAAAATAAATATGTCACCCTACCAAGGGCAGGATGTCTCAAAAAAGAGGACATCCTTAACCAATTTCTACCTTAACGGAAATCGGAAAGCTCACTCGAACTCTGGAAAAATACTCAGAGTCACTCTAAAGTGCCAAAAGGCTTCCTAGAGAGTGGTAGGAGTGAATGGTGTGTGTGAAAATGGGTGGAATGAGGCTCCTATTTATAGGAAAAAAGTGCTAGGTCGGGAAGGCCTTCTCGCCATTTGGGAAGGCCTTCTCGCCCCCTCCATTTGGGAAGACCTTCTCGCCATTCGGGAAGGCTTTCTCGCCATTTGGGAAGGCCTTCTCGCCAGAATTTTTTTATTTTTATTTTTTATTTTTATTTTATTTTTTATTTTTTGTACAAAAAAGCCTTCCTACTCTAATATGGGGCCTAATAGTCTCTCCTAGTGGCTTTTTAGGCTTTGTCCATCTTCGAATAGGAGGTCTTCTGCTCTTATTTTGAGGCGGGGCAAGATTAGGGGTCTACAGCTGCCCCCCCTTTACCCGACTAGTCAATTGCTGGCTTGTTGTACCAAGAAGATCGACTGGAGGGTAAAGGAGTTCACCCTCCTGCCCGATTGCCCTTCAGACGTCCCGTCTTTGCAGCGGTTGATCTTTTGGGGAAAAGTGCGTTGTGCGCCTCCAGGATGCTCCTTCTGACGGTAGCTGATCCCTTCGGCAGATGAGTATGAACCCCCATCTGGTTTGACGTGTATGAACCCCCGCCTGGTAAGCCCCATTTTGTAAGTCCTGATGAGTATACACCCCCATCTGGTGTCTGACGAGTATGAACCCCCGTCTGGTAAGCCCCCTTTTGTAAGGCCTGATGAGTACACACCCTCATCTGGTGAAGTGCCTCTGGATGCTCCTTCTTGCGGTAGCTGACCCTTTGGCTGTGGTGGCGGCTTACTGCTCTAGCTCATGCGCCAACTCCATGGGGAGTGATTTCTGTTTTGGTAAATGTTTTTGGACCTTTCTGGTAAAGTCTTCCGGTGTGCCGGGGATTTCTTTGTTTTTTGGCTTTTCCTGATAGCCATCCAGCTTGTTGTTTGCTGGGGATTCTTTGTTTTTTATCCTTTGGTAGTGGTCATCCGACTTTGCTGGTTGTCGGGGATTTTTGATGAGTACCTCTTAGGTAGGCAGAAATCCTCTAGGGATTTGCTGATCTTGGTGACACCTCTTGAGTAGGTGGATATCCATTTGAAAATTTGTTGATTTTGATGGTGCCTGTGAGCAGGCAGATACTCCATTGAGTTTCTAGTAATGCCTCTGAGTAGGCAGATGCTTCATCGGAAGTGAAGACTTTTGGCTGCATTTGTTTTGCCTCTGACTAGGCTGATATTCCCCTATGGGGATGCTGGCTCTTGCTTGCCAGGTCTTGCCTATGTGTAGGCAAATGACATTCTGAGGATGAATCTGAAGTTTTTCCTTTGCAGTAGGCTCACTGGGGATGATCTTTCTTTTTTATTGATCCACCGGGGAATTGGTTGACTTCCCGGGGGTCAGATTTTGGTAGCCCCTTTGGGGGAATGGAATCTTGGCTCCTTAATTGATGTGGGTGCGAGCTGGCTTTTGTGGTGCTCTTATTCTGTTGAAGGAATGGAATTTCCAATTCCTTCTTTTTTATTTTTTCTTTTTCTGAGGTGACCCCCACTTAGGGAGCAAGAATTTTCATTTGATTTCATCTTTTTCCGCGATTTATCTTTTTTTTTCGCGATTTGAAATTTGGCTTTTTCAGGATAATGCGTAAGCCTTTTTACTTTTTAGTCTCTTTTTATTACGCTGGCTTTTTCCTTCTTTTTGGGAGGTCAATTAGGGATGAAGTTTTCTTTCTTTGGTGATCCACCAGGGAATTAGTTGACTCCCTGGGGATCTGATTTTTCTTTTCTAGGGATGGAGTCTTGGCTCCTTGATTGAGGTTGATGCGAGCTAAACTTGTGAAGCTTTTATTCCACTGGAGAATGGGAATTTCTGATTATTTTTTGTAGACTTTTTAGGAGATCCACTTGAGGATTTTTATTCCGCCTTCTCTGTTGTTGCCTTTTCTTTTGGACATCCTCTGGGGATGCAAGAGTTTTCTTCTTTTTTCCTTTTTTTTTGTTGAGCCCTTGTTGGTATGGAGATTGGACTCTTTTGACTGTTGATGACGATGGGCTCTTGAAGCCTTTATTCTCCATTGGGGAGTGTGGAGGAGACTTTGGGTGAGTGTGTTGGATGACTCATGTAATGGTAATGTTGAGCCGTGAGGAGTGTTTTTGTTTTGCCTTCGGAGTAGGAAGGGATCCTCTTGGGGATGACTAAGCCTTTCCGTCGGCTTTTCTTTTATGATGTCTGATGATTGTGCCCTCTTTTATTGGGTGATGATTGGAGCTTTGGCTTCTGGAAGCTTCTTATGACAACTCACTCTTCTTTCTTGAGGGAGAGCAATGTTTGGAGACTTATTACTTTCTTGTGCCTTCTTTTCTGGGTAGAAGGATGGTAGCTGGAGCTCTTGATTTTCAGAAGCTCTTATTCTGCTGAGTCGCTTGATTGAAGACTTGCTCCGTTTTCTTGAGGGCATTATTTGGAGACTCAGTCTCAGTGATCCTGTTTTCAATCACAAACATGAAGCTAGTCTCCTTATATGCATGAATGCTTTTCTTTTTTTGTTATTTGTCTGAAGTAATTTTTATTTCTTTAATTTTTGACATTGACAAAGTTGTTTTGTGCGACTACTTGTGTGTGGATGCCCTAAATGCAATCTATTCTTTTTTATTGATGCATCTGGAAAAGTGACTGGCATTCTCCTACTGGACTTTTTATGATTATGATGAAGGGCCCCTCTCTTTTATTCATTTTTTGGTTTAGCCCTATCTTTTGCCTAGACCGCCCTTTTTGGGGTTTTCGGTCTAGCGGGCTGCCTTAATTTTTGCCTAGGATATCTTAGCGGCCTTTTTCCTTTTTTATGAATGCCCTAACTTTTGCCTAGACTGCCCTTTGCAGGTTTTCGATCTAGCGGGATACCCTAACTTTTGCCTAAGAATCTCCTAGCAGGCATTATTTTTTATTTTTATTTTTCTCATTTCTCTTTTCTTTTTGAGAGAAAGGACCCTATGCATGTATGCAATGTTTGTGATATGCATCCTATAATACTATTTCAATTAATTTTTCAAAAGGATTAACCAATGTGCTTTTACTTCTGATGAGCTTCTGACATTATGTGCTTTGTCGACATGATAGGCTGTATTAATTTTTCCGTCTCGATTTTTTTCATGACCGAAGAATGATTGTGTTAATTGTAGAGTGACTTGCCATGTCAGTGCGCCCCTCCCTTTCCTTGGGGATGTCAATCCTCCTATTGATTACTATCTCCACATTTCCCTACTACTTACCAGAATACCGTAGTGGTAAGGGTCAAGAGAAGAGAAAGAAGAGGATATTTAATTCAAAGGCTTGTGTTTTAGAATTGTTTTATTTTGACAAAAAATGGTTTTTGTAAGCACGGCTAGCCAAGGTTGGTTAGAGTGTTTAGGCTAGTTTAAACAACGTTTTGTTTATGGAGTGACGTCTTATTCTATGACGCTTGCTATGACTGATTGACTTCCCTAGTCTGCCCTTTGGGTTTTCAGCTTAGGATATTGTGTTTTGTTTTGTCCTAACTTTTGTCTAGGTTTCTTTTTTCTTGCTTTGGAAACCTAGCGGACTCTATTTTGTAACCCTAATTTTTGCCTAGGCTACCCTTTATGGTTGTTCAGGTTTCCTAGCGGGTTTACCCTAACTTTTACGTAGCCCCCTTTGTGGGTTTCCTACCGGGTATCTTGCCCTCTTTTTTTGGTCTTTAGCTTTTATGGGCTTCTTTTGATTTTTGTTTTCTTTTTGCACAACATTGGTGAAACACGACTTTATTTATGACGAGATAAATTTTATTTTGTGTTTCTAGTCAATGAGTGGTGATGAGTGGTTTGATTATTTTGACTATGGCGCATTTTGACGCAATTTTGAAACATTTGTTGAAACATGGTTATTAATGAGGTTTAGATATGAATAGTAGGAAGAGAAGCAGATAATAAGAATGACATTCTTTGTAATTAATAGGGAAATATGTGCCCTACAATGCTCGGGGGTCGGGCTAGCCCCGAGGAGTAATCTCCAATAGTCATTGGATTTACAAACCCTAAGAATCAGAAGGAGAACACCTAATGACTAAAGTCGCTTTTGACGCTTAAACTCCTCTATTTGGGAAAATCTGATTCAAGGTGGGGAGGGGAGACTTCCCTTTTCTCCGTGCAGCTTGATCCTTTGTAGGGTAATGCTTTAAATGATTGTCTTTAAAATTTGGTGGCTCCCTTATTCCTTGAGAGTTTCTAATGAGCCCTTGGTTTGGGCGGCATCCATATTTCCTCACCATGTGGGTCACCTTCATATCGTTGGGGAAGTCTTTTCATATTGGAAAAATATATTTCAAAGGTCATTTTTAGTCGCATCCATTCAAGGTAGGGCAAACGACTTGCTGATCCGAATGTCGTTTTTAGCTCGAACCGTGACCAGCTTTTCGCCTACCGTGAGTTTGTCTCTTTGGCGGAGCATTGAGAGAACTGCCTTAGCGTCGTGAATCCAAAGTCTACTCAATTTCCTCTTTGGATTATGTTTTTCTTCGGTCTTTTTTATTTTTTCTTTATTTGTAGGAGCGTCATCTTACAGCTCCTTGGGGGAATAGATTCTTCCATTTCTAATTTTGCCCCCAATGCCAGCTATGCTGGAGATATCCTTGTTAATGGGCAGTGTTTTTGCGTATCTCCATGGTGCAGCCTTATTTGATGTATGGGGTGAACAAATGTAACGACATCCCTGCCCCTTCTTCCTTATTAACTCGGATACCCAACGGTTGAGGCTTATTATCCTCTTTAGGCAGATCAACCGTTGGAGAGAACTTGACGACAAAAGGTTTGCTCTTCATCTTATTCAAATTCATGGAAAGCACATCAATTAATCCTTTCTTTTTATTATCTTATTATTATTAAAGTGAGAATGAATGCAATTTATGAATGCAATAGACACTTGAAGAGATGATGAAAACAAATAATTTTATTTATTTCATCCAGATAGTGTACATTCCTCAATGCAATGTTTCAAAATCAACAAGCTTCATGTCCATGTAAGTCCAACATCAAGCCCTTGTATGTTCAACAATCTCCCCCTTTTTTATGATTATCAAAATTTCCTTTTAAAGCCTTGTAATAACCTGTTTTATCTGTCATACTAACAAACACATTAAACATACCAGATAATATTTAAATTCAATCATAAGAGGCTTTAAATATTTCTCCCCCTATTTTGATTATAATAAAAAACATGGAAAGCTCCTTTTATAACAATCATAAGAGCTCCCCCTCAAAATATGCATAACTTGGAGATAACTCCCCCTCAATCAAAGCATTAAAGGAACACAACATTTTATTTCAGAAATGAAAATACATTACAATCACAAGATAAAATAAAACAAACTTTAAAATTCTTCACTATCACTATGAAAGTGTGCATCAAATTTATTTTCTAAATGGCACACTTTATCATCTACATCAGATATACGGCGAATTATTTCCTCATGCCGTACTCCAGAAAGAGTGAAGAATGCCTGCATCCTCTGATTCATATCAGATAACATGTCTTCCATAGATTGACGGGTTTCATGATGAGCAGAGGAAGTTCCAACACTTTGGATTTGATCAGAAGGAAAATCAGCTGTAGGAGGCATATCTTCATCAGAATCTTCATTATCCTCACCTTCGTTTGGAACGTCATCCTTGTGAACATAAATATTGTTGACACGCACCATTTGGAGTTGAGTTAATGTGTTGTTTAGCATGTGGTTTAAGTTATTCATTCGTACTGTTTGTTCACCTTCGACGTTTACTCCTGTAGACCCCTAATTTTTGCCCGACCTCTCAATAAAAGCTAGGGAAACTTCACACGAAGATAAAGATCGCCCAGCTTATCAATAAACACCAAGAAGACCTCCTACAATCACACGGAGTTCATCCAATTCCTCAACAAAGGCCAAAGAGACCTCCTATAAACAAAGATAAAAGTTCGTCTGGCATCTCAATAAGGGTCAAAAAGACTTCCCATATAAAGATAAAGCTTCAGGGGACATCTATCGGCATCAAACAATGTCCAAAAATAGCAAGGAAAGCTTCCCGGGGTCCCAGAACACAAAAACTGGACAAAACAGGTCGAGACCACCGTCCCAGAGTTGGGACGGCCGTCCCAACTATCCTGGGATAAGTGAGACGCGCGTCCCAAGTCCTAGAGGGGCTGGCTCTGTGTTAAAAATGCAAGTGGGACGGCCGTCCCAACCCAGACGGCCGTCCCGGCCCAGACGGTCGTCCCGGCCCAGACGGCTGTCCCAAATGTGCCAGGCAGCGAAAACTATAAATAGGAGGCTCATTTGCTCATTTTCCACACCTCAGACACACCAGACAACTCAGAGCACTTGTCTACTTCTCTCCCTCTTTCGAATGATCTTTCTGATTGCCTTATATAGGTAACAATCAGTTAAGGAATTATATTCCGGCATTCAATTCTTCTAGAAAATTTTAGTTGAGTCGAGTTTTGTCGTGAGGAGAGTCGTTGTAGAGCGAGGGACTGCCGAAACGCGTCCTTATTGTAAGAGAGTTGCTATATAAAGCTTGCTACGAAGGTTCTTCTCAAATCTCTTGTCTTTTACTGCTTTATTTATTGCTTTATGAAATGTAAATAAAATAATGTAGATAGCCATATTTATTGTACGAATAAAATAGGGTAATAGCGTAATTTATTGTAATCTCTACTTAAATGAATGAATCCGTCATAGGGAACCCGAAAGGGGCGTTGTGGGGTGCTAATACCTTCCCCACACGTAACTAACTCCCTTACCCAACTCTGGTTATAATGGCCAAGTGCGGTTTTTCTTAAAATCAACATTTTTTCCTTTTCCAATGTTTAAGGTCAAAACATTGGTGGCGACTCCAAAAGAACCACTTTTTCGAAAACCTTGCTTCTATTAGAGGATAGTTTAGTTGTTGAGCACCTCGGAAGCAATGAACATATTTTAAATACAAAACGCGAGTCTAAACCATCTTTTTCGCGACCGCTCGCATTAAACGTTCGAGATGTCCCTGGACGTCGGAATGGACGATGGCGACAGATGGCGACTCCGCTGGGAAAGCTAGAGAGTTGATCCCATTTAGTGACGGATAAATTCAAACTAAGTAAAGATTTGAAATTACGCCTTTACCCTTTTTCCGTATCTTTTATTGTATGACTTTAATAAACTGTTGTATGATTATTTTTTGCAAATTGTTTGAAATATAAATTGCACACAAAAACCCTTGCACACTACAGTCCCTCTATACCCGGGGGCAAGAGTGAATACCTATAGGGAGTGGGTGGCAGATACGGCCGGCTTGTTGGCACACGGGGCTACAACCGTTGTCGGAAACCACCAACTCAAGGTGAAAACTCTCTTCTTTTGGTCTAAGGATGTCGCCACGGAGTTCCGTGCATGACCCGAGGACTAACAGATTGAGAGGTCCCTATAATGGGGGCACCTTGGGGACCTTTGGCCTTGGTGAGAACAGTTTAGAACCACCTAAACCAAGCACGTTTCTGCAGGAAAACCCTACCTCGTGATTAAATAAGCATGGCTCTGCTCGTGGATGTATGAATTGTGTGTGCATTCGGTTGCTGCATTTGTATTGATGCATTAGCATAGGGTAATCATATAACAAACAAAAAATGAAAAACCCTAAAAATCAAAAAGTGATAAGATAAGACCACCTTTATCTCGGACAGTTTTCAGTTAAGCTAGCCTGGTTTCAGGTTCTTTGTAAGCTAAGTAGCCACGTTGACCGACAGAAGAGATAAAGGGTCATAAAAAACATAAAAACAATTTAAAGCCATAAAAATACCTTTTGATAATAAAAAGATTCTTGATAAAGGTCTTACAATGAATGCAACCTTTGTTCATCAAAATAATAAGAGACGAAAATAGAACTCTCTTCTTCAAAACTCATAAACATCCATATAGATAGTTTGTTTCCAAAGAAAAAACCAAGTACTATCATATTAGGAATAAAACATGATAATACTTAGAAAAACAAACACTTACATGCATGCATTTACAAGAGCTCATCCTCATATCATGCATTTCTCATTTCTTCTAGATAATGGAGGGATCCGGTAATAGACAGTTAAAGAAAGTGGAAATCCTTCTATGCCGTGTAGAGAAGTTAAGGCAGTTGAGTACATATATGCCGCCAGAGGTCATTGCTAATTTTGAGAAATCTTATGGAAGAATTCTTGACCTCCTGAAAATCAGCATCGATCCAATTTTTGTTAGAGCGTTGGTCCACTTCTGGAATCCCAATCTGCACTACTTTGAGTTTTCGCAGTTTGACTTAGTACCAACCTTAGAAGAATATGAACTCATGGTTAGATGGCCTCAGTCAGCTGGGGTCTATGTTTACTCAGGAGTATATGTAGCTGCGAGTAAGGTTGCTACTATTATACAACTGCCTCCTCATCAATCCACCCTAAAGGGGAAAGGGAACATCCGAGGTTGGAAAATGGCTATAATAGAAGACCACTTAATCTCTTTGGCTGAAAAGAAAGATTGGTCTACTTTCAACAAAACTCTAGCATTGGCAATGTTCGGAATCATATTATTCCCATTTCATGTGAATGTTGTGGATCATGCTGCAATAGATGCATTCTTTGCCTGGGATGTATATTCTAAGAGTCCTATACTTGCAATTCTTGCTAATACCCTGCTTTCAGTAAACTTCTGCCGACAGAAACAGGGGAAAACACTTAGATGCTGCACTTCATTGCTATACGTATGGGGCGTCACTCACTTCTACGCTTCAAGTCACATGGGCGTATTCCCCGACCCTTTAAGGAGTTTTTCAAAGATCCCTCTTCAACATCGTCAAGCTTTAGAGTGGAAAACCGAGTTAGAAAATTGGAACATAGAGCATGTATCATGGGTTTGCCCTTGGTTCCGACCCGGTTATATTCTTGTACGATGCGGAGATTACCTGAGCATACCATTACTAGGCCTCAGGGGTTGTATAGCTTACTCTCCTAAGATAGCTATGAGACAACTCATGAGAACCCAGACTGTGCCAACTGAAGAAGAGCTCAGAGGACTGAGTCTATGCCATTATTCCCATAGCTTTGAAGAAGTATCCGCTGTTCGGAAAGCATGGGAAAGACCAGTCTATATGGGGGATAAAGAACTCGGAAAAGTTCAGGTATCCACATCCCATGAATACGAAGAATGGAGGAAAAGTAGAGGGATACCCCAACCATCTGCTACAATCACTACGACGTTAGTAAATGAAGAGCTACAATTGCAGGTCAATGCCTTAAATAAAAGGGTTGAAGTCATGGAAGCTCAGCTGAGGGCCTTCGAAGAAAAAGAGCAAGAAGCAACCCTTATAATAGATGGTCTAAAAAGGCAATGTAAAAAGAAGGACCATGAAATAGAACGCCTTAAGAATGATTGTGTTGATTATCAAGAAGAGACTAAACAAGCAATGAAAATTCCAAGGCTTGAACAAGATGGCCTATTCCGGGACATGAATGACGAAATAACACATCTTGAGAGTGCACTTGCAGAACAGGCAAAAACGATCAAGTTAATACAGGATGACCTAGCAGAAACTCGGTCAGAAGCGCAAAAGTGGTGGGAAACCGCTGAAAGATACAGAGAAGACCTAGAGGAGCTACATGATAAAGAAAGAGATGGATTAGCTCAATATGGTCAATTGCTTCGTGAAAGAGACCAAGTAATAGAAAGGTCTGACCAACAGCAAGCCTTGATCGTACATCAAGAAGAAAAGATAAAAGAGGCTCGTCGATATAGTGAAGATATGAGCCAGGCGGTACATGAACAAATCAAGACACTCAGAAACCATGTGAGAACAGCTGAAGACGAATTACGAAGAAAGCCTAATCTACCCATAGGATTCTTCAAGCTTCTCCGTTTCTGTCAACACTTGCTTCAAAGCATTGTATAGAAGGATAAACACTTTCTAGTTGAAATAAAAGTTTTTTTTCCCTTAAACTGTCTATTGCATTCATAAGTTGCATACATTCATACATCCCTTCCTCATTTTAATAATAAAGATAATAAAAAGAAAGGATTAATTGATGTGCTTTCCACAAATCAGAATAAATGGAAAAGAAGCCTTTCGTCATCAAAATATCTACAACGGTTGACGGATCCAAAGATGTTAATAAACAAGGACTGTTGGTTATTCCAATCAATAAAAGGGAAGAGGCAATAACACCTTTACGATTATTCGTACCTTAACCTTTCCCTTATGAATCAAATAAAGTTGTACCTTGGAGATACTCAGAAGAATCGTCAGCCAATCAAGATATCTCCAACATAGCCAGTATCGGGGGCATGACAAGAAGAGGAAGAATATACTCCCCCAAGGAATTACAAGATAATATTCCTAAAGATAAAATGAAAAATAAAGCCGAAGAAGAAAAGGAATCCAAGGAGGAGACAGACGAGTTACTCCAGTACATAAGACAAAGCAAGTACTTCATCATAGATCAACTCAATCGCACTCCTGCAAAGATAACCTTGTTATCACTCATAATGAGTTCGGAACCGCACCGAAATGCACTGTTAAAGGTTTTGAATGAATCATTCGTTCTGCATGCAATATCCCAAGAAAGTTTGAAGGAATTATTGGTAATATTACAGCCAATAATCATCTTACCTTCACCAATGAAGAACTCCCTTTGGAAGGGTCAAATCATAACAAGCCCTTGCATATCTCCGTCAAATGCAAGGAATATCTCATTTCCAAAGTTCTTGTGGATAATGGGTCATCCTTAAACGTCATGCCTAAAGGCACACTCGACAAGATCACAGTGCAAGGAACCCACATGTGTCCGAGTAATACAATTGTTCGAGCCTTTGACGGGTCAAGACGAGAAGTAGTAGGAGAGATCAGTCTACCAATCCAAATTGGTCCTAATATTTTTAACATAGACTTCCACGTGATGGATATCACGCCAGCATATAGTTGTCTCCTTGGTAGACCTTGGATTCATAGCGCTAAGGCAATACCTTCAACGCTCCACCAGAAAGTCAAGTTTGTGACAAATGATAAACTTGTCACAGTTCAAGCTGAAGAAGACTTTCTAATTAGCAAACCGTCTGTCCAGCCATATGTGGATGCGGCTGAAGAGGCTCTTGAAACATCTTTTCAAGCGCTCGAAATTGCCAACATAGAAAGACTCCCTGGTAATATAAAGGTGGCCCATATGATGAAAAGATATGGATATCGCCCAGGACAGGGGCTCGGAAAGAATACTCAAGGAATAAAAGAGCCACCGGAATTCAAAGATAATCCTTTAAAATATGGTTTAGGGTACGACCCTACAAAAGATCGAACCATACGGAAAACAGGGAAGTCTTACCCCTCGAAGATGATATTCCAAAAAGGAGGGGTATTAGCGCAAAGGGTAGCGTTAGTCATTAGGTGTCCTTCTTCTAATTCTGAAGGATGTAAATCTAGTGACTATTAGAGATCACTCCTCGGGGTATGCCCGGCCCCCGAGCATCTCTAGGGCACACATTTCTCCGAAATTACAAAAGAATGTTATTCTTACTATCTGCTTCTTTTCTTGCTAAATATGTCTATACCCCATTTAATAAACAAGTTTTAGATAAACGTTTTATTCCAAATTGTGTCAGAACAAGCAATGCGTCATAAAGCAAAGTCATATACGATTGATTAGCTAGAAACATGGATAAAAATTATCTCAATAAAATTCAAGTTTCGACAATGTTGTGCAAAAAATATATACATATACAAAAAAAAACAATGCATGTCAAGGCCAAAGGCCAAGACAAGAAAATAAAAGGGTAAAATACCCGGCGGGAAACCCACAAAGGGGGCTGCACAAAAGTTAGGGTAAACCCGGCAGGAAACCCGAACAATAATAAAGGGTAGCCTGGGCAAAAGTTAGGGTTATGAAAAGTCCGCTAGGTATTCCTAAAAAATAAATACAAAAAGGAAACCTAGACAAAAGTTAGGACATAAGCACAACATCCTAGGCTGAAAACCCAAAAGGGCGGACTAGGGAAATTAGTCAATCACAAAAAGGCGCCATAAATCAGTAAACAATGACGCCACATCATAAGAATAAAACATTTATCTGAACTAGCCTAAACACCGACCAACCTTGGCTAGCCATTCTTACAGAAACCTCTATTACAAAAAATATCCCTCTAAAACACAAGCCTTTGTTGTAAATCCTTTTCTTTCTCTTCTCTTTACCATTTCACTATAAAGCATTCAAGTAATAAAGGGGAATGTGGAATCATAGTGATCAATAGGAAGGTTGAAAAGGGATGAGTCACCGAATATTTTGAGTTTAGTGACCCCATGATCTAAAGCCGCTCGGATTCCCAGCGCACATGCTTCGTATTCAGCCATATTGTTGGTGCAATCGAAATTAAGCCTGGCTGTTACAGGGATGTGTTTCTTTTTGGGGGACATCAAAATAGCTCCTACCCCGTGTCCAAGCATGTTGGAAGCCCCATCGAAGAACATGGTCCACATCTCTTCTTTGGTCTCTTCGTGTTCGATGTGCATGATATGCTCATCGGGAAAATCATCTTGTAGAGATTGGTATTCATCTGTGGTTCCGTGAGCTAGATAATCCGCTAGGGGACTTCCTTTAATAGCTTTCTGGGTGACGTGGATAATGTCAAATTCTGAGAGGAGAACTTGCCACCTAGCTATTCTTCCGGTCAAGATGGGCTTCTCGAAGAGGTATTTGATCGGGTCCATTTTAGACACCAACCATGTTGTATGTCGAGCCATATACTGTCTGAGACGTTGAGTGACCCACACCAATGCGCAACATGTTTTTTCGAATGGTGTGTAACGGGTTTCATAATCTGAGAATTTCTTACTGAGATAGTAAATGGCCCGTTCCTTTTTCCCGGTTTCATCGTGTTGGCCGAGCACACATCCCATGGACTCCTCGAGGATTAACAAATATAGGATCAGAGGTCTCCCTTCAATGGGTGGTACCAATACTGGTGGATTGGTTAAACAGGTTTTGATTTTATCAAACGCCTGTTGGCATTCTTCGTTCCATACCGTTGGCTGATTCTTGCGCAACAGTTTAAAAATGGGGATACATTTATCTGTTAACTGTGCGATGAAACGGGCAATGTAGTTTATCCGGCCCAGAAACCCTCTGACCTTGTTTTCTGTGCTTGGTGGAGGCATTTCCAAAATTGCCTTCGTTTTGTCGGGGTCCACCTCGATTCCTCTTTCACTGACAATGAACCCTAGGAGTTTTCCTGATCGTACTCCGAAAGTACATTTTGCCGGGTTTAGCTTAAGTTGGTACTTCCGAATCCGATCAAAAAGTTTCCGGAGATATTGAATGTGGTCCACTTCGTTTTTGGACTTGGCTATCATGTCATCCACATATACTTCTATTTCCTTGTGGATCATGTCGTGGAATAGTGTGACCATAGCCCTTTGATATTTTGCCCCCGCATTTTTTAGTCCGAAAGGCATTACACGATAACAAAAAGTGCCCCATGGTGTAATGAAGGAGGTTTTTTCTCTATCCTCAACGGCCAATTTGATCTGGTTATATCCTGCGTACCCGTCCATGAAGGAATATAACGTGTTGGTAGCGGTATGGTCCACCAGTGTGTCTATGTGTGGTAGGGGAAAGTCGTCTTTTGGACTTGCTCGATTGAGGTCTCTATAATCTACATAGACCCTGACTTTCCCAGTCTTTTTGATGACGGGTACTATGTTGGCCAACCATTCTGGGTATTTGGAGACCACCAGGAAATTGGCATCCAACTGCCTTTGCACCTCCTCCTTTATCATTAAGGACCAGTCGGGTTTGATCCTCCTGAGTTTTTGTTTCACAGGCCGAAACCCCTCTTTTAGCGGCAATTTGTGTTCCACGATACTCGTGTCAAGCCCTGGCATGTCATGGTATGACCAAGCAAATACGTCTATATATTCCTTTAGAAGCTGTATCAGTCCCTCTTTCATGCCACTTTTCATTTGGGTGTCGATGTTCACCTTTTTCTCCTCATCCTCTTTTCCCAAATTGACAGTTTCTATTTCTTCCTGATGCGGTTGAATGATGCATGTTTCTTTTTCCAGCATCCTTTGCATGTCCGGAGAAATGGTCTCCTGCTCACTGTCAGACTCAGTCCACTCGCCTTCCGTTTCCGGGGTCCATGGAGATTCATCAATCACAGACATGATGCGTTTTGGGTTCTGTTTTAGTTATAGATTTTATTATTCATTTTATTTTGAAAGAATAATAGATAAGAGGGGAAAAGAATGAATATGACAAAATGCCTCGTATATTAATGAAAATGAGGATGTATGTACAAGCCCTTTTAATCAAAGTTCCTGCGGCCACGGGCGGGGACCGCAGGAGATATATAGGAAAGCTTTAAAAATAAAAGACCCTAGGGCTGATCCTCCCAATCCTCCCTCTCTGCTACTCTGGCTTTGACAGAGGCTTGTCATCCGTGCTGGAAGCAGAGGCGTCAAAAGTTATCCAACCAGCGTCGATTAATTCCTGGACTTATATTTCAAGGTCAAGCAGTTGTCGGTTGAATGCCCTGGTGCATCCGAGTGGTAGCTACATTTTTCATTGGGCTTGTACCACTCGGGATAGGGAGGCTCTAGCTGCTTCTTGGGAGGAACGCGGGCCAGTAGGCTGGCTTCCAACAGTTGGGGCAGCAATTTTGCATAGGAGGTGGGGATAGGCGTGAACTTCCTCTCCCTTTTCCGTGGCTGCCGCTCTGTCTGAGGGGTGGAGGAAGGAGTTGCAAAATTGATGGCGTGTACGGCCTCCTCCTTCTTTTTGAAAGGCTTTTTGAATGATGTGCTGGGAGGAGAAGGTCGTGCTATTTTGCCACTCCTCAGTCCTTGCTCTACTCTTTCCCCTACAATGACTATGTCCGAGAAGAGGTTGGAGGTACTAGCTATCGCCTTATCATAGTACGCTCCGGTCAGTGAGTCTATGAACATAGCCACTGTCTCCTTGTCTGTTAAAGGAGGCTCTATTTGGGCTGCCATTTCCCTCCATCTTTGGGCATACGCTTTGAAGGGCTCGTCGTTCCTTTTGCTCAAAGCTCTGAGATCTGACCTGTCGGGTGTCAGATCGATGTTATAACGGTAACGACGAAGAAAAGCGTCTGCTAGCTGCTTCCAGTTCTGGACCTGCCCTCTCTCCAACTGCATGTACCAATTGAGAGCTGTGTCCGCCAGACTCTCTTGAAAGCAATGGATCAAGAGTTTCTCGTTGTCAGCATGGGCGGCCATCTTACGACAATACATCGTAAGGTGGTTCTTGGGGCAGGTCATCCCGGCGTATTTGGGGAAATCCGGGATTTTAAATTTGGGAGGGAAGCGGATGTCCTTCACGAGGCACATGTCAGCCACCTCCTTGACGTCGAAGTTATGCCCTTCGACCGCCTTCAGCCTCTCCTCTAGGGCGGAGAGTTGTTGTTTGGATATTTCTGGAGTACGGAGGCGTGCAGTCTTAACATCCTTATCGCCATAGAAGTGTTCTTCCTCCTCCTCCTCGTGAGGAGGGATATGCTCAGCTTGGCCCTTGCCACCCTTGCTCTGGCCTTGGCGCACGACCTCCATTAGTTGGGCCATTTGTTCGCGGAGGATGTTAACCTCTACAGTAAGCTTGCGGTTTTGCTCTTCCAAACTCTCCATTGCCTTAGCCTTTTGCGTACGAGTACGAGTGGGGAGAGGACCAGCCCACTTTCTAGAATGCCCAAAAAAGTTTTATTAATGCATGTTGAGTGCTTAAACTAACATGGAGTATGTTTATGCATGAGAGATTTTATTTAAATGATGCTTGAATGTGCTCTCATTTTTATTTTTCTCTCTTGGTTTTTCTTTACTCATGGTATGATGTAGTATGAATGATTTTGACTTTGTCAAAAGTTGTTCATTTACTTTTGGTGTTTTGGTATTTTTATTTGATTTTTATTTTATAGCCTTTTATCTCTTCTGTCGGAACTGCGTGGCTACTTAGCTTACAAAGAACCTGAAACCAGGCTAGCTAAAAGGCAGACTGTCCGAGATAAAATATGGCTTTATGCGAAAGAATATTTAGCGTCCCTTATCTCTTCTGTCGGAACTGCGTGGCTACTTAGCTTACAAAGAACCTGAAATCAGGCTAGCTAAAAGGCAGACTGTCCGAGATAAGGGTGTTTATTTGAAAAATATTTTTGGTTTTTGTTTTGTTGTTTGTTTATGCTATGCAACATACAAATGCAACAATCATATGCACACACAATTCGATCATCCCCGAACAGGCGAGCTTTCGTTTTAATCACGAGGTAGGGTTTTCCTGCAGAAAAGTGCATTGGTTAGGGTAGGTTCTAACTGTTCTCACCAGGCTAAGGCCCCCAAGGTGCCCCCATTATAGGGTCCCCACTCTCTAGCCGTCCAACCATGCTCAGCACTAAGGCCAGAGTCGGTCTTGTTGCCAAAAGAGGAAGGTTATCACCTTGAGTGGTGGTTTCCGATCACACTGGTGGGCACAAGGCCCTAACTGCAGCGAACCGTACCTGCCACCCACTCCCTATGGTTATCTCACTTGCCCCCGGGTATAGAGGGAACTGTAGTGTGCAAGGGTTTTGTGTGCAATTTATATTCCAATCAATTGCGGAAGTATAAACAAGCAACAGTTATTGAAAGCCAAACAATAAAGCATGTTATAATACAAGGTAGGGTAAAAGTGCTACTTTCTTGGTTTAATTATTTTTAAGCCAGCCCATCACTAAATGGGATTAACTCTCTAGGCTTCCCCAGTGGAGTTGCCATCTGTCGCCGCCGTCTCAAAAAGAGAGAGGGTCGGTCGGAGCGACGCGATGGTTTTTCGACTCTTCTTCTTCGATTTTCGCGTTTTTTATTGGTGGTTACAACGCCTTTAGGTTGTCCGATAACCGGGCTAACCTAGGGGCGAGGTTTTCAAAAGTATCCCTGAGTTGTCCGATAACCGGGCTAACCCAGGGATTTATTTAGTTGGGTTCTATGGAGTCGCCACCGATATTTTTACCATAAACATCGGAAAAGGGGTTTAAAAAGGTGTTGGTTTTCGAAAACCAACTTTGGTCATTAGAACCAGAGTTGGGTAAGGGAGTTAGTTACGTGTAAAGGAAGTGTTAGTTCCTTTACAACGCCCCTTTCGGGTTCCCTATGATAGGCTGGCTAATTTGAATAAATAATTAAACTGAAAAATAACGCTTTTACCCTTTTATTATGCGGTATTTAAATTTATGACTACATGGCCCTAGCTTCTATTGCGTAATTTAAATGGCGGTAAAATAAATAGAGAGGGAGAATATGCACCTCCAAAGCAAGCTTTTATATTTCTTTAAAGAGAGGGTGCGTTTTGGCAACCCTTCACTCTACAAACTCTCAGAAAACTCCGGAAATGCGTCGGAGGGATCCTAAAGAAGATTTAGAACGCTCAAAAATGCTCCTAAAGACACTCAGAAACTCCGGAAATGCTTCGGAGGGATTCTTAGAGAGAGAAAGTCTAGAGAGAAGGGAGAGCTCTGTGAATTCTGTGTGGAAATGAGGGGGAGAGAGCCCCTATTTATAGTTTTTCGCGCCTGATAGGTCGAGACCGCCGTCTCCTCTGACAGGGGTCAAGACCGCCGTCTGGAAAGTCGAGACCGCCGTCTCGTCCATGGCAGAAATCGAGACCGCCGTCTTGACTTTGCAGGAGACGAGACCGCCGTCTGGAAAACCGAGACGGCGGTCTCGTCCTGGCGCTGAGACGAGACGGCGGTCTGGTCCTTCCAGACGGCGGTCTCGTCCCTTCAGGGCGAGAAACTTTATTTTTGGGCCAAAAAATCTTCCTATCTTGGTACGGGAGCCTAATAGCCTCTCCTAATGACTTTTTAAGCTTCAGCCGTCTTCAAAATAGGATGTTTTCTGACTTTATTCTGAGGCCGGGCAAGATTTGGGGTCTACAAGGCTTAGTAAAAATATCTGCTAATTGTTGCTTTGTATTAACATACTCAATTTTACAATTTCCTTTGCTTATATGATCTCTTAAGAAGTGATGTCTAATTTCTATATGCTTAGTCCTAGAGTGCATTATTGGATTCTTAGTAAGATTAATTGCACTCGTATTATCACACATTAAAGGTATGTCATTTAGAAATATACTATAATCTTCTAGTTGTTGTTTCATCCACAGAATTTGAGCCAGCTTCAGTGGTGGATAAAGCAACACATGCCTGTTTCTTAGAATGCCAAGATACTAAGGATGAACCTAACAAATGACATGTCCCACTAGTACTCTTTCTATCAATTTTGCATCCACCATAATCAACATCAGAATATCCTATTAAACTAGTACAAGCATCAGATGGATACCATAAACCAAATCTAGTAGTTCCTTTTAAATATTTTAAAATATGTTTTACTGCAATTAGGTGAGATTCTTTTGGATAAGCCTGAAATCTAGCACACACACAGACATAATGCATAATATCAGGTCTACTTGCAGTTAAGTATAATAGTGAACCTATCATACCTCTATACATAGATTGATTAACTTCCAAACCTGATTCATCCTTGTCTAAATAGCATGAAGTTCCCATGGGTGTGTTAGCTTCCTTTGAGGTATCCATTCCAAACTTTTTAAGGATCTCTTTGCAGTATTTGGTTTGAGAGATGAAAATGGCATCTTTAAGTTGCTTGATTTGAAGTCCAAGGAAGAATGTCAATTCTCCCATCATAGACATTTCAAACTCTCCCTGCATTATCTTAGAAAATTCTACACACAACGAATTATCAGTTGATCCCAAAATAATATCATCAACATATACCTGGACCAATAAGATATGTTCTTTAACTTTCTTTATAAACAGAGTAGAATCAATTTTTCCTCTAGAAAAGTCATTTGAAGTTAGGAAACTACTTAGCCTTTCATACTAAGATCTAGGAGCTTGTTTCAACCCATATAATGCTTTCTTTAATTTAAAAATATGATTAGGATAACTAAAATCTTCAAATCCAGGGGGTTGCTCCACATAAACTTCTTCTTTAATAAAACCATTCAAAAATGCACGTTTAACATCCATTTGATATAATTTAAATTTCATCAAAGATGCATAAGCAAGAAGGAGGCGTATAGCCTCTAACCTGGCAACAGGAGCATAAGTTTCATCATAGTCAATACCTTCCTCCTGACAATAGCCTTTGGCAACAAGTCTGGCTTTATTCTTTGTTATGTTTCCATCTTCATCAAGTTTATTTCTGAACATCCATTTGGTTCCAATTACTTGATGTGATTCTTCTCTTGGGATTAATTCCCAGACTTGATTCCTTTCAAATTGGTTAAGTTCCTCTTGCATAGCTATGCACCATTGGTCATCTTTAAGCGCTTCCTCAACATTTTTGGGTTCTATCTGTGACACAAAAGCTACAGACATGCAGAAATTAGTCATATTTCTAGTTCTTACCCCTTTTGAGATATCACCAATGATATTGTCCATTGAGAGTCCTCTAGGTGATTGTCATTCTTTTGCTAATTCAGGCGTTTGAGAAGGCTCATTTTCTACTAAATATAATTCATCAAGAGCCTCTCTTATATACTCATCATCACCTACAAGTTCTTTATTTGACTCAAGAGGATTTCCCCCAAGGTCTACAATTTCATCAAATGTAACATGAATAGATTCTTCAATATTTAAGGTTCTTCTATTAAACACCCTGTAAGCCTTGCTAGTTAATGAATAACCTAAGAAAATGCCCTCATCGGATTTTGAGTCAAATTTTCCTAAGTTGTCCTTTCCATTATTTAACACAAAGCACTTACATCCAAATATTTTTAAATGAGCAACATTAGGCTTTCTACCATTTAACAATTCATAGGGAGTTGATTTTATAATTGACCTAATGAGCATTCTATTTAAAACATAACAAGCAGTACTAACTGCATCAACCCAAAAATATTTAGGAACATTAGATTCATTTAACATTATTCTAGCAAGTTCCTCTAATGACCTATTTTTCCTTTCAACTACACCATTTTGTTGGGGAGTCCTAGGAGTAGAAAAGTTATGTAATATTCCATAATAACTTTCAAACTTTTCATTTTGAAACTCACCACCATGGTCACTTCTTAAAACTTTAATTCTTAAGTCTTTCTCATTTTGAATTTTTTTTGCAAATTTTCTAAAGACCTTAAAGGCTTCACTTTTCATAGTTAGGAAAAATGTCCAAGTATATCTACAGTAATCATCAATAATCACAGGGCCATAATAATTTCCACCAAAGCTTTTTATCCTAGAAGGTCCAAATAAATCTAAATGTAATAATTCTAGGGGTGTTGAAGTGGAAATAACATTCTTTGATTTAAATGATGATTTTACTTGTTTACCTTTTTGACATGCATCACACAATCTATCTTTTTCAAACTTTAACTTAGGCAAGCCAACAACTAAGTCTTTTGATATCAATTTATTCAAATGATGCATATTTATATGAGTTTCTCTCTTATGCCATAACCAAGAGTTCTCTTCCTTAGCAACTAAACATGTTATACTAGAATCATGTAAACAATCCAAATCAATCAAGTATATGTTATTATGCCTAATACCTTTTAATTCTACATTTTCGGAATCTATCAAATGTATGGTGCAAAATTTACTTTCAAAGATTACCTTAAATCCTTTGTCACATAGTTGACTTATGCTAAGGAGATTATGCTTTAGTCCATCAACAAGAAGCACATCCTTAATCTCCAATGTGTTTACACCACCTATATTTCCAATTCCTAGAATTTTCCCTTTGTTGTTGTCCCCATAAGTTACATATCCTTGTTCTTTAGCTTTGAAACTCACAAATTTCGTTTTATCACTGGTCATATGCTTTGAGCATCCACTATCAAGATACCACATAGACTTCTTTGATTTGGAAGTTTCCTACAAAACAAGAACATAGTAAACTTAGGTCCTCATAACTTTTGGGTCCTTGGGGTTAGAGACAAACAAATTATTTAACAATAGGAACCCAAATGTATTTACCTTTAGGAACACCAAAATGTTTTATTTTACATCTATTTGAAGTGTGACCTTGTTTCATACAATAAAAACATGCTTTAGATGTATCTTTTGAATATGATGAATTTTTAACCATAGATGTTCTAGTTCCTTTTTCTACCCATACTCTTTTATTTTTCCTTTTAGGCTTTTTCAAAGGAACTTGATAATTTACACTATTTTGAGCTAAAACAGTTTTATCCTTCTTAAAATCACTTATCTCCTTTTCGGCTTTATCTAGCAAATGGTTAAGGATATCTATGTCATATTCATACTCTTTACAAGTTGCACATGCTAAGTTCTTATCATCATTCTCATCTAAACATACAATTTTCGTTTCTAAGGATTCCTTTTCCTCTAAACATGTGATTTTTGTTTTTAATGAGTCAACTTCCTTTTCGGATCTACTTAAATTCTTCTTCACAACTTTATATTCATTTTTCAAGTTCTTAAAGGCACTAAATAATTCATTATATGCATTTTGCAGTTCATCATAGTTATTATCATCATCACTAGAAGATGAGTCGGAATCACTTACCTCAAAATCGGAAGATATGTTGTCATTTGTCATTAAGCAAATATTGGCTTCAACTTCCGAGTCACTTGATTTCGAACTTGAATCACTATTGTCCCAAGCAATATAGGCTTTCTTCTTGAAGAACTTTTGCCTTTGATTTCATTGTTTTTCTTGTTTGGACATTCGGTCTTCATATGTCCTGCTTCACCACAACCATAACATTTTATATTTACAAAAGAACTTTCTCTTACCTTTCCCTTACCTTTGAATGAATGCCTTCCTTTGGCTTTCATGAATTTTGTGAACTTCTTTATCATTAGACTCAATTCTTCTTCGTTCTCCGAGTCTTCTTCTTCCTTTTTATTTTTACCTTTGGAAATTTCGGTTTTGAAGGCTAAGTTCTTCTTTTGATATTGTCCTTCTTCTTCATTTAGCCTTCCAAGCTCTAGCTCATGCTCTCTTAGTTTTCCAAAGAACGTCGCCATAGACATTGTGCCAAGGTTTTGTGACTCTGAGATGGTCGTCACCTTAGGTTACCATTTCCTATCCAAAGATTTTAAAATTTTAACATTCAATTCATCAACGTCAAAGATTTTACCTAATCCGGTGAGATGGTTCACAATATGAGTGAAACGCTTTTGAACGTCAAATATCGTTTCACCTTGTTGCATCCGGAACATCTCGTATTCTTGAATTAGAGATTTTTCCGTGCTCTCTTCACATCGTCGGTACCCTTGTGGGTCACTCTTAGCATTTCCCACATTTCCTGAGCACTTTTACAAACAGAGATCCTGTAAAAATCGTCAAGGGTTAAAGCAGATGAAATAATATTTCTAGCCCTAACATCAAATTGTGCTTTTCATTTTTCCTCTATTGTCCATCTAGAAAAAGGTTTAGGAACTTCTACACCGTTCTTAGTAACTTTAGGAACATATGGACCGTTTAAAATAGCGTCCCAAACGCCTCTATCAACAGACTCTAAAAATATTTGCATTCTTACTTTCCAGAAAGGATAATTTTGACCTGCAAAAAGTGGGGGTCTGTTGATAGACGCACCTTCAGCAAAAGTTTGATTTTGTCTGGCCATTTTCGAAAAGTTTGAATGACTATCAAAGCAAGCTCTGATACCACTTGTTAGAATCACGCAGCGGAATGTTCGCGTTGTCGGACAAAAACCAAGAGGGGGGGTGAATTGGTTTCTTAACAAAAATTAGGTTTTAAAAATTTTCCCCAAATTTTACCAATTAAAAAACTGTGTAAACATAAATAAGATAGAGATAGAGTCTTACACAGTAGATTTATACTGGTTCAGATCAAAAGACCCTACGTCCAGTTGCTAATCACTCAAACAGAGGATTAACGCTGTCACTATGATCAAAGTTGTTACAAACAGATAACAATTGAAAATACAAAGTAAAGAAAACACCTCTCTTGAAACCCACAAGAGATGAAGAACAACTTTCCCCAGAGACGACACAACACACAATCCACTAAGAACTCCACTTAGTGATTCTTATCGCTTGTAGCCCACACCAGGTTCCAAAAGTCCCTTTTTCCTCCAACAAACAGTTCTCTGGCACTCACAGCACTTAACTTTTGTTTGAAAAAATGTTGTTCAATTTTCTGAGAGCCTTAGAGAACCTTAAGTAGAGAAATTAGGGTTTGGGAATTGGGATTTTCGGAACTAGAGAGTAATGGGATTAGGGTTTTCGAAAATAGGGTTGATTTGAAGTTGAAAATCAAAATCTGACTGAAATAATGATTAAATGAAGTGTTAATCGATTATTACAGAGCCAAAATCAACAGAACCCCAAAACTCTCTGTTTTAATCGATTAAAAGCCCTATTAATCGATTACCAGGCCTGTTAATCGATTAACAGGTGTGTTAATCGATTATTACAGTGAACAGATACATAAAATGTTTTTTCTCACTGTAATAATCGATTATTTGACCATTTAATCGATTAAAGCCGAGGCAAACTGATAAATGTTAGTTTTTGAAGCTTCTAAAGTGCAGACTATGTGCCGGCTATCTTAAACTCTAATATTACAGACTCAGACTAATCAAAACAGTGTTATTACACAATAAAACAAGTCTTCAACTCTCTAAGTTCTTTGTTCTTGAATCATCATCAAAATCAACAAGCTTCATGTCCATGTAAGTCCAACATCAAGTCCTTGTATGTTCAACATGTTCTTCATCCTTTGTGGATTCAAAAGAGGTGTTCATCTCTTGTGTGACTCAAGAGAGGTGTATTCTTTACCTTATCTTTTCATTTGTAATTTGTTTGTATAACTGTTATTATAGTGACAGCGTTAATCCTCTATTTTCGTGATTAGCAAATGGACGTAGGGTCTTTTGATCCGAACCAGTATAAATCGACTGTGTAATCTTCTATCCCTTCTCTATTTACTTTACACAGCATTTTAATTGGTGAAATTTGGAGAAAATTTTAAAACCCTATTTTTTGTTTAAGAAACCAATTCACCCCCCCTCTTGGTTTTTGTCCGTAAACGCAAACATCCTGCTGCACGATTCTAACAATGTCATGATACCAAGGGGATTTATCTTCCTCGCTATCTACTACCATGCAAAAGGCCTGCTTGTCATGCAATCTGATATGGATGATAGGCCTTTCGTGTTCTTGATCTATGGCGAACATGGATGACAGAGTAGCGAGGACGTCTGCAAACTGGTTGTCTTCCCGAGGGATGTACTCGAAACTGATGCTTTCCATCCTCGAAATCAAATTATGAATATACTCTAGATACGAGATCAATTTGGAATTCCTGGTTTCTCATTCACCCTTGACTTGGTAGATAACAAGGGATGAGTCACCGAATACTTTGAGTTTGGTTACCCCGTGATCTAGAGTTGCTTGGATACCCAAGGCACAAGCTTCATACTCGACCATATTATTTGTGCAATTGAAGTTCAGCCTAGCCGTTACCGGGATATATTTCTTTTCGGGAGATATTAGAACAACTCCAATCTTGTGTCCAAGCATGTTCGAGGCTCCTTCAAAGAACATGATCCATGCATCATCTCTGGGTTCTTCGTGTTGGATATGCATGATATGCTCATATGTAACGTCGTGTTGTAGGGATTGATATTCATCTGTTGAACCGTGTGCTAGGTAATCTGCTAGAGGACTACCTTTCATAGCTTTCTGGGTGACATGAACAATGTCAAACTCTGAAAGGAGCACTTGCCACCTAGCTATCCTTCTGATCAAGATGGGTTTTTCGAATAGATACTTGATTGGATCCATTTTGGAAACCAACCAAATCGTATGCCTAACCATATATTGTCGGAGACACTGAGTTGCCCACACCAATGCATAACATGTCTTTTCAAGTGGTGTATAACGGGTCTCATAGTCTAAGAATTTCTTACTTAGATAATATATTGCTCCTTTATTCCTGTCTCATCTTGCAGACCGAGCACACATCCCATGGACTCTTTGAGTACTGATAGGTAAAGGATCAGAGGTTTTCCTTCAACAGGCGGTACCAAGAATGGTGGATTGGTCAAGCACACTTTAATCTTTTCAAAGGCTTGTTGGCACTTTTCATTCCAAACTGTCAGTTGATTTTTGCGCAAAAACTTGAAAATGGTTGCACACTTGTTTGTTAGTTGTGCAATGAACCTTGTTATGTAGTTTATTCGGCCAAAAAACCCTATGATTTCCTTTTCTATTTTTAGTGGGGGCATTTCCAAAATTTCCTTTGTTTTATCGGGGTCTACCTTGATTCCCTTTTTGCTGACGATGAACCCCAGAAGTTTACTCGACCGTACTCTAAAAGTACACTTAGCCGGGTTTAGCTTAAGTTGATACTTTCAAAGTCGATTGAATAGCTTTCTCAAATATTGAATGTGGTCCACCTCATTCTTGGACTTGGTAATCATGTTATCCACGTACACTTCAATTTCTTTGTGGATCATATCGTGGAATAACATTACCATGGATCTCTGATAGGTAGCCCCCACATTCTTGAGCCCAAAAGGCATTACTCTGTAACAAAATGTCCCCCATTGTGTGATGAAGGAGGTCTTTTCCTTGTCTTCGACAACCAACTTAATTTGGTTGTACCCCACATATCCATCCATGAAGGAATAGAGTGTGTTTGTGGCAGTGTGATCTACCAACATATCAATATTTGGTAAGGGGAAATCATCCTTTGGACTTGTACGATTTAAATCCCTATAATCCACACACACTTTGATCTTTTCGTTCTTTTTAATGACTGGCACAATGTTAGCTAGCCACTCGGGGTATTTGGACACGATTAAGAAGTTGGCGTCCAATTGTTTTTTCACTTCCTCCTTAATCTTTAAGGACCACTCGAGTTTTATTTTTCTGAATTTTTGCTTTACCGGCTGGAATCCCTATTTCAACGGTAACCAGTGCTCTATAATGCTTGTATCAAGCCCTAGCATATCATGGTAGGACCATGTAAATACGTCCACTTATTCCCTCAACAATTGTACCAATTATTTCCTGACATTATTATTGATTTGGGTACCAATACTTATTTCCCTCTTGTCGTCGCCGTCAAAAGAGGCGGTCTGAGGGATGCGATGGTTCCGACTTCCCTTTTCACGTTTTGGATGGGTGGTGTTACAACACCTTTAGGTTTTCTGATAACCGGGTTGGACCTAAGGGCGAGGTTTTGGAAAGGGAGCTTTTAGGTTGTCTGATAACCGGGCTGGACCTAAAAGCAAGGTTTTCGAAGAGGGTTCTTATGGAGTCGTCACCAATGTTTTTATCGGAAACATCGGAAAACAAAGAAAAGAAGGCTTTGCTTTTTAAGAAAAACCAACTTTGGTTGTTATAACCAGATTTGGGTAAGGGAGTTAGATACGCGTAGGGAAGGTATTAGCTTCCCTATGATGCCCCTTTCGGGTTCCCTATGATAGGCCAGATATTTTGTAAACAAATTTAAAATGACGCTTTTACCCTTTTATTTGCGAAATTAAAAGATAATGACTACATGGCCCTAATAGCTAATGCACATATAAATGATAAAGCGATAAAAGAGAGGGAGAAAGTGAAGAAACCTCTGGAGTAAGCTTTGATTAATTCTCTTAGAAAAATAGGATGCGTTTTAGTAGTCCTTCGCTCTACAACGTCGACTTTTCTCTCTTACGACGCTATAAAAACTCTCTAAGAACACTCAGAAAACTCTAGAAATGCTTTGGAGGGGCTCTAGGAGAAGAATTTTAAGAAATGCTAGAAGGAAAGGTGGAAGAACTGTGTGAAATGAAGGGGAGAGCGCCCCCCTTTTATAGGGATTCGTGCCTGTCAGGTCGAGACCGTCGTCTCGCCTGGCAAGGTCGAGACCGCCGTCTCGCCAATCGGGATGGCGGTCTCGCCTTTGGCAAATGGCGAGATGGTCGTCTCGCCATTCGGGACCGCGGTATGGATTTGTCAAGTGGCGAGAAGGTCGTCTCGCCAAACGGGAAGGCAGTCTCGCCACAGCAAGTGGCGAGACAGCCGTCTCGCCAAACAAGACAGCAGTCTCGACCTTTCTAATGGCGAGACGGTGGTCTCGATAAGCAAGACGACGGTCTTGACCCTTCAGGTGAAAATCCTACTTTTTTCGTACAAAAGGCCTTCCTACTCTAATATGGGGCCTAATAGTCTATTCTAAGGACCTTTTAGGACTCACCCATCTTCGAATTGGAGGTCTTCTGCTCTTTATTTTGAGGTCGGGCAAGATTTGGGGTCTACAACTGCCCCCCCCCCCTTCACCTGATTAGCCGACTATTGGCCTGTTATGCCAAAAAGATCGGCTGGAGGGTGAAGGAGTTAACCCTCTTGCTCGGCTGTCCTTCGGATGCTCCGTCTTGCGGTAGCCGACCCTTTGGACAAAAGAATGTGTTTGCGCCTCCAGGATGCTCCTTCTTGCGGTAGCCGACCCTTCGGTTGATGAGTATGAACCCCCATCCGGTTGGTAGTAGCTTCGGGATGCTCCTTCTTGCGGTAGCTGATCCCTTAGCTGACAAGTGGTAGAACCTCAGGATGCTCCTTCATGTGTAGGACTGGATGAGTATAAACCCCTCATCAGGCTGGTATGGTCCACAACGTAGGACCGGTTGCAACTTACTACTCTGGCTCGTGTGCAGGTCATGCGCAAGTTGATGGGTATGAACCCCCCATCTACCTGGTATAGTCCACTTCGTAGGACTGGTGGTGGTGGCGGCTTACTGCTCTAGCTCATGCGCTGGTTGATAATTGTTTTCTTCTAGTAGAGTCCTCCGGTGTGCCCGAGATCTTTTGATTTTCGGCTATTCTGATAGTCATCCAACTTGTTGGTTGTTGGGAATTCTTTGTCTTGTTATTCGTCGTCCGACTTTTTTGGCCAATATGGTTGTCTTGCCAGTCTGCCTTGGATAACGTTTTGGCTTTAATCCTGCCTTTTTCCGCGGTTTATCTTTTTTCTCGTGACTTTGGATTTTGTCTTTTTCGGGACTAAGCGTAAGTATTTTTATTTTTTAGCCTCTTTTGTTACGTTGACTTTTTTCGGAAAGAGAGAGTAAAGACGAACGAATTACTAAAAGATTTTATTCATATGATAAAATTTATTACAACAGTTACTTTGATAATGCCCCTAAGATGGTGGTGGACTCGAGCTGGGAGATGATCCGGGAGGGGGAAACTACCGATACATATGTCTTTGAAATTCTTCCTGGCTCCGAATTAAGCTGAGCGGGTCTTGCCGGATCAGCGCCAAGTCTTGTCTCATCCCCTCCTGCATTTGGTCGAAGGTCTCTAGCCGGGTCTCAAAGACATCTTGTCTTAAGGACATCTGGTCCAACTGCTGGCGTATATAGTAGATATTGCGGTTTATGCCAGTGAAGTCGTCCCCGTACTGCTGTTGTTGTTGCCGCTGTTGTTGTTATTGTTTCTATTGTTGGAATTCCGGGGGCGTCGGGATGTCCTGCATCGCCACCAAATCTTGAAGGTCTAGGGTCATGGCGAGCGTAGGGTGGAGGGCCATCTGGGTCCACTGCCGAATGAGCATCCCCATGCTGACAAGCATGGACCCGCTGATGTATTTGGGTCAGAGTTCGGAGGGGATGTTCTCTCCGCCGCGGCACCCCCACTTCTCGGCTAGTGGGGTGATGAGGGGACCCATGAGGATGGCTCCCACAGGACAACACCCAAAATCTTTGAGGGCCTTTATGAAGAAATAGCCGGGATTGCACCGGCGCCCATGGATCATGCAGTGCAAGGCAAAGAGGTCAGGGTGGGTGACCTTTCCCTGACTCTCCTTCCGCCCATGAATGGTTCCCGCCAACAGCTTATGGCAAATGCGGAGGGTGGGGATAAGTGCGGACCCCTTCAGTAGGGTCAGCAGAACTCGTACTCCGGTGAGATCCTCCCACATCTCACCGGCTGTGAGGGTAGAGGGCCGCTCACAAACTGCCTCGTGGTACTCCGGAGCTGATGGAGACGTTGAATTCGTCCTGCGTCGTCATCTAGTAGGTCCCATTCATGAAGTACGAGACCATCTTGACCAGAGGGATGCCCAGAATCATCATGGGGAGCTCAATTATCGTAATGGAGGCGAGAAACTCCATTACTGCTTGCATATATATGCGGGTGGGGGGAGGCTGGAGGAGGAAGCCCCACTTGATGCTCTCAAAATACCCACGCACTTCATCCACCCATCCGAACTCGGCGAGGAGGTGGAACTCTAACCTCAGCATAGGGTGCCAGGCGTAGCCCCGGATGTGCTCGAGCCGGGCCTGGTGATGAGGTGTTAGTTGGGTCGGGTCTGGAGGAACCGGGGCCGCAGATGTGCTTGGGCCGGAACCCCGACCTCTCTTCCTGGAAGACTCTCCTCTATGCATCTTTGGGTAAGAAAGCTCAGAAATATAGAAGGTGCAAAGAAAGCAGGAAAGGATGCTCCAAACCACCCCCCATGCCCTTCTATTTATAGACTTTTTGCTGAAAGTCGAGACCGCCGTCTGGGATTTTGGGACGGTGGTCTCGATTTTACGAGACTCGGGACCGTCGTCTGGAACTTTGAGATAGCGGTCTCGTTTTGGGCCTATGGCGAGACGGCCTTCTCGCCAAGCGAGACGGCGGTCTCGAAATTCGGGAAGGCGGTCTAGTTTCAACGTAGTTCGAGACGGCGGTCTGAGAAGTCAAGACGACAGTCTCGATTTTTAGAAGATTTTTTTTTTTGAGAAATAGGAACTTGTTTAAAAACATTTTTATGCATGCAATGTTGTCATGTATGATGCCCTATAATGCTATTTCATTAGTTTTTCAGAAGGATTAACTGGTGAGTCTTTAAAGAGATGGGGGCTCTCTGATGTTTGCTTCTTTGTTGTACTTGTTTGTGCCGTTCTGGATTTAATGTGACCAAAGAATGACTTTTGGTTTGGAGAGCACATTTTGCCACGTCGGTACCCTTTTTCCTTGCTTTAGGGATTTCAATCCTCTTGTTGATTATACGCCTCCATATTCCCAAACTAATTGTTAGAATAATGTTGTGAGGGTCAAGAGAAAATAAGTAAAGGGGATAAATTCAATGGCAAGTCGAGACCACCGTCTCGTTTAGCGAGACAGCCCTCTCGTCATTTGACAAGTCAATACCGCTGTCTTGCCAAATGACACGGCGGTCTCACCATTTGTCAAAGTCGAGACCACTGTCTCGACCTTGCCAGTCGAGACGGCGATCTCGACCTGACAAGTGTGAATCCCTATAAATAGGGGGCGCTCTCCCCTTCATTTCACACAGTTTTTCCACCTTTCCTTCTACAATTTCTTAAAATTCTTCTTTTAGAGCCCCTCCGAATCACTTCCGGAGTTTCTGAGTGTTTAAGAGAGTTTTTATAGCGTTTTCAAGAGAGAATTCGACGTTGTAAGAGCGAAGGGCTGCCAAAACGCACCCTATATTTTATGAGAATTAATCAAAGCTTGCTCCGGAGGTTTCTTCACTCTCTCCCTCTCTTTTATTGTCTTTTTTTACTTATATTAAATTGTGCAATAGCTACTAGGGCCATGTAGTAATTATTTTAGTTCCGCAAATAAAAGGGTAAAAGTGTCATTTTAAAAGTTTATTTATAAAATAACTGGTCTGTCATAGGGAACCCGAAAGGGGCGTCGTAAGGGAGCTAATACCTCCCTTACACGTAACTAACTCGCTTACCCAACTCTGGTTTTAACGACCAAAGTTGGTTTTTCTAAGAAACCAACGCCTTTTTCTTCCCCTTTTCGATGTTTCTGGTAAAAGCATCAGTGACGACTCCATAAGAACCCTTTCAAATTTGTTCTTAGGTCAGCCGGTTATCAGACGATCTAAGAACACCCTTTCGAAAACCTCACCCTTATGTTCAGCCCGGTTATCAGACAACCTAAAGGCATTGTAACCTCACCCATATTAAAACGCAAAAAAATGGAAAGTCAGAACCATCGCGTCGCTCCGACCGTCTCTTTTTCACGATGGTGACAGATGGCGATTCCACTGGGGAAGCCTAGAGAGTTGATCCCATTTAGTGATGGACCAGTTTAATAAATAAACTTAAAAATTTCGCTTTTACCCTACTTTGTTTTATAACATGTTTTATTTGCTGGGCTTTAATAACTGTTGTTTATTTATTTTACGCAATTGTTTGAAATATAAACTGTACACAAACCTTTGCACACAACAGTTCCCCCTATACCCGGGGGCAAGTGAGAAATCCATAGGGAGTGGGTGGCAGGTACGGTTTGTCATAGTAAGGGCCATGAGCCCACCAGTATGATCGGAAACCACCACTCAACGTGATAACCTTCCTCTTTTGGCACAAAGACTGACTATGGCCTTAGTGCCATGCATGGTCGGAAGGCTGGAGAGTGGGAACCCTATAATGGGGGCACCTTGGGGGCCTGGCCTTGGTGAGGAAAAATAGAACTACCCAGAATATGCACTCTTCTGCAGGAAAACCCTACCTCGTAATCAAAACATCATCCTACTTGTTCACGGATGAGTGAAATTGTGTGTGCATTTTTTTGTTGCATTTGATTGCATAGCATAACCATACAACAGATAAAAAATAGAAAAAATATTTTCACAATAAACACCCTTATCTCGGACAGTCTGCCTTTTAGTTAGCCTGGCTTCAGGTTCTTTGCAAGCTAAGTAGCCACGCAGTCCGACAGAAGAGATAAGGGACGCTAAAATTAATCTTTCGCCAATAAACCATTTTATCTTGGATAGTCTGCCTTTTAGCTAGCCCGGCTTCAGGTTCTTTGCAAGCTAAGTAGCCACACAGTCCGACAGAAGAGATATAAGGCTCTGAAACAAAATAAAATCAAATAAATACAATAAATAAAAAAATCAATAATTTTTTTTTTGACAAAGCCAAAACATTCATGTCGCATCATACGATGACTGAAGAACACCAAGAGAGAAAATAAAAGGAAAGAACGCATTAGCATCATCTAAACAGAATCTATCATACATAAAACACATCCATGATAGGGGGCATTAAATATCTCTAAGACAAGGATGAAAGAGGCCCCAAGTACATTTGTAACCATCCATAAGGAAGGGACAAATGTACTAAGGTATATGGTGATCTTCGAAGGAACCATTACACCAAAGTTGGTAGGGTACTCCACAAAGCGTAAGCTTAAAGGATGATACCTAAGTCATTGTCTTGAAAGACACTAGTCCCACACTCAACATTCATTAATAAACTTCTTTTGGGTACTCTAGAAAGTGGATGGTCCTCTCACCATCCGAACCCGCGCGCAAAAAGACAAGGCCATGGAAAATCTGAAAGAACAAAATCTCAAGCTCACGACAGAGGTTAACATCCTTCGGGAGAAAATGGCGCAACTGATGGAGGCTATGTGCCAAGGTCAAAACAAAGGCAAGACCCAAGCCGAGCATGCCCCCCATGAAGAGAAAGAGGAAGAGGAGTTCCTCTTCGATCAAAAGGTGCCTCTCCAATCCGACGCTCGGGCCATGCACATCCACACCCCAGAAGTGTCCAAACAGCGAATCTCCGCCCTAGAGGAGAGACTGAAGGCGGTGGAGGGACACAATTTTGACGTCAAAGAGGTGGCGGATATGTGCCTAGTAAAGAATATCCATTTCCCTCCAAAATTCAAGGTCCTGGACTTCCCAAAGTATGCAGGGCTGACCTGCCCTAGGAACCATCTTACGATGTACTGTCGTGAGATGGTTGCCATGTTGAGAATGAAAAACTCCTGATTCACTATTTCCAGGAGAGTTTAGCCGACTCGGCTCTCAACTGGTATATGCAGTTGGAAAGAGGGCAGGTCCAAAATTGGAAACAACTGGTTGATGCCTTTCTTCGTTGTTACCGCTACAATATCGATCTGACCCCTAATAGGTCAGATCTTAGAACTTTAAGCAAAAAGAACGATGAACCTTTCAAGGCATATGCCCAACGTTGGAGGGAATTGGCTACTCAGATAGAGCCCCCGCTAACAGATAAAGAGATGGTGGCCATGTTCATTGACTCACTGATTGGACCTTACTATGACAAAGCAATAGCAAGTACATCTAACCTCTTTTCCGACGTGGTCACCATCGGAGAAAGGGTGGAGCAAGGGCTAAGAAGTGGGAAGATAGAGTGACCTTCCTCTTCCAGCGTCTCATTCAAGAAACCCTTTAAAAAGAAGGAGGAGGTCGTACATGCCATTAATTTCACGACTCCTTCCTCCACCCCGCAAACAGATCGGCAACCATGAAGAAAGGAGAGGAAATTCACCCCTATCTCAACCTCATATGGGAAGTTGTTACCCTAATTGCTGGAGGCCAACCTTTTGGCACGTGTTCCTCCTAAGAAAATGGAGCCTCCCTACCCCGAGTGGTACAAGCCCAACGAGAAATTTAGTTACCACTCGGATGCGCCTGGGCATTCAACGAATAATTGCTTGACCTTGAAATATAAGGTCCAAGAGCTAATTGACGTAGGGTGGATAACCTTTGACGCTTCCACCTCCGACGTGGATGCCAAACCTCTATCAAAACTAGAGTAGCAGAGAGGGAGGACTGGGAGGATCAGCCCCTAGGGTTCTTCTTTTCTCTTGTATCTCCCGAGGTCCCCGCCCGTGGCCGTGAGAATTTTGACTAAAAGGGCTTGTAAATACGCTTTCATTTTTTTAATACATGAGGCATTTTCTTGTCATATTCATTTTTCTTTTATTCTTTTCCCTCTTCTATTTATTATTCTTTCAAAAATAACTGAATAATAAAATCTATGACTAAAACAGAACCTAAAACACATCATGTCTGTGATTGATGAATCTCTGTGGACCCTGGAAGCCGAAGGCGAATGGGTCGAGTCCGACAGTGAGCAGGGGACCATTTCCCCGGACATGCAAAGAATGTTGGAAAAAGAAGCACGCATTATACAACCGCATCAAGAAGAAACGGAAACCATCAACTTGGGAGAAGGGGATGATGAGAAAAGGATAAATATTGGCACCCAAATAGATAATAGCATAAGGGAGAGATTGACGCAACTTTTAAAGGAATATATGGATGTGTTCTCTTGGTCCTATCATGACATGCTCGGGCTCGATACAAGTATAGTAGAGCATCGACTGCCATTAAAAGAAGGATTCCGACCTGTGAAACAAAAGCTCAGAAGAATCAAACCATATTGGTCCTTGATTATTAAAGAAGAAGTGCAAAGACAATTGGACGCCAATTTCCTAGTGGTGTCCAAATACCCTGACTGGTTGGCCAACATAGTGCCTGTCATAAAAAAGAACGACAAGGTCAGGGTATGCGTGGATTATAGGGACCTCAATCGAGCAAGTCCAAAGGATGACTTTCCCCTGCCACATATAAACACACTAGTAGACCATACCGCTACCAACACGCTTTATTCCTTCATGGATGGGTATGCGGGGTACAATCAAATTAAATTGGCCGTCGAGGATAGAGAAAAAACCTCTTTCATCACACCATGGGGTACCTTCTGTTATCGAGTAATGCCTTTCGGACTCAAAAATGCAGGGGCTACCTATCAAAGGGCTATGGTCACACTATTCCATGACATGATCCATAAGGAAATAGAAGTATACGTGGATGACATGATCGCCAAGTCCAGAAACGAGATGGACTACATTCAATACCTCAAGAAGCTATTCAATCGGCTTCGAAAGTATAAACTCAAATTGAACCCGACAAAATGTACTTTCGGAGTACGGTTAGGCAAACTCTTGGGGTTCATCATCAGCAAAAAAGGAATTGAGGTGGACCCTAACAAAACCAAGGCAATTTTGGAAATGCCCCCACCAAGCACGAAAAAGGAGGTCAGAGGATTTCTTGGCCGAATCAACTATATTGCCCATTTCATTGGATAGTTAATGGATAAATGCATACCCATCTTTAAACTGTTGCGTAAAAATCAACCAATGGTGTGGAATGAAGAATGCCAACAAGCGTTCGATAAAATCAAAATATGCTTAACCAATCCACCAGTATTGGTACCACCCGTCAAAGGAAGACCTCTGATCCTATATTTGTCTGTAGACCCCAAATCTTGCCCGGCCTCCAAATAAAGTCAGAAAGCTTCCTATTTGAAGACGGTCGGAGCTTAACAAGCCACTAGGAGAGACTATTAGGCTCCCGTACCAAGATAGGAAGGTTTTTCGACCCAAAAATAAAGTTTCTCGCCTTGAAGGGACGAGACCGCCGTCTGGGAATACCAGACCGCCGTCTCGTTTCAACGCCAGGACGAGACCGCCGTCTCGATTTTCCAGACGGCGGTCTCGACACTCACAAAAACGAGACGGCGGTCTGGGTTTTCCAGACGGCGGTCTCGACCCCGTGACATAAGCGAGACGACGGTCTCGAATTACGAGACGGCGGTCTCGACCCTGTCAGGCGAGAACGGCGGTCTGGACCCTGACAGCGCGAAAAACTATAAATAGGGGCTCCCTCCCCCTCATTTCCACACAGAAAAACCAAGAGCTCTTCCTTCCCTCTAGATATTCTCTCTCTAGAATCCCTCCGAAGCATTTTCGGAGTTTCTGAGTGTCTCTAGGCGTAAATTGAGCGTTCTAAATCTTCTTTAGAATCCCTCCGAGGCATTTCCGGAGTTTCTGAGAGTTTGTAGAGTGAAGGGTTGCCAAAACGCACCCTCTCTTTAAAGAGAAATATATAAAAAGCTTGCTTTGGAGGTGCACATTCTCTATCCTTCTAAATTTTACCGCTTTCATATAAATATATGCAATAGAAGCTAGGGCCATGTAGTCATAAATTTAAATACCGCGTAATAAAAGGGTAAAAGCGCTATTTTCCAGTTTAATTATTTATTCAAGCTAGCCAGCCTATCATAGGGAACCCGAAAGGGGCGTCGTAAAGGAACTAATACTTCCTTTACACGTAACTAACTCCATTACCCAACTCTGGTTCTAATGACCAAGTTGGTTTTCGAAAACCAACGCCTTTTTAAAACCCCTTTTCCGATGTTTATGGTAAAAATATCGGTGGCGATTCCATAGAACCCAAATTAAATAAATCCCCGAGTTAGCCCGGTTATAGGACAACTCAGGGATACTTTTGAAACCTCGCCCCTAGGTTAGCCCGGTTATCGGACAACCTAAAGGCGTTGTAACCACCAATAAAAACGCGAAAAATCGAAAAGGGTCGAAAAACCATCGCGTCGCTCCGACCGCGCCCCCTCTTTGGGGAGGCGGCGACATTGTCAATACTCAAAGAATCCATGGGATGTGTGCTCGGTCAACAAGACGAAACTGGGAAGAAGGAGCGAGCCATTTATTATCTCAGCAAAAAATTCCTAGACTATGAGACCCGTTATACACCATTTGAAAAAACTTGATGCCCATTGGTATGGGTCACTCAGCGTCTCCGACAATACATGGCTCGACACACAACATGGTTGGTCTCCAAAATGGACCCAATCAAGTACCTCTTCGAGAAGCCCATTCTGACCGGAAGAATAGCTAGGTGGCAAGTACTCCTCTCAGAGTTCGACATCGTTCATGTCACCCAGAAAGCTATTAAAGGTAGCCCCCTAGCAGACTATCTAGCCCATGGAATAACAAACGAGTATCAGCCCCTACAGGATGTGTCGCCGCCGTCAAAATGAGGCGGTCGGAGTGACGCGATGGTTTCGACTTTCCATTTTTCGCGCTTTTATAGGTGTAGTTACAACGCCTTTAGGTTGTCCGATAACCAGGCTGAACCTAGGGGCGAGGTTTTCGAAAAGGCGCTCTTGGATTGTCCGATAACCAGGCTAACCCAAGAACTAAATTTGGAAGGGTTCTTCTGGAGTCGCCACCGATGTTTTTACCGGAAACATCGGAAAAGGAATAAAAAGGCGTTGGTTTTCGAAAAACCAACTTTGGTCATTAGAACCAGAGTTGGGTGTCGCCGCCGTAAAAAAGAGAGGCGGTCGAAGCGACGCGATGGTTTCGACCCTCTTGTTTTCACGTTTTTTATGGGTGGTTACAACGCTTTTAGGTTGTCCGATAACCGGGCTAACCTAGGGGCGAGGTTTTCAAAAGGTCGTCCTTGGGTTGTTCGATAATCGGACAACCTAAAGGCGTTGTAACCACCCATAAAAAACGCGAAAACAAGAGGGTCGAAACCATCGCGTCGCTCCGACCGCCTCTCTTTTTGACGGTGGCGACAGATGGTGACTCCACTGGGGAAGCCTCGAGAGTTGATCCCATTTAGTGATGGGCCGGCTTAAAAATAAATAAACCAAAAAAATAATGCTATATGCCCTTAACTTGTATTATAACATGTTTTACGGTTTGGCTTTAATAACTGTTGCTTGTTTATACTTACGCAATTGTGTGAAATACAAACTGTACACAAACCCTTGCACACTACAGTTCCCTCTATACCCGGGGGCAAGTGAGAAATCCATAGGGAGTGGGTGGCAGGTACGGTTCGCTGTAGTGAGGGCCTTGAGCCCACCAGTGTGATCGGAAATCACCACTCAAGGTGATAACCTTCCTCTTTTGGCAACAAGATTGACTATGGCCTTAGTGCTAAGCATGGTCGGACGACTGGAGAGTGGGGACCCTATAATGGGGGCACCTTGGGGGCCTTAGCCTGGTGAGAACAGTTAGAACCATCCCTCGCACAATGCACTTTTCTGCAAAAAAACCCTACCTCGTGATAAAAACGAATTCTCGCCTGTTCACGGATGACCGAATTGTGTGCGCATATGTTTGTTGCATTTGTCTGTTGCGTAGCATAAACAAACAATAAAACAAAAATCACAAAAATATTTTCGCAAATAAACACCCTTATCTCGGACAGTCTGCCTTTTAGCTAGCCTGGTTTCAGGTTCTTTGTAAGCTAAGTAGCCACGCAGTTCCGACAGAAGAGATAAGGGATGCTAAAAATTCTTTCGCATAAAGCCACATTTTTATCTCGGACAGTCTGCCTTTTAGCTAGTCTGGCTTCAGGTTCTTTGTAAGCTAAGTAGCCACGCAGTTCCGACAGAAGAGATAAAAGGCTATAAAAAGCAAATAAACATCAAATAAAAATCAAAATAAAATTCGTTTCCATAAATAAGACTTGGTCTGAAAATGTCACACTCATGAAACATTCATATAAATAGTTTATTCTTCAAAAAAAGAAATATACGCAATTAGCATACATCATGTAGAAAAACATGATAAATAGGAAAATAAACACTCACATTCATTCAAATAAGCATCCTTTTCATCAAACATGCATTTTGGTTTTAGAAATGGAGGGGACTAGTAGATAGCCAAAGAAGGTGGATATTCCCCATTTCCATACTGAGAGGTTGGAACGGCTGAGCGCGACAATACCATCAGAGGTCCGCACCGACTTTGAAAAATCCTATGGACGGATTTTGGACTTGCTGAAGATCTGTGTCGATCAGGTGTTCCTCAGGGCACTAATCCACTTCTGGAATTCCAATCTGCGATGTTTCGAATTGCCGCAGTTCGACATGGTGCCCACCCTAGAGGAGTATGAGACCATGTTGAAATGGCCCAAATCAGCCGGGGTCCATGTTCCGCCATGAGGCATACACTCCTGCAAGCACCGGTCGTCGCCCTTATTCAACTAGCATTCCGGCGAGTACCCCGATAAGGAAGGGGAACGCCCGGGGTTGGAAAGTATCAATGTTAGAAGACCACCTGTCCTATCCGGGCTGAAAGGGCGAGTGGGTCGCCTTCAACAAAACCCCGGCCCTTATCATTTTTGGAACGATCTTGTTCCCCTTCCACTTCGACACAGTAGATCAGGCCGTCATGGACGCCTTCTTGGCCTGGGACGTGAACTCAAAGAGTCCCTTGCCTGCATTCCTTGCCAACACCTTGCTCTCAGTGGAATTCTGCCACCAGAAGCAAGGAAAAATACTCCGCTGCTGCTCTTCATTACTATTTGTGTGGAGCGCCACGCACCTTTACGCCTCCAGCCACATGGGGATATTCCCCGACCCTTTAAGGAGCTTCTCCAAGATCCCCCTCCAACGACACCTGACTTCAGAATGGAGGGACGAGTGGGAATGAAAGGACGCCAACAGTTTATGTTGGGTCTGCCCTTGGTTCCGACCCGGCCCAGTTCTCATCAGATGTGGGGACTATCCGAACGTACCTCTGATAGGACTCAGGGGTTGCATAGCCTATTCACCCAGAATAGCTATGAGACAGCTCATGAGGACCCAAACTACTATCTCTCGGGGGGAACTCGGAGGACTGTGTTTCTTTGGAGACCCGTGCACAATCGCCAACTCACTTGCTGTGAGAAAAGCATGGGAGAGGCCAGTCTATATGGGGGACAAAGAGCTAGGAAAAGCTCGGGTGGCTGTCACCAGTGACTACGAGGCGTGGAGAAAGAAAAGAGGGATGGCTCAACCATCCACCACACCCACTACAAGCGCCAATAATGAAGGGCTGCAGGCTCAAATTGATGCCTTGACCCAGAGGATAGAAATCATGGGAGCCCAGATGAGGGCCCTTGAGGAGAGAGAGCAAGCATCTATCCTCACAATAGACGGTCTGCAAAGGCAAGGCAAGAAAAAGGATCATGAAATAGAGCGCCTCAAGGACCAGTGTGCTAACTCCAATGAACAAGCTATCCGAGCATCCAAAACTGCCAGAACCAGTTCGGATAGCCAACTCCAAGAAATAACCACCAAGTCAGCACGCCTTGAGGCCGAATCATCAAACCAGGCTCAAACGATCAAGGAGTTGTCGCAAGAGCTCACCAAGACTCGGTTAGATATCCGCCAAGAGCGAGAGGCCAACCGGAGACTCAACAAAATTCTCGCTGAGCTACGCTACAAAGAAAGAGATGGGCTAGCTCAGTACGGCCAGGTAATGCAAGAGAAAGATCGAGCCGTTGCGAAGCTCGATGAACTACAAGCCTTGGTCGTTCATCAAGAGGCGAAGATCAAAGAGGCTCAGCAGTATAGTGAAGATATGAGTCAGGCGGTCCGTAAGCAAAGCGAAGCACTTGCTTGTCACGTCCGGGAAGCCGAGAGAGAACTACAGAGGGATCAAGACCCGCCTGTGGGTTTCTTTAAGGTTTTCCGTTTTTTCCAAAAGTTGCTTCGCAGTATAGAATAGGGGAATGTACACCTTCTGTCGAATAAATAAAATCTTCTTCATTCAATGACTGTCTACTTACATGCATAAGCATTCATTTGCATATTTAATTTCCCCTCCTTCACGCTTAATAAATAAGATAATAAAAAGGAAGGATTAACTGACACGTCTTCTAAATCAGAATAATGGAGAGAAAGCCACTCCTAATAAAGCTTACCCCAACGGTCGATTCGCCACAAGAGGAAAATAAGCCTCGGCCGTTGGTCCTCAAAAATAAAGAAGAGGGGGCAAGGACACCAGTGCGACTATTTATGCCATGTCCTTTCCCCTACGAATCGAATAAAGTTATACCGTGGAGATACGGGGAATCTTCACCAATAAAAGAAGAAATAACAAATATAGCCGGCATTGGGGGCATGACTAGAAGTGGAAGAGTCTACTCCCCCAAGGACACACAGGAAGATGTCCTCAAAAATAAAGGAAAAAATAAAAAGACCGAAGAAGAAAAAGAAAATAAGGAATCCAAAGAGGAGACAGAGGAATTACTCCAGTTTATAAGGCAAAGCGAGTATTCCATCATAGATCAGCTCAATCGCACACCTGCAAAGATAACGTTGTTATCCCTAATAATGAGCTCGGAACCGCACAAAAACGCCCTGTTGAAGGTCTTGAGCGAAGCACATGTGCCTCATACCATATCCCAAGAAAAGGTTGAGAGGATCGTCGGTCACATCACGGCAAGCGATCACCTCACCTTCACAGAGGAAGAACTCCCCCTCGAGGGGTCAAACCATAACAAGCCCTTGCACATCTCAGTCAAGTGCAAGGAATACCTCATCGCCAAAGTTCTTGTGGATAACGGGTCATCCTTGAACGTGATGCCCAAGTGCACACTGGACAAGCTGACTATCCAAGGGACCCGTCTGCGCCTAAGCAGCACCATCGTTCGAGCCTTCGACGGATCTAAACGAGAAGTAGTGGGAGAGGTTAACTTGCCAATTCAAGTTGGACCCACTATGTTCGACGTCGATTTCCATATAATGGATATTACTCCAGCATATAGTTGTCTCCTCGGTAGGCCTTGGATTCATGACGCTAAGGCAATACCTTCAACGCTCCACCAGAAAGTCAAGTTCATAGTGGATGACAAATTGGTCACGGTCCAAGCAGAAGACGACATTTTGATCAGTGGACCGTCCACCCAGCCTTATGTGGATGCGGCTGAAGAGGCCCTTGAAACATCTTTTCAAGCGCTCGAAATTGCCAGCATAGAGCGACTTCCCAAAAATACAAAGGTAGCCTGCATGATGTTGAAGCATGGTTACCATCATGGCCAAGGACTGGGGGCAGATTCCCAAGGCATGAGGGAACCCCCAGAATTCAAAGACAATCCTTGCAAGTATGGCCTAGGATATGACCCTACTAAGGGCCGGGCGGAAAGAACAAAAGGGAAGTCTCCCCTCCGCACACTCAAGCAAATTTTCTGAAGTGGGGGGGTGCAAGCGTCAAGAGCCACCTTAGTCATTAGGAAATCTTTTTCTTCGCTTAAAGGATGTAAACCCCATGATTGTTAGAGACTATCCCCTGGGTCTAGCCCAACCGCCAGGCATCTTAGGGCACATATTCCCTTGTCGCCACCTCCCAAAAAAAAAAAAGGGGCGTGGTCGGAGCGACGCGATGGTTATTTCGACTCTCTTTGATTTTCGCGTTTTTATGGGTGGTTACAACGCCTTTAGGCTGTTCGATAACCGGGCTAGCCTAGGGGCGAGGTTTTCGAAAGTATCCCTGGGTTGTCCGATAACCGGGCTAACCCAGGGACTTATTTATTTTAGGTTCTATGGAGTCGCCACCGATGTTTTTACCGAAAACATCGGAAAAGGGGTTTTAAAAGGCGTTGGTTTTCGAAAACCAACTTTGGTCATTAGAACCAGAGTTAGGTAAGGGAGTTGGTTACGTCCAAAGGGAGTATTAGTCCCTTTACGACGCCCCTTTCGGGTTCCCTATGACAGGCCGGCTTATTTTATTGATAAACTAGAAAAATACACTTTCGCCCTTTTTATTCTGCGGAATTTAAAAGTATGACTACATGGCCCTAATATCTATTGCATAATTTAAGATAAAAACGGTAAAGATGAAGGGATAGAATTTGAACCTTCAAAGCACGCTTTTTTCTATTAATTCTCTAAAAAATAGGGTGCTTTATGGCAGCCCTTCACTCTACAAGACGTCGGAAAACCTCTCGAACGCCGAAAATCACTCTTGAAAGCACTCAGAAGCTCCGGAAATGCGTCCGAGGGATTCTAGAGAGAAGTTTTTAGAGAGAAGGGAGAGCTATGCAGCTGTGGTGTGTGGAAATGAGGGGGGGAGAGCCCCTATTTATAGGTTTTCGCGCTGTCAGGTGGCGAGACCGCCGGTCTCGTCTGACAGGGTCGAGACCGCCATCTCGTCCAACGAGACCGCCGTCTCGACCTGTCAAAATGGCGAGAACGCCGTCTGGGTGAACGAGACCGCCGTCTCGTTAAGCGAGACGGTGGTCTCACCTCCTACGTGAAGCGAGACGGCGGTCTGGGTTGTCTAGAAGGCGGTCTCGTTCTTTCGAAGCGAGAAAACTTATTTTTTGGTACAGAAACTCCCTCCTATCCTAGTATGGGGCCTAATAGTCTCTCCTAATGGCTTGTTAGGCTTGTCCATCTTCAAATAGGAGGTCTTCTGGTCTTTATTTGGAGGCCGGGCAAGATTTGGGGTCTACAGCTGCCCCCCCTTTATCCGTCCAGTCGACTGCTGGCCTTCTGTGTCAGGACGATCGACTGGGGGGTAAAGGAGTTGACCCTCTTGCCCGGTTGCCCTTCAGACGTCCCGTCTTGCGGCGGTTGATCTTCTGGGGAAAACTTTGGTGTTCGTGCACTTCCAAGATACTACTTCTGACGTAGCCGATCCCTTCGGTGAAAACGTGGTAAGACCTCAGGAACTCCTTCTGTCCGAGCCGATCCTTCGGTTGATGGGTATGAACCCCCCATCAGGGTGGTAGTTGCAGTCCGTTGTGTGGGACCGCTGGTGGTGGCGGTTTACTGCTCAGGTAGCTCATGCGCCGATGTGAAACCTTAGGATGCTCCTTCTGACGGTAGCCGATCCTTCGGTTGATGGGTATGAACCCCCCATCAGGCTGGTAGTTGCAGTCCGTTGTGTGGGACCGGATGGGTATGATCCCCCCATCAGGGTGGTACAGTCCGTTGTGCGGGACCGGATGGGTATGAACCCCCCATCAGGGTGGTACAGTCCGTTGTGCGGGACCGGATGGGTATGAACCCCCCATCAGGGTGGTACAATCCGTTGTGCGGGACCGGATGGGTATGAACCCCCCATCAGGGTGGTACAGTCCGTTGTGCGGGACCGGATGGGTATGAACCCTCCATCAGGGTGGTAGTGCGACTTACTGATCCGGCTCGAGCGCAGATCAGGCGTAGGTCTCTGGAGAGTGCTTCTTGTGTTGAGTTGACTGCTTTTCGGATTTCTTGAATAGTCATCCGGGTCACGTCGGGGATTTTGTTGGTGTTCATCCGGCCTTTGTTGATTGTCGGGGATCCTTTTGTTTTTGTTCTTTTGGTAGTGATCATCCGATCCTGGCTGGTTGGTCGGATGGATCTTGGTTTTGTTCGACTCTTGTTTGGTAGTCGAAACTTTGTTGGTTGGTGTGATGGCTTAATCCTGCCTTTTTCTCGCGGTTTTATTTCTTTTTCCTCGCAATTTCAGGATTTTGGCTTTTTCCTGAGCGTACGTCTTTTTACTCTTAGTTTTTTCCTTTTTTGTTGTACTGACCTCTGGAAAGGATAACAAAAGATGCACGAAATTGTACCGGGATGCCTTTATGAAGATGATCTTCTTGGCATGAATGTCTCTTTCTTTTTTGTCTATGTACTTTTGTTTATTTTACTTTTGACGAAGTCATTTTTGTGCGACTATTTGTGTGTGTGGATGCTATTTGATGCAGTTTTATTTTAGTTGAGGACATCTAGAAGGTGACCGGTACATTCCTTCTTTTTGTTCTCTCGTGATTATTCTTTTTGCACTTTTTGTTTTGACCCTATTTTTTGCCTAGACTGCCCTTTGCGGGTTTTCAATCTAGCGGGTTTTGATTCTTTGTTTTGAGACATTTTGATGGGCTTTTTTCTTCTTTTTACGAAAGCCTTATCTTTTGCCTAGACCGCCCTTTGCGGGTTTTCGATCCAGCAGGCTGCCTTGTACTTTTTACTTGGGACGACCCTGGTTGGTGATGTTCGTCTTTTATTTTTATGTTTTCTCGAATTGCTTGTTTTATGCATGCCCATATTTCATTAATATAGAGGCATTTACACAAGTAGGTAAAGTGGGAAAAAACAACTTTATTGATATAAACAAGTGGTTTATTTTTTACATGGTGGTTTACAGAGGAATTTGTAAGCATGGTTGGCCAAGGTTGGCTAAACTGTATGAGGATGCCACAATCATGTCTGTGATCTTTGTTTCCCCGCTTTTCCTGGTCCCTTCGGTTGAGATGCTCGAATCCGGAGTGAAGACCATGCGGAGTCTGCTTGCTATTGTGGAGGTATTACCTTAGTCGCCTTTGCGGTTTTCGGCTAAGGTAATCATTGCTCTGTATATATTCTTTGTTTGTTTGTTTGTTGTTGTTTTTTTTTTTGTTGTTGTAACCTCTACTTTTTGCCTAGGACGTGTCCTAGCGAGGTATGTAGGCCCTATCTTTTGCCCAGGATGCTCTTTGCGAGTTTTCATCCTGACGGGTCATGAGCAATGTCTTTTAGACGTAGTATTTTTTCACCGCATCTGAGTTGACAGGGTAACGGAGCTCTTCTCCATCCATGTTGGTGAGGATAAGGGCTCCTCCTGAGAAGGCTCGCTTGACCACAAAGGGTCCTTCGTAGTTAGCTGCCCATTTCCCGATTTTGTCTTTTTGGGCTAGAAGCAGTTTCTTTACTACCAAATCTCCTTCTTGGAAAGTGCGGGGATTGACCCTCTTGTCGTAGGCCCTCTTGATTTTCCTCTGGTAAGCCTACCCCCGACATATGGCGTCCAATCGTTTTTCTTCGATTAGGTTTAATTGATCATACCGGTTTTGGACCCATTCAACCTCTGTTAATTTGGCTTCCATGACAATTCGCAGAGAGGGTATTTCGACTTCTATTGGTAACACGACTTCTGTTCCGTATACGAGGGAAAACGGGGTAGCCCCCGTAGAAGTTTGTACCGACGTTCGGTAACCATGCAAGGCAAAGGGGAGCATTTCATGCCAATCTTTGTAGGTGACCACCATTTTCTGAATGATTCTTTTGATATTTTTATTGGCCGCCTCTACTGCACCGTTCATCTTAGGTCGGTACAGAGAGGAATTGTGGTGCTAGATTTTGAAGTCTTGGCATAATTCCTCCATCATTTTATTGTTAAGATTGGTCCCATTGTCAGTAATAAGCCTATGAGGGATGCCATACCGACATATAATGTTTTTCTTGATGAAGTTGGTCACCACTTTCCGGGTTACATGTGCGTATGATGCTGCTTCAACCCACTTGGTGAAATAGTCGATTGCTACCAATATGAAGCGATGGCCGTTAGACGCTTTGGGTTCAATGGATCCGATGACGTCCATGCCCCATATAGAAAATGGCCATGGCGTAGCCAGGTTACTGAGAAGTGCGGGTGGCACATTGATGTTATCGGCGTACACTTAGCATTTATGACATTTCTTGGCATATTGATGGCAGTCGGCTTCCATTGTGGACCAATAGTACCCTGCCCTGAGGATTTTCTTGGCCATGACATGCCCGGGTGCGTGGGTTCCGAAAGTCCCTTTGTGGATTTCTTTTATCAATGCTTGGGCTTCTTCTTGGTCCACGCACCTTAAGAGAGTGGAGTCGGGGCTCTTTTTGTAGAGGGTTCCTTCAATCAATGTGAACCCTATAGCCCTTTTGCGAATGGTTCGTTTATCATTGTCACTGATTCCCTCGGGGTACTCGCCCTTCATGAGGTACCGCTTAATGTCATGGTACCAGGGGTTTTGATCGCGCTCGCCACTTACTGCCATGCAGAAAGCTTGTTTATCATGCAGTTTGACTTGAATGATCGGCATCTCATGTTCCTGGTCCAGGGCAAACATGGATGATAGAGTGGCGAGGGCGTCGGCAATTTGGTTGTCCTCCCTAGGGATGTACTGGAAAGTGACGCTTTCCATTCTTGCGACCAGCTCGCGGATGTGCTCTAGATATGGGATCAATTTTGAGTTTCGGGTTTCCCATTCACCTTTAAGTTGATAGATGACAAGGGATGAATCACCGAATATTTTGAGCTTAGTGACCCCATGATCTAAAGCTGCTTGGATTCCTAGCGCACATGCTTCGTATTCGGCCATGTTGTTGGTACAATCGAAATTAAGTCTGGCCGTTACAGGAATGTGTTCCCTTTCGGGGGATATCAAAATAGCTCCTATCCCGTGTCCAAGCATGTTGGAAGCCCCGTCGAAGAACATGGTCCACATATCTTCTTTGGTCTCTTCATGTTCGATGTGCATGATATGCTCATCGGGAAAATCATCTTGTAAGGATTGGTATTCGTCCGTGGATCCATGGGCTAAATAATCCGCTAAGGGACTTCCTTTGATAGCTTTCTGGGTGACGTGAATGATGTCAAATTCTGATAGGAGAACCTGCCACCTAGCTATCCTTCCGGTCAGAATGGGCTTCTCGAAGAGGTATTTGATGGGGCCCATCCTGGAGACCAACCATGTTGTATGCCGAGCCATATACTGTCTGAGACGTTGAGTGACCCACACCAATGCGCAACAAGTTTTTTCGAATGGTGTATAGCGGGTTTCATAACTCGAGAATTTCTTACTGAGATAGTAAATGACCTGTTCCTTTTTCCTGGTTTCGTCATGTTGTCCGAGCACACATCCCATTGACTCTTCGAGGACTGACAAATATAGGATCAGAGGTCTCCCTTCAACGGGTGGTACCAACACTGGTGGATTGGTCAAACAGGTTTTGATTTTATCAAATGCTTGTTGGCACTCTTCGTTCCACACCGTTGGCTGAATTTTGCGCAACAGTTTAAAGATGGGTACACATTTATCCGTTAACTGTGCGATGAAACGGGCAATGTAGTTTATCCGGCCTAGAAAACCTCTGACCTCCTTTTCCGTGCTTGGTGGAGGCATTTCCAGAATTGCCTTGGTTTTATCAGGGTCCACCTCAATTCCTCTTTCGCTGGCAATGAACCCTAGGAGTTTTCCTGATTGTACTTCGAAAGTACATTTTGCCGGGTTTAGCTTAAGCTGATACTTCCGAAGTCGATCGAAAAGCTTTCGGAGGTATCGAATGTGGTCCATTTCATTTCGGGACTTGGCAATCATGTCGTCCACATACACTTCTATTTCCTTGTGGATCATGTCATGGAATAGCGTGACCATAGCCCTTTGGTAGGTAGCCCCTGCATTCTTCAGCCCAAACGGCATTACCCGATAGCAGAAAGTACCCCATGGTGTAATGAAGGAGGTTTTTTCTCTATCCTTAACGACCAGTTTGATTTGGTTGTACCCCGCATACCCATCCATGAAGGAATACAACGTGTTGGTAGCGATATGGTCTACCAGTGTATCTATGTGTGGTAGGGGAAAGTCATCCTTTGGACTTGCTCGATTAAGGTCCCTGTAGTCAACACACACTCTGACCTTCCCGGTCTTCTTGATAACGGGTACTATGTTGGCCAACCATTCTGGATATTTGGAGACTATCAAGAAATTGGCATCCAACTGCCTTTGCACCTCCTCCTTTATCATTAAGGACCAGTCGGGTTTGATTCTTCTGAGTTTTTGTTTTACAGGTCGGAACCCCTCTTTTAGCGGTAATCTGTGTTCCGCTATGCTCGTGTCAAGCCCAGGCATGTCATGATATGACCAAGCAAATACATCGATATATTCATTTAGGAGTTGTATCAATCCCTTTTTTGTGCTGCTTTCCATTCGGGTACCGATGTTCACCTTCTTCTCCTCGTCCTCCTTTCCCAAATTGACAGTTTCTATTTCCTCCTGATGCGGTTGTATGATGCGTGTTTCTTTTTCCAAGCATCCTTTGCATGTCCGGAGAAATGGTCTCCTGCTCACTTGTCGATTCAACCCATTCATCTTCCGTTTCGGGTCCACGGAGATTCATCAATCACAGACATGATGTGTTTTAGGTTCTGTTTTAGTCATAGATTTTATTATTCATTTTATTTTTGAAAGAATAATAAATAGAAGAGGGAAAAGAATGAATATGACGAAATGCCTCGTATATTAATGAAGATGAAAAATGTATGTACAAGCCCTTTTAATCAAAATTCCTGTGGCCACGGGCGGGGACCGCAGGAGATATGGAGAAAAGCTTAAAAAGAAAAGACCCTAAGGTTGATCCTCCCAGTCCTCCCTCTCTGCTACTCTGGCTTCGACAGAGGTTTGTCATCGGTGCTGGAAGCAGAGGTGTCAAAGGTAATCCACCCGGTGTCGATTAGTTCTTGGACCCGATACTTCAGGGTCAAGCAATTTTCTGTAGAGTGCCCGGGTGATCCCGAATGGTAAGCGCATTTTTCGTTGGGTTTATACCATTCGGGGTAGGGAGGCTCCAACTGCTTCTTGGGAGGGGCGCAAGCCAGGAGCTTAGCCTGCAATAGCTGAGGTAGCAGTAGTCCGTAGGAAGTGGAGATTGGAGTGAACTTCCTTTCTTTCTTGCGAGGCTGCCTGGGTGCTTGCGAGGCAGAAGAAGGAGTGGCGCAGTTGATTGCATGCACAAATTCGTCTTTCTTCTTGCCAGCAGGTTTCCTGAATGAGACGCCAGCTTGGGAAGACTGTGCTATCTTCCCGCTCCTTAGCCCCTGCTCTACTCTTTCCCCCACAGTGACTATGTCCGAAAAAAGATTAGAGGTACTAGCTATTGCCTTATCATAGTATGCTCCGGTCAGTGAGTCTATGAACATAGCCACTCGTCTCTTTGTCTCGTCAAAGGAGGCTCTATCTCGAGCTGCCATTTCCCTCCACCTTTGGGCATACGCTTTAAAAGGCTCGTCGTTTCTCTTGCTTAGAGCTCCGAGATCTGACCTGTCGAGTGTCGGATCAATGTTGTATCGGTAACGACGGAGAAAAGCGTCTGCCAACTGTTTCCAATTCTGGACCTGCCCTCTCTCTAACTGCATGTACCAGTTAAGAGCCGTGTCCGCCAAACTCTCCTGGAAGCAGTGGATCAGGAGTTTCTCGTTGTCAGCATGGGCGGCCATCTTACGGCAATACATCGTAAGATGGTTCTTTGGGCAGGTCATCCCAGCGTACTTGGGGAAGTCCGGGATTTTAAATTTGGGAGGGAAGCGGATGTCCTTCACGAGGCACATGTCGGCCACCTCTTTGACGTCGAAGTTATGCCCTTCGACTGCCTTCAGCCTCTCCTCCAGAGTGGAGAGTTGTTGTTTGGAGACTTCTGGAGTGAGGATACGTGCAGTCTTGACATCCTTATCACCAAAGAAGTACTCTTCCTCCTCCTCCTCATGGGGAGGGATATGTTCAGCATGGTCTTCGCCCTTAGTCTGCCCGTGGCGTACGACCTCCATTAACTGGGCTACTTGCTCGCGGAGGGTGTTAACCTCTGCAGTAAGCTTCCGGTTTTGCTCTTCCAGATTTTCCATTGCCCTTGCTTTTTGTGCACGAGTACGAGTAGGGAGAGGACCAGCCACTTTCTAGAATGTCCGAAAAAGTTTATTAATGCATGTTGAGTGGTTGAACTAGCATGAGCGTGCTTATGCATGAGAGACTTTATTTACATGATGCTGAATGTGCTCTCATTTTTATTTTCTCTCTTGGTTTTTCTTTACTCATGATATGATGTAGTATGAATGTTTTGACTTTGTCGGGAGTTTACTTATTTTCTGGTATTTTTGTATTTTGATTTTTTTTTTGTTTATTTGTTTATTTTTATTTTATAGCCTTTTATCTCTTCTGTCGGAACTGCGTGGCTACTTAGCTTGCAAAGAACCTGAAACCAGGCTAGCTAAAAGGCAGACTGTTCGAGATAAAATATGGCTTTATGCGAAAAAATATTTATCGTCCCTTATCTCTTCTGTCGGAACTGCGTGGCTACTTAGCTTACAAAGAACCTGAAACCAGACTAGCTAAAAGGCAGACTGTCCGAGATAAGGGTGTTTATTTGTAAAATATATTTTTTGGTGATTTTGCTCTGTTGTTTGTTTATGCTATGCAACATACAAATGCAACAAACATATGCACACACAATTCGACCATCCCCGAACAGGCGAGACTTCGTTTTTATCACGAGGTAGGGTTTTCCTATAGAAAGGTGCATTGGTCAGGGTAGGTTCTAGCTGTTCTCACCAGGCTAAGGCCCCCAAGGTGCCCCCATTATAGGGTCCCCACTCTCCAACCGTCCAACCATGCTCAGCACTAAGGCCAGAGTCGGTCTTGTTGCCAAAAGAGGAAGGTTATCACCTTGAGTGGTGGTTTCCGATCACACTGGTGGGCACAAGGCCCTAACTGCAGCGAACCGTACCTGCCACCCACTCCCTATGGTTATCTCACTTGCCCCCGGGTATAGGGGGAACTATTGTGTGCAAGGGATTGTGTGCAGTTTATATTTCAAGTAATTTGCAAGTATAAACAATCAACGATTTATTAAAGCCAAACAATAAAACATGTTATAAATACAAGTTAAGGGCAAAAGTGTTATTTTCTTGGTTTATTTATTGTTTAAGCCGGCTCATCACTAAATGGGATTAACTCTCTAGGCTTCCCCAGTGGAGTCGCCATCTGTCGCCGCCTCCCAAAAAAAAAAAGGGGCGCGGTCGGAGCGACGCGATGGTTATTTCGACTCTCTTTGATTTTCGCGTTTTTATGGGTGGTTACAACGCCTTTAGGCTGTCCGATAAGCGGGCTAGCCTAGGGGCGAGGTTTTCGAAAGTATCCCTGGGTTGTCCGATAACCGGGCTAACCCAGGGACTTATTTATTTTAGGTTCTATGGAGTCGCCACCGATGTTTTTACCGGAAACATCGGAAAAGGGGTTTTAAAAGGCGTTGGTTTTCGAAAACCAACTTTGGTCATTAGAACCAGAGTTGGGTAAGGGAGTTGGTTACGTGCAAAGGGAGTATGAGTCCCTTTACGACGCCCCTTTCGGGTTCCCTATGACAGGCCGACTTATTTTATTGATAAACTAGAAAAATACACTTTCGCCCTTTTTATTCTGCGGAATTTAAAAGTATGACTACATGGCCCTAATATCTATTGCATAATTTAAGATAAAAATGGTAAAGATGAAGGGAGAGAATTTGAACCTTCGAAGCACGCTTTTTATATTAATTCTCTAAAAAATAGGGTGCTTTATGGCAGCCCTTCACTCTACAAGACGTCGGAAAACCTCTCGAACGCCAAAAATCACTCTTGAAAGCACTCAGAAGCTCCGGAAATGCGTCGGAGGGATTCTAGAGAGAAGTTTTTAGAGAGAAGGGAGAGCTATGCAGCTGTGGTGTGTGGAAATGAGGGGGGGAGAGCCCCTATTTATAGGTTTTCGCGTTGTCAGGTGGCGAGACTGCCGTCTCGTCCAACGAGACCGCCGTCTCGACCTGTCAAAATGGCGAGAATGCCGTATGGGTGAACGAGACCGCCGTCTCATCCTTCGCAGGTGGCGAGACCGCCGTCTCGTTAAGCGAGACGGCGGTCTCACCTCCTACGTGAAGCGAGACGGCGGTCTGGGTTGTCTAGAAGGCGGTCTCGTCCCTTTGAAGCGGGAAAACTTATTTTTTGGTACAGAAACTCCCTCCTATCCTAGTATGGGGCCTAATAGTCTCTCCTAATGGCTTGTTAGGCTTGTCCATCTTCAAATAGGAGGTCTTCTGGTCTTTATTTGGAGGCCGGGCAAGATTTGGGGTCTACATCCCTTGTTAATTAATAAAGAATGATTCTTACTATCTGTTTCTCTTCTTTCTACTTCTGACTAAACCACATAAATAACCCTATCTAAGTAAACAAAAAAGAAGAAGAATAAAAAGCGCATCCAAATGATCAACATTTACCATTGCTATTATCGTCAAGCTAGTTGATTAGAAGCACATAAAAATAAGACTTCACCTCATCCATAAAGAAAGTCATGCTTCGCCAATATTGTGAACAAAAATAAATACACAAAAAAAAAGAGAAAAGCCCAGAGAAGCCAAAGACCAAAGAAAAGGGAAAATTACCCGGTAGGAAACCCACTAAGGGGGCTACACAAAAGATAGGGTCGACCCGGTAGGATACCCGAACAAAAATAAAGGGTAGCCTAGGCAAAAGTTAGGGTTACAAAACAAGGTCCGCTAGGATTCTCCAAAAAATTACAAAAAAAGGGAACCTAGACAAAAGTTAGGGCCAAGCACAATATCCTAGTTCGAAAACCCAAAGGGCGATCTAGGGAAATCAGCTAGCCATTAAAAAGCAATAGGAATAAAACCAAAAGGCGCAAATACAAAAAGAAAGGAAATTGTTTGCTTAGACAAAAGCTCAAACACCTAAGCCTAACCCTAGCCAACCTTGCTTACAAAAACTTTCTAAATAAAAATTAACCCTCTAAAACACAAACCATTGAATTTGCCTCTTTGTTTCTTTTCTCTTGACCCTCACATCAGTATTCTAATAATTAATTTGGGAATATGGAGGTGTATAGTCAACAAGAGGATTGAAATCCCTAAAGCGAGGAAAAAGGGGCACTACATGACAAAGAGTGCGCTGCAAAAGAAAAAAAAGAAAATAAAAAAGGAAAAGAGAAAGAAAAGAGAAAAAACAGAATGACTCTTCGGTCACAAGAAGTCCGGCATGGTACAGCAAGTACGAAAGCACAGATCAAAGGGCCCTCGGCGCTACAAGACACGTCGGTTAAATCCTTCTGAAAATTTAATCAAAATAGGCATTATAGGACATCAAACATGAAAACATTGCATGCATAAAAATATTTTTGAACCAGGCCCTATTTTTCTTTTCAAAAAAAAAAAAACCCAAAAATTCGAGACCGCGTCTAGGTCGTCCATACCGCCGTCTCGGTCCCCTAGCAAGACGAGAACGCCATCTCGAACAACGAGACCGCCGTCTCGACTTAGCCAAAATCGAGACCGCCGTCTCGATGACCCAGACCGCCATCTCGGCTTGAAGGAGACTCGAGACCGCCGTCTCGCCTTCCCAGACGACAGTCTCGAACTGGAAAAATTTGCTATATATAGGGGGCGCGCTTGGGGGGTTCTTCACAACTCTCCTTGCCTCCAAAACCTCCATTTCTCAGATTTTGCACTCCCAAGCACCCCCCTAGTCAACATGTTTGGTAGGAGCGCCTCCAGAAAGAGAAGGAGTACTACCGGTGCCAGCAGTTCTGCGGCACTGCCACCCCAGGATCCCTCTCAGTTATCACCACAGCATTAGGCTCGCCTTGACAACATCCGAACTTATCAGTGGCACCCGATGCTCAGACTTGACTTCAGCATCCTAGCTGAATTTGGGTGGGAGGACGACGTCCGAGCCCACATAGACAGCATTGGGTGGGGCTTTCTGCTGCAACCACCACCTACACATGTGTACCCACAAGCGGTACTGGAATTCTTGGCCTCTGTCTTCTACTCCGAGGTCCCCTCCACGGTCCTGGGCCTGCAACCCACTAAGATGGTGACCTATTTCATGGGTGGAAGGTACCAGACCACCACCCTCGACGAGTTCAACATTGCCATCGGGTTTGTCCGGCCCGAGGACACAATGACCCAGGGATACCGTGAGGCCATCTGCTCCCGGCCCACCAACCTCACCGCCGTCGAAATGTGGCACGAGCTCACAGGAGCCACCACGCTGCCCACGCTAATGAGGGGCTCCGCGCTTCCCCCAGCACTCTGCATCTGCCACAAGCTGTTGGCAGGGACCATTCATGGGAGGAAAGAGAGTCAGGGTAAGGTATCCCTCCCTGACCTCTTCGTACTTTATTGCATGAGCCAGAAGCGGCGCTGCAACCCCGGCTACTTCTTCCTGAGAGCTCTCAAGGACTTCGAAAACAGATCAGCGGGGGCTGTCCTCGTGGCTCCTCTTATCACTCCCCTGGCAGAAAGATGGGGGTGCCCTAGCCGGGAAGAGCTGGCCTCCAACTTGCGACCCGAGTCCATCAACGGGTCAGTCCTGGTCAGCATGGGAATGCTGATACGCCGAGGGACCCAGTTGGACCTCCATCCCACACTGGATTTTGCGCTGGACCTCCAGGGGCTGGTGGCGATGCAAGACCTTCCCACACCTCCCGACTTCCAACAACAACAGCAACAGCAACAACCACCACCGTACACGGACAATTTCGCTGGCCTGAACCGCAACATGAATGATCTGCGCCAGCAATTCGACCAGATGTCCGTGCGGCAAGAGCAACAGGCCCAGAGGCAGGAGGCCTACAACGCCCGCCAGGAGGAGATGTATCAGCACCAGCAGGTGATGCGGCAGGAATGGACAACATTCCAACAGGAATACCGCGACAAAGTTCGGCAGCAAGCGCACTTCCGATACCACTTCTACCAGCAATTCCCCGGATCATCTCCAGAGCATAGCCCTTAGGGATTGTACTTGCCAAAATATAGCGTGGTTGTAATAAAATTTCCTTATAAATAAAATTTTATTTCATGCATCTCTTTGCCACCCTTTGCAAAAGCCAGCGTAACAAAAAAGCTTAAAAAGGAAAAAAGGCATACGCTCAATAAGAAAAGACAAAATCCTAAATCGCGAGAAAAAAAAGATAAAACCGCAAGAAAAAGGCAGGATTAAGACAAGCCATCACCTCAACCAACAAAATTTCGACTACCAAATTAGAGCCGAACAAAAAAACAAGACTCACCCGACTAGTCAGCAAGAGTCGAACAAAAACAAAGAATCCGCAGCAAACAAGCAAGCTGGATGAGCACCTGCAAAATCCCCGGCACAATCCGGATGACCATTCAGAAAGGTCCAAGTACATCTACCGATACAAAAATCACTCCCCAAGGAGTCGGCGCATGGGCCACCTGAACAGTAAGCCGCCACTACCACCAGTCCTACGCAGCAGACTGTACCAGCCTGATAGGAGGTTTATACCTAACAACCTGCGCACTCGTTGCGCCTGATCTGCGCTCGAGCCGGATCAGTAAGTCGCACTACCACCCTGATGGGGGGTTCATACCCATCTAGTCCCACACAACGGACTGCAACTACTAGCCTGATGGGGGGTTCATACCCATCCAGTCCCACACAACGGACTGCAACTACCAGCCTGATGGGGGGTTCATACCCTTCAACCGAAGGATCGGCTACCGTTAGAAGGAGTATCCTGAGGTTTTACCACGTGTCCACCGAAGGGATCGGCTACCGTCAGCAGGAGTATACCGGAAGTGCACGAACACCGAGATTTTCCCCAGAAGATCAACCGCCACAAGACGGGACATCCGAAGGGTAACCGGGCAAGAGGGTCAACTCCTTTACCTTCCTGTCAATCTGTCTAGCACAACAGGCCAACAGCCGACTAGTCAGGTAAAGGGGGGGCAGCTGTAGACCCCAAATCTTGCCCGGCCTCCAAATAAAGAGTAGAAGACCTCCTATTCGAAGATGGATGAAGCCTAAAAAGCCACTAGGAGAGACTATTAGGCCCCATACTAGGATAGGAGGGATTTTTCTGTACAAAAAATAAGGTTTCTCGCCTTTTTAGGGACGAGACCGCCGTCTCGAAATCGAGACCGCCGTCTCGCCTCATGCAAATTGCGAGACCGCCGTCTCGCCAAACGAGATGGCAGTCTCGCCACCTGCGAATGGCGAGACGGCGGTCTCGCTTTCCCAGACGGCGGTCTCGCCACCTGCGAAGGACGAGACGGCGGTCTCAACCCTGTCAGACGAGAACGGTGGTCTCGCCATTGTCAGGCGCGAAAACCTATAAATAGGGGATCCCTCCCCTCATTTTCGGAGCCTCTGAGTGTCTTTAGAGTGATTTTCGAGCGTTCCGAGAGGTTTTCCGGTGCTGTAGAGTGAAGGGTTGCCACAAAGCACCCTCTTTTTTAAAGAGAATTAATAGAAAAAACGTGCTTCGGAGGTTTACATTCTCCCTCTCCACTTTTACCGCTTTATTTAAATTACGCAATAGATAGGGCCATGTAGTCATAATATTTTAATTCCGCAAATAAAAGCGCAAAAGCGTGTTTTTTTGGTTTATTTATTAACAAAATAGCTGGCCTGTCATAGGGAACCCGAAAGGGGCGTCGTAAAGGAACTAACACTTCCTTTACACGTAACTAACTCCCTTACCCAACTCTGGTTCTAATGACCAAAGTTGGTTTTTCGAAAACCAACGCCTTTTTAGCTCCTTTACCGATGTTTCCGGTAAAAACATCGGTGGCGACTCCACAGAACCCTTCAAAAATTAGTCCTTGGGTTAGCCCGGTTATCGGACAACCCAAGGACGACCTTTCGAAAACCTCGCCCCTAGCTTAGCCTGGTTATCGGACAACCTAAAGGCATTGTAACCACCCATAAAAAACGCGAAAACAAGAGGGTCGAAACCATCACGTCACTCCGACCGCCTCTCTTTTTTACGGCGGCGACATTGGGTAAGGGAGTTAGTTACGTGTAAGGGAAGTGTTAGTTCCCTTACGACGCCCCTTTCGGGTTCCCTATGATAGACCAACTATATTAAATAATTAAACCGGTGAAAATACGCTTTTACCCTTTATTTTGCGGAATTTAAAGATTATGACTACATAGCCCTATATCTATTGCATAATTGAAATAAAGCGGTAAAGGAGAGAGAGAGAGAGAGTGTAGAAACCTCCGATGCACACTTTCTATTAATTCTTTAATAATTTGGGTGCTTTTTGGCAGCCCTTCGCTCTTTACAACGCCAGAATCTCTCAAAAACGCTGTAAAAAACTCTAGAGAGAGAATTTGAAGAGATTTCTAGAGAGAGAATGGAAGAACTGTGTGAAATGAGGGGAATGGAGAGGCTATTTATAGGGATTCGCATCTGTCAGGTCGAGACGGGCTGTCTCGTCTGACAAGGTCGAGACGGCCATGTCGCCATTCGAGACGGCCGTCTCACCTTGCAAGGATGGCGAGACAGCCGTCTTGCCAAACGAGATGGCGGTCTCGCCATTTTTGCAAGGCGAGACGGCGGTCTTGACCCTAAAAGACGAAAATGCTTATTTACATGCAGAAAATCCCTCCTATTCTAATATGGGGCCTAATAGTCTCTCCTAATGGCTTCTTAGGCTTCATCCATCTTCAAAAAGGAGGTCTTCTGGTCTTTATTATGAGGCCAGGCAAGATTTGGGGTCTACAGCTGCCCCCCCTTTACCCGACTAGTCGATTGCTGGCCTGTTGTGCCAAGGAGACCGACTGGAGGGTAAAGGAGTTGACCCTCTTGCCCGGTTGTCCTTCAGATGTTCCATCTTGCGGTTGATCTTCCGGGAAAAAGTGTGCTTCCAGGATGCTTCTTCTGGCGGTAGCTGATCCTTTCGGCTGATGAGTACGAACCCCCATCTGGTTTGACGAGTATGAACCCTCGCCCGGTAAGCCCCCTTTTGTAAGGCCTGATAAGTATACACCCCCATCCGGTGTTTGACGAGTATGAACCCGCGTCCGGTAAGCCCCTTTCCGTAAGGCCCGATGAGTATACACCCCCATCCGGTGTTTGACGAGTATGAACCCCCGTCTGGTAAGCACCCTTCTGTAAGGCGCGATGAGTATACACCCCCATCTGGTGTTTGATGAGTATGAACCCCCGTCTGGTGTTTGATGAGTATGAACCCCCGTCTGGTAAGCCCCCTTCTGTAAGGCCCGATGAGTATACACCCCCATCTGGTGTTAAGCCTCTGGATGCTCCTTCTTGCGGTAGTCGATCCTTTGGCTGTGGTGGCGACTTACTGCTCTAGCTCATGCGCCGACTCCATGGAGAGTGATTTCTGTTTTGGTAAATGTTTTTGGACCTTTCTGGTAAATTCTTCAGGTGTGCCGGGGATTCTTTGATTTTTGGCTTTTCCTGATAGCCATCCAGCTTGTTGTTTGCTGGGGATTCTTTGTGTTTTGATCCTTTGGTAGTGGTCATCTGACTTTGCTGGTTGTCGGGGATTTTTTATGAGTACCTCTTAGGTAGTGTCACCGCTGTCAAAACGAGGCGGTCGGAGTGACGCAATGGTTTCGAATTTCCGTTTTTCGCGCTTTTATAGGTGTAGTTACAACGCCTTTAGGTTTTCCGATAACCGGGCTGAACCTAGGGGCGAGGTTTTCGAAAAGGCGCTCTTGGATTGTCTGATAACCGGGCTAACCTAAGAACTAGCTTGTCGCCGCCTCCCCGAAAACGGGGGCGCGGTCGGAGCGACGCGATGGTTTTTCGACTCTTCTATGTTTTCGCGTTTTTTATTGGTGGTTACAACGTCTTCAGGCTGTCCGATAACCGGGCTAATCTGGAGACGAGGTTTTCGAAAAGTGTCCTTGAGTTGTCCGACAACCGGGCTAACCCAAGGACTTATTTATTTTGGGTTCTATGGAGTCGCCACCGATATTTTTACCATAAACATCGGAAAAGGGGTTTTAAAAGGCGTTGGTTTTCGAAAACCAACTTTGGTCATTAGAACCAGAGTTGGGTAAGGGAGTTAGTTACGTGCAAAGGGAGTATTAGTCCCTTTGCGACGCCCCTTTCGGGTTCCCTATGACAGGCCGGCTATTTGCGAATAATTAAACTTAGAAAATTGCGCTTTTACCCTTTTTATTATGCAGAATTTAAATATATGACTACATGGCCCTAGCTTCTATTGCGTAATTTAAATAGCAGTAATTTGAAAAAAGAGAATGAGGATATGCACCTCCAAAGCAAGCTTTATAACAAAAAGAGAGGGTGCGTTTTGGCAACCCTTCACTCTACAACTCTCAGAAACTCCAGAAATGCCTCGGAGGGATTCTTAAGAAGATTTAGAACGCTCAGTCTATGCCTAAAGACGCTCAGAAACTCCGGAAATGCCTCGGAGGGATTCTTAGAGAGAGAAAATCTAGAGAGAAGGGAGAGCTCTTGGTTTTTCTGTGTGGAAATGAGGGGGGGAGAACCCCTATTTATAGTTTTTCGCGCTGTCAGGGTCCAGACCGCCGTTCTCGCCTGACAAGGTCGAGACCGCCGTCTCGTAATTCGAGACCGCCGTCTCACTCATGTCACGGGGTCGAGACCGCCGTCTAGAAAATCTAGACTGCCGTCTTGACTTGGCGAGAATCGAGACCGCCGTCTGGAAAACCCAGACCGCCGTCTCGTTTTTGCGAGTGTCGAGACCGCCGTCTGGAAAATCGAGACGGCGGTCTCGTCCTGGCGTTGAAACGAGACGGCGGTCTGGTATTCCCAGACGGCGGTCTCGTCCCTTCAGGGCGAGAAACTTTATTTTGGGCCAAAAAACCTTCCTATCTTGGTACGGGAGCCTAATAGTCTCTCCTAGTGGCTTGTTAAGCTCCGGCCGTCTTCAAATAGGAAGCTTTCTGACTTTATTTGGAGGCCGGGCAAGATTTGGGGTCTACATAGCTTTGGAAGGGTTCTTCTGGAGTCGCCACTGATGTTTTTACCGGAAACATCGGAAAAGAAATAAAAAGGCATTGGTTTTCGAAAAACCAACTTTGGTCATTAGAACCAGAGTTGGGTAAGGGAGTTAGTTACGTGTAAGGGAAGTGTTAGTTCCCTTACGACGCCCCTTTCGGGTTCCCTATGATAGGCCAGCTATATTAAATAATTAAACCGGTGAAAATATGCTTTTACCCTTTATTTTGCGGACTTTAAAGATTATGACTACATGGCCCTATATCTATTGCATAATTGAAATAAAGCGGTAAAGGAGAGAGAGAGAGTGTAGAAACATCCGATGCACGCTTTCTATTAATTCTTTAATAATTTGGGTGCTTTTTGGCAGCCCTTCTCTCTTTACAACGCCAGAATCTCTCAAAAACACTATAAAAAACTCTAGAAAACACTCAGAAACTCCGGAAATGCTTCGGAGGGGTTCTAGAGAGAGAATTTGAAGAGATTTCTAGAGAGAGAATGGAAGAACTGTTTGAAGTGAGGGGAATGGCGAGGCTATTTATAGGGATTCGCTCCTGTCAGGTCGGGACGGGCCGTCTCCTCTGACAAGGTCGAGACGGCCGTCTCGCCTTGCAGGGATGGCGAGACGGCCGTCTCGCCATCCGCGAGTGACGAGACGGCCGTCTCGCCATTTTTGCAAGGCGAGATGGCGGGCTCGAATCTGAGACAACGGTCTCGACCCTAAAAGGCGAAAATCCTTATTTATATGCAGAAAATCCCTCCTATTCTAATATGGGGCCTAATAGTCTCTCCTAATGGCTTCTTAGGCTTCATCCATCTTCAAAAAGGAGGTCTTCTGGTCTTTATTATGAGGCGGGGCAAGATTTGGGGTCTACAGGATGACTTTCCCGATGAACATATCGTAAACATCGAACACGAAGAAACCAAAGAGGAGGCATGGACCATGTTCTTCGACGGAGCCTCAAACATGCTTGGACACGGGATAGGAGCTATTTTGATATCCCCTAAAAAGAAATATATTCCCATAACGACCAGGTTGAATTTTGACTGTACTAACAACATGGCCAAATACGAAGCGTGCGCACTAGGAATCCAAGCAGCTCTAGATCATGGGGTTACCAAGCTCAAAGTCTTCGACGACTCATCCCTTGTTATCTATCAACTTAAAGGAGAGTGGGAAACCCGGAACTCTAAATTAATCACATATCTAGAGCACATCCGTGATTTAGATTCAAGGCTGGAAAGTGTCACCTTCAAGTATGTTCCTCGGGAGGACAATCAATTCGTAGACGCCCCTCGCTACTCTATCATCCATGTTCTCCTTAGAGCAAGAGAATGAGATGCCAACCATCCAAATCAAGCTGCATGGCAAACAAACTTTTTGCATGACAGTAAACGACGAGCACGATCAAAACCCCTAGTATCATGACATTAAGCGATACCTCATGAAGGGCAAATACCCCGAAGGAATTAACGACAATGATAAACGGACCATTCGTAAAAGGGCAGTAGGGTTCACGTTGATTGAAGAAACCCTCTATAAAAAGAGCTTCAATTCCACCCTGTTAAGGTGTGTAGATCATAAGGAAGCCCAAACCTTGATAAAAGAAATTCACAAATGAGCTTTTGGAACCCACGCACCTGGGCATGTCATGGCAAAGAAAATCTTAAGGGCAGGGTATTTCTGGTCCACAATGGAGGCCGATTGTCACCAATATGCTAAAAAATGTCACAAGTGCCAAATCTATGCCGATAATATTCGCGTTCCGCCCGCACCTCTCAGCACCCTGGCCACACCATGGCCATTCTCTATGTTGGGCATGTACGTCATCGGACCCATCGAGCCCAAAGCATCTAATGGTCACCATTTTATCTTGGTGGCCATTTACTACTTCACCAAATGGGTTGAGGCAACATCATACGCGCACGTGACCAGAAAAGTGGTGACCACCTTCATCAAAAAGAATATACTATGTCAGTATGGTATCCCTCATCGGCTCATTACTGATAATGGGACCAACCTCAATAATAAAATGATGGAGAAATTATGTCAAGATTTCAAAATTCAACACCACAATTCCTCTCCATACCAACCTAAGATGAACGGTGCAGTAGAGGCAGCCAATAAGAACATCAAGAAAATCATCCAGAAGATGGTAGTAACATACAAAGATTGGCACGAAATGTTACCCTTTGCCTTGCACGGATATCGAACTTCTGTAAGGACCTCCACCGGGGCCACCCCGTTCTCTCTTATATACGGCATGGAAGCGGTATTGCCAGTAGAAGTCGAAATACCCTCCCTACGAGTTGTTATGGAAACAAAGTTGACAGAAGCATAATGGGTCCGAAACTGGTACGATTAGCTAAACCTAATTGAAGAAAAATGGTTGGATGCCATATGTTGGGGGCAAGTTTATCAAAAGAAGATCAAGAAAGCCTACGACAAGAAAATCAATCCCCGCACCTTCCAAGAAGGGGATTTGGTAATAAAGAAATTGCTTCCATCCCAGAAGGATAAAATTGAAAAATGGGCAGCGAACTATGAAGGACCCTTTGCGGTCAAGCAAGCCTTCTCAAGAGGAGCCCTTATCCTCACCAACATGGACGGAGAAGAACTTCGACATCCGGTCAACTCATATGCGATAAAGTAATAATATGCTTGAAGACACTGCTCATGACCCGTCAGGATGAAAACTCGCACAGAGCATCCTGGGCAAAAGATAGGGTTCATATTCCTCGTTAGGATACGTCCTAGGCAAAAATTGGAGGTAAAAAAAAAATAAAGGAAGAAGGAGGAATGATTACCTTAGCCGAAAACTGCAAGGCGACTAAGGTAATACCTTCCCAGAAGTAGGAAAACTTGGTATGATCTTCACTCCGAGCTCGAGCATCTCAACTAAAGCAACCAAGAGAAACAGGGAAACAGAAATCAGGGACATGATTGTTATAGCCTATACAGTTTAGCCAACCTTGGCCAGCTCTGCTTATAAATTCCTTTGTAAATCCTTCTGTAAAAAAAAACCATTTGTTTATATCAATAAAAATTGTCTCCTTTTCTCTTGATCAAATCATGAAAATGCCTCTGTATTAATGAAACATGCATAAAATGCCAATACAAGAAAGCGCAAGAAAAGAAAAAGAAAAAGGATCAAAATAAACACCGCCTGCTATGACATTCCTAGGAAAAAATTAAGGCAGTCCGCTAGATCGAAAACCCGCAAAGGGCGGTCTAGGCAAAAGATAGGGCTAAAACAAAAATAAAAACCCATCAGAGTAATCACCAGAAAACAAGAATACCAGTCGCTTTCTAGGTGCCCCAACTAAAAATAAATTGCATTTAGAGCATCCACGCACAAAAATATTTGCACAAAAAACAACTTTGTTAAAATCGAAACAAAAAAAAATCTTCAAGCAAATAAAAACAAAAGAGCATTCATATAAGAAAATTAGCTCTGTGCTTGCATTCAAAAAACAGGAAATACCCAAAGGCATCCCGGTAAGACTTCAGCGACTCTACCCAAAACATGCATCAACCACATTAATCAATAATTTTCGACTACCAGCAAAAGTCGAACTACAAAGCAAGACTCCTCGGTTACACCGGGTGACTACTCCAAAAAAGTCAAAAGCAAGAGAACGCATCTTAGCAGTGGTGCATGATCAGAATCAGTAAGTCGGCGCCACAACCAAAGGGCCAGCTACCGTATCGAAGGAGCATCCTGAGGCACCTAACCTGATGGGGGTTCGTACTCATCAACCAAGGGGTCAGCTACCGCATCAAAGAAGCATCCTAATAAGGTCTCTCAACCGGTGCATGAGCTAGAGCAGTAAGCTGCCACCACTAGCAGTCCTACAAAGTGGACTCAACACCATATGGGGGTGTGTACTCATCAGGCCTTACAAAAGGGGGCTTACCAAACGGGGGTTCATACTCATCAAACACCAGATGGGGGTGTGTACTCATCAGGCCTTACAAAAGGGGATTTACCAGACGGCGGTTCATACTTGTCAAACACCAGATGGGTGTGTGTACTCATTAGGCCTTACAAAAGGGGGCTTACCAGACGGGGGTTCATACTCGTGAAACCAGATGGGGGTTCGTACTCATCAACCGAAGGGGTCAGCTACCGCAAGAAGGAGCATCCCGGAGGCATACACATTTTTCCCAGTGGATCAGCCACCGTAAGACAAAGCATCTGAAGGACAATCGGGCAAGAGGGTTAACTCCTTCACCCTCCAGTCAATCTTCTTGGCACAACAGGCCAACAGTCGGCTGGTCAGGTGAAGGGGGGGCAACTGTAGACCCCAAATCTTGCCCGACTTCAAAATAAAGAGCAGAAGACCTCCTATTCAAAGATGAACAAAGCCTAAAAAGCCACTAGGAGAGACTATTAGGCCCCATATTAGAGTAGGAAGGCTTTTTTGTACGAAAAAAAATAAGGATTTCCACCTTCAAGGGTCGAGACCGCCGTCTCACTTTTCAGGACCACCGTCTCGACCAATGGCAAGTCGAGATGGCCGCCTCGTTTGGCGAGACGCCATCTCGCCACTTACCATTGGCAAGACCCCCCTCTCGTTTGGCGAGATGAACCTCTCGTCATTTGACAAGTCGATACCGTCGTCTCGCCAAACGAGACAGCGGTCTCGACCTGATAGGCGTGAATCCCTATAAATAGGGGGCGCTCTCCCCTTCATTTCACATAGCTCTTCCACCTTTCCTTCTGCAATTTATTAAAATTCTTCTTTTAGAGCCCCTCCGAAGCATTTCCGGAGTTTCTGAGTGTTTAAGAGAGTTTTTATAGTGTTTTTGAGAGAGAATTCGACGTTTTAAGAGCGAAGGGCTGTCAAAACGCACCCTATTTTTTATGAGAATTAATCAAAGCTTGCTCCAGAGGTTTCTTCACTCTCTCCCTCTCTTTTATTGTCTTTTTTTACTTATATTAAATTATGCAATAGCTACTAGGTCCATGTAGTCATTATTTTAATTCCGCAAATAAAAGGGTAAAAGCGTCATTTCAAAGTTTATTTATAAAATAACTGGCCTATCATAGGGAACCCGAAAGGGGTGTCGTAAGGGAGCTAATACCTCCCTTACACGTAACTAACTCCCTTACCCAACTCTGGTTTTAACGACCGAAGTTGGTTTTTCTAAGAAAACAATGCCTTTTTCTTCCCTTTTTTGATGTTTCTGGTAAAAACATCGGTGTCGACTCCATAAGAACCCTTTCAAATTTGTTCTTAGGTCAGCCTGGTTATCGGACGATCTAAGAACACCCTTTCGAAAACCTCGCCCTTAGGTTCAGCCCGGTTATCAGACAACCTAAAGGTGTTGTAACCTCACCCATGTTAAAGAGTGAAAAAACAAAAAGTCAGAACCATCGCGTTGCTCCGACCGCCTCTTTTTGACGACGGCGACAATGGCTACAATTTGTGCTGCAGAAGTATATGCTCCATGGCGTATATGGACCCCGACTGATTTTGGTCATTTTAGCATAATCTCATACTCCTCCAAAGTAGGCACCATATCGAACTGCGGGAATTCGAAGCAGTGCAGACTAGAGTTCCAAAAATGAACTAGAATCTTGATAAAAGTAGGATCGACATAAATCTTCAGCAGGTCGAGAATCCGTCCATAGGATTTTTCAAAATTGGAGCAGACCTCTGGTGGCATCAATGCGCTAAGTCATTCCAGTTTCTCAGCGTGGTATCGGGGAATGTCCACTTTCTTCAATTGTCTACTAGTCCCCTCAATTTTCTAAAAACCAAAATGCATGCTCATGAACATGATGCTTATTGTAGGTATGCATGTGAGTGTTTGTTTTTTCCTAACTGTTTATCATGTTTTATTCCTACATGATGTATGATAGCATTCGTGTATTTTTTTTTTTCAAAAATAAACTACCTATATGGATGTTTTATGAATTTAATGTTTATCAACAAGGTCCCATTTTTATTCGATTGGGTTTTTATTTGATTTTTTATGGTTTTATTAATCTTTTATCTCTTCTGTTGGACTGCGTGGCTACTTAGCTTACAAAGAACCTGAAATCAGGCTAGCTCAAAGGCAGACTGTCCGATATAAAATGGTATATTAAGAAAGAATAATTTTAGCGTCCCTTATCTCTTCTGTCGGACTGCGTTACTACTTAGCTTACAAAGAACCTGAAACCAAGCTAGCTAAAAGGTAGACTGTCCGAGATAAGGATGTTTATTGCGAAAATATTTTTGTGATTTTCTATTTTTTTTTGTTTGGTTATGCTATGCAATCAAATGCAGCAAACAAATGCACACACAATTCACTCATTCGCGAACACGTGGGATGACGTTTAATTACGAGGTAGGGTTTTCTTGCAGAAAAGTGTATTGGCAAAGGTAGGTTCTAACTGTTCTCACCAAGGCTTAGGCCCCCAAGGTGCCCCCATTATAGGGTTCCCACTCTCCAGTCTTCCGACCATGCTTAGCACTAAGGCCATAGTCAGTCTTTGTGCCAAAAGAGGAAGGTTATCACCTTGAGTGGTGGTTTCTGATCATACCGGTGGGCTGCATGGCCCTCACTATGGCAAACCGTACTGTAGACCCCAAATCTTGCCCGGCCCCAAATAAAGAGTAGAAGACCTCCTATTCGAAGATGGACAAAGCCTAACAAGCCACTAGGAGAGACTATTAGGCCCCATAATAGGAGGGATTTTTCTGTACAAAAAATAAGGTTTCTCGCCTTTTTGGGACGAGGCCGCCGTCTCGAAATCGAGACCGCCGTCTCGCCTCATGCAAATGGCGAGACCACCGTCTCGCCAAACGAGATGGCGGTCTCACCACCTGCGAATAGCGAGACGGCGGTCTCGCTTTCCCAGACGGCGGTCTCGCCACCTGCGAAGGACGAGACGGCGGTCTCGACCCTGTCAGACGAGAACGGCGGTCTCGCCACTGTCAGGCGCGAAAACCTATAAATAGGGGCTCCCTCCCCTCATTTCCACACACCACACAGAGTTCTCTCCTCCTTCTCTATAGAATTTCTCTCTCTAGAACCCCTCCAAAGCATTTTCGGAGTTTCTGAGCATTTCTTAGAGTGTTCTTGAGCGTTTGAGAGACTTTTGACGCTGTGTAGAGTGAAGGGCTGCCAAAACGCACCCAATTTATTGAGAAATTAAATAGAAAGCTTGCTTCGAAGGTTTCTACTCTCTCCCTCACCTTTCTACCGCTTTATTTAAATTACACAATAGATAGGGCCATGTAGTCATAATATTTTAATTCCGCAAATAAAAGGGTAAAAGCGTATTTTCCGGTTTATTTATCAATAAAATAGTTGGCCTGTCATAGGGAACCCGAAAGGGGCGTCGTAAAGGAACTAACACTTCCTTTACACGTAACTAACTCCCTTACCCAACTCTGGTTCTAACGACCAAAGTTGGTTTTTCGAAAACCAATGCCTTTTAAACTTCTTTTTCGATGTTTCTGGTAAAAACATCGGTGGCGACTCCACAGAACCCTTCAAAAATTAGTCCTTGGGTTAGCCCGGTTATCGGACAATCCAAGGATGACCTTTCAAAAACCTCGCCCCTAGGTTAGCCCGGTTATCGCACAACCTAAAGGCGTTGTAACCACCCATAAAAAACGCGAAAATCAAAAGGGTCGAAACCATCGCGTTGCTCCGACCGCCTCTCTTTTTTACGGCGGCGATAGATGGCGACTCCACTGGGGAAGCCTCGAGAGTTGATCCCATTTAGTGATGGGCCGGCTTAAAAATAAATAAACCAAGAAAATAACGTTTTTTGCCCTTAACTTGTATTATAACATGTTTTACGGTTTGGCTTTAATAACTGTTGCTTGTTTATACTTACGCAATTGTGTGAAATACAAATTGTACACAAACCCTTACACACTACAGTTCCCTCTATACCCGGGGGCAAGTGAGAAATCCATAGGGAGTGGGTGGCAGGTACGGTTCGCTGTAGTGAGGGCCTTGAGCCCACCAGTGTGATCGGAAACCACCACTCAAGGTGATAACCTTCCTCTTTTGGCAACAAGACTGACTATGGCCTTAGTGCTAAGCATGGTCGGACGGCTGGAGAGTGGGGACCCTATAATGGGGGCACCTTGGGGGCCTTAGCCTGGTGAGAACAGTTAGAACCAACCCTCGCCAATGCACTTTTCTGCAGGAAAACCCTACCTCGTGATAAAAACAAATTCTCGCCTGTTCGCGGATGACCGAATTGTGTGCGCATATGTTTGTTGCATTTGTCTGTTGCATAGCATAAACAAACAACAAAACAAAAAATCACAAAAATATCTTTCCAAATAAACACCCTTATCTCGGACAGTCTGCCTTTTAGCTAGCCTGGTTTCAGGTTCTTTGTAAGCTAAGTAGCCACGCAGTTCCGACAGAAGAGATAAGGGACGCTAAATATTCTTTCACATAAAGCCATATTTTATCTCGGACAGTCTGCCTTTTAGCTAGCCTGGTTTCAGGTTCTTTGTAAGCTAAGTAGCCACGCAGTTCCGATAGAAGAGATAAAAGGCTATAAAATAAGCAAATAAACATCAAATAAAAATCAAAATAAAATTCGTTTCCATAAATAAGACATGGTCCAAAAATGTTACACTCATGAAACATTCATATAAATAGTTTATTCTTCAAAAAAAATAGACGCAATTAGCATACATCATGTAGAAAAACATGATAAATAGGAAAATAAACACTCACATTCATTCAAATAAGCATCCTTTTCATCAAACATGCATTTTGGTTTTAGAAATGGAGGGGACTAGTAGACAGCCAAAGAAGGTGGATATTCCCCGTTTCCATACTGAGAGGTTGGAACGGCTGAGCGCGGCAATGCCATCAGAGGTCCGCGCTGACTTTGAAAAATCCTATGGACGGATTTTGGACTTGCTGAAGATCTGTGTCGATCAGGTGTTCCTCAGGGCACTAATCCACTTCTGGAATTCCAATATGCGATGTTTCGAATTGCCGCAGTTCGACATGGTGCCCACCCTAGAGGAGTATGAGACCATGTTGAAATGGCCCAAATCAGCCGGGGTCCATGTCCGCCACGAGGCATACACTCCTGCAGCACCAGTCGCTGCCCTTATTCAACTAGCATTCCGGCAGAGTACCCTGATAAGGAAGGGGAACGCCCAGGGTTGGAAAGTATCAATGTTAGAAGACCACCTGTCCTATCTGGCTGAAAGGGCAGAGTGGGTCGCCTTCAACAAAACCCTGGCCCTTATCATTTTTGGAACGATCTTGTTCCCCTTCCACTTCGACACAGTAGATCAGGCCGTCATGGACGCCTTCTTCGCCTGGGACGTGAACTCAAAGAGTCCCCTGCCTGCAATCCTTGCCGACACCTTGCTCTCGGTGGAATTCTGCCACCAGAAGCAAGGAAAAATACTCCGCTGCTGCTCTTCATTACTATTTGTGTGGAGCGCCACGCACCTTTACGCCTCCAGCCACATGGGGATATTCCCCGACCCTTTAAGGAGCTTCTCCAAGATCCCCCTCCAACGACGCCTGACTTCAGAATGGAGGGACGAGTGGGAACGAAAGGACGCCAACAGTTTATCCTGGGTCTGCCCTTGGTTCCGACCCGGCCCAGTTCTCATCAGATGCGAGGACTATCCGAGCGTACCCTTGATAGGACTCAGGGGTTGCATAGCCTACTCACCTAGAGTAGCTATGAGGCAGCTCATGAGGACCCAAACTACTATCTCTCGGGGGGAACTCGGAGGACTGTGTTTCTTTGGAGACCCATGCACAATCGCCAACTCACTAGCTGTGAGAAAAGCATGGGAGAGGCCAGTCTATATGGGGGACAGAGAGCTAGGAAAAGCTCGGGTGGCTGTCACCGGTGACTACGAGGTGTGGAGAAAGAAAAGAGGGATGGCTCAACCATCCACCACACCCACTACAAGCGCCAATAATGAAGGGCTGCAGGCTCAAATTTATGCCTTGACCCAGAGGATAGAAATCATGGGAGCCCAGATGAGGGCCCTTGAAGAGAGAGAACAAGCATCTATCCTCACAATAGACGGTCTGCAAAGGCAAGGCAAGAAAAAGGATCATGAAATAGAGCGCCTCAAGGACCAGTGTGCTGACTCCAATGAACAAGCTATCCGAGCATCCAAAACTGCCAGAACCAGTTCGGATAGCCAACTCCAAGAAATAACCGCCAAGTCAGCACGCCTTGAGGCCGAATCATCAAAGCAGGCTCAAACGATCAAGGAGTTGTCGCAAGAGCTCACCAAGACTCGGTTAGATATCCGCCAAGAGCGAGAGGCCAACCGGAGACTCAACAGAAGTCTCGCTGAGCTACGCTGCAAAGAAAAAGACGGGCTAGCTCAGTACGGCCAAGTACTACAAGAGAAAGACCGAGCCGTTGCGAAGCTCGATGAACTACAAGCCTTGGTCGTTCATCAAGAGGCGAAGATCAAAGAGGCTCAGCAGTATAGTGAAGATATGAGCTAGGCGGTCCGCAAGCAAAGCGAAGCACTTGCTCGTCACGTCCGGGAAGCCGAGAGAGAACTGCAGAGGGATCAAGACCCACCTGTGGGTTTCTTTAAGGTTTTCCGTTTTTGCCAAAAGTTGCTTCGCAATATAGAATAGGGGAATGTACACCTTCTGTCGAATAAATAAAATCTTCTTCTTTATTCAGCAACTATCTACTTGCATGCATAAGCATTCATTTGCATATTTAATTTCCCCTCCTTCACACTTAATAAATAAGATAATAAAAAGGAAGGATTAACTGACACGTCTTCTAAATCAGAAGAATGGAGAGAACGCCACTCCTAATAAAGCTTACCCCAACGGTCAACTCGCCGCAAGAGGAAAATAAGCCTCGGTCGTTGGTCCTCAAGAATAAAGAAGAGGGGGCAAGGACACCAGTACGACTATTTATGCCATGTCCTTTCCCCTACGAATCGAATAAAGTTGTACCGTGGAGATATGAGGAATCTTCACCAATAAAAGAAGAAATAACAAATATAGCCGGCATTGGGGGCATGACTAGAAGTGGAAGAGTCTACTCCCCCAAGGACACACAGGAAGATGTCCTCAAAAATAAAGGAAAAAATAAAAAGACCGAAGAAGAAAAAGAAAATAGGGAATCCAAGGAGGAGACAGAGGAATTACTCCAGTTTATAAGGCAAAGCGAGTATTCCATTATAGACCAGCTCAATCGCACACCTGCAAAGATAACGTTGTTATCCCTAATAATGAGCTCGGAACCGCATAGAAATGCCCTGCTGAAGGTCTTGAGCGAAGCGCATGTACCTCATACAATATCCCAAGTAAAGGTTGAGAGGATCATCGGTCACATCACGGCAAGCGATCACCTCACCTTCACAGAGGAAGAACTCCCCCTCGAGGGGTCAAACCATAACAAGCCCTTGCACATCTCTGTTAAGAGTACCTCATCGCCAAAGTTCTTGTGGATAACGGGTCATCCTTGAACGTGATGCCCAAGTGCACACTAGACAAGCTGACTATCCAAGGGACCCATCTGCGCCCAAGCAGCACCATCGTTCGAGCCTTCGACGGATCTAAACGAGAAGTAGTGGGAGAGGTTAACTTGCCAATTCAAGTTGGACCCACTATCTTCGACGTTGATTTCCATATAATGGATATTACTCCAGCATATAGTTGTCTCCTCGGCAGGCCTTGGATTCATGATGCTAAGGCAGTACCTTCAACGCTCCACCAGAAAGTCAAGTTCATAGTGGACGATAAATTGGTCACGGTCCAAGCAGAAGACGACATTTTGATCAGTGGACCGTCCACCCAGCCTTATGTGGATGCGGCTGAAGAGGCCCTTGAAACATCTTTTCAAGCGCTCAAAATTGCCAGCATAGAGCGACTTCCCAAAAATACAAAGGTAGCTCGCATAATGTTGAAGCATGGTTACCATCCTGGCCAAGGACTGGGAGCAGATTCCCAAGGCATGAGGGAACCCCCAGAATTCAAAGATAATCCATGCAAGTATGGCCTAGGATATGACCCTACTAAGGGTCGGGCGGAAAGAAGAAAAGGGAAGTCTCCCCTCCGCACACTCAAGCAAATTTTCCGAAATGAAGGGGTGCAAGCGTCAAGAGCCACCTTAGTCATTAGGAAATCTTTTTCTTCGCTTAAGGGATGTAAACCCCATGATTGTTAGAGACTATCCCCCGGGGTGAGCCCGACCCCCGGGCATCTTAGGGCGCATATTCCCTTATTAATTAATAAAGAATGATTTTTACTATCTGCTTCTCTTCTTTCTACTTCTGACTAAACCACATAAATAACCCTGTCTAAGTAAACAAAAAAGAAGAAGAATAAAAAGTGCATCCAAATAATCAACATTTACCATTGCTATCATCGTCAAGCTAGTTGATTAGAAGCACATAAAAATAAGACTTCACCTCATCCATAAAGAAAGTCATGCTTCACCAATATTGTGAACAAAAATAAATACACAAAAAAAAGCCCAGAGAAGCCAAAGGCCAAAGAAAAGGGCAAATTACCTGGTAGGAAACCCACTAAGGGAGCTACGCAAAAGATAGGGTCGACCCGGTAGGATACCTGAACAACAATAAAGGGTAGCCTAGGCAAAAGTTAGGGTTACAAAATAAGGCCCGCTAGGATTCTCCAAAAAATTACAAAAAGAGGGAACCTAGACAAAAGTTAGGGCCAAGCACAATATCCTAGTTCGAAAACCCAAAGGGCGATCTAGGGAAATCAGCTAGCCATTAAAAAGCAATAGGAATAAAACCAAAAAAGCGCAAATACAAAAGGAAAGGAAACTGTTTGCTTAGACAAAAGCTCAAACACCTAAGCCTAACCCTAGCCAACCATGCTTACAAAAACTTTCTAAATAAAAATTAACCCTCTAAAACACAAACCATTGAATTTGCCTCTTTGTTTCTTTTCTCTTGACCCTCACATCGATATTCTAATAATTAATTTGGGAATATGGAGGCGTATGGTCAACAAGAGGATTGAAATCCCTAAAGCAAGGAAAAAGGGGCACTACATGACAAAGAGTGCGCTGCAAAAAAAAAGAAAAAAAAAGGAAAAAAAAAAGAGGAAAAACAAAATGACTCTTCGGTCACAAGAAGTCTGGCATGGTACAGCAAGTACAAAAGCACAGATCAGAGGGCACTCGGCGCTACAAGACACGTCGGTTAAATCCTTCTGAAAATTTAATCAAAGTAGGCATTATAGGACATCAAACATGAAGACATTGCATGCATAAAAATGTTTTTGAACCAGGTCCTATTTTCTCTTCAAAAAAAAAAAAACCCAAAAATTCGAGACCGCCGTCTGGGTCGTCCAGACCGCCGTCTTGGTCCCCCGGCAAGACGAGAACGTTGTCTCGACCAACGAGACCGCCGTCTCAATTAGTAAGAGGTGCGAGACCGCCGTCTCGCCCACCCAGACGATGGTCTCGAATTGGAAAATTTTGCTATATATAGGGGGCGCGCTTAGGGGGTTTTTCACAACTCTCCTTGCCTCCAAAACCTCCATTTCTCAAATTTTGCACTCCCAAGCCCCCCCTAGTTAACATGTTTGGTAGAAGCGCCTCTAGAAAGAGAAGGAGCACTACCCGTGCTAGCAGTTCTGCGGCACCGCCACCCCAAGATCCCTCTCAATTATCACCACAGCATCAGGCCCGCCTCGACAACATCCGAACTTATCAGTGGCACTCGATGCTCAAACTTGACTTCAGCATCCTGGCTGAATTTGGGTGGGAGGACGACGTCCGAGCCCACATAGACAGCATCGGGTGGGGCTTTCTGCTGCAACCACCACCTACACATGTGTACCCACAAGCGGTACTGGAATTCTTTGCCTCGGTCTCCTACTCCGAGGTCCCCTCCACGGTCCCGGGCCTGCAGCCCACTAAGATGGTGACCTATTTCATGGGTGGAAGGTACCAGACCACCACCCTCGACGAGTTCAACATGGCCATCGGGTTTGTCCGGCCCGAGGACACAATGACCCAGGGATACCGTGAGGCCATCTGCTCCCGGCCCACCAACCTCACTGCCGCCGAAATGTGGCACGAGCTCACAGGAGCCACCACGCTGCCCACGCTGATGAGGGGCTCCGCGCTTCCCCCAGCACTCCGCATCTGCCACAAGCTGCTGGCAGGGACCATTCATGGGAGGAAAGAGAGTCAGGGTAAGGTATCCCTCCCTGACCTCTTCATACTTTATTGCATGAGCCAGAAGCAGCGCTACAACCCCGGCTACTTCTTCTTGAGAGCCCTCAAGGACTTCAGGAACAGATCAGCGGGGGTCGTCCTCGTGGCTCCTCTTATCACTCCCCTGGCAGAAAGATGGGGGTGCCCTGGCCGGGAAGAGCTGGCCTCCAACCTGCGACCCGAGTCCATCAACGGGTCAGTCCTGGTCAGCATGGGAATGCTGATACGCCGAGGGACCCAGTTGGCCCTTCATCCCACACTGGATTTTGCGCTGGACCTCCAGGGGCTCGTGGCGATGCAAGATCTTCCCACACCTCCCGACTTCCAACAGCAACAACAACAACCACCACTGTACACGGACGATTTCGCTGGCCTGAACCGCAACATGAATGATCTGTGCCAGCAATTCGACCAGATGTCTCTGTGGCAAGAGCAACAGGCCCAGAGGCAGGAAGCCTACAACGCCCGGCAGGAGGAGATGTATCAACACCAACAGGTGATGCGGTAGGAATGGATAACATTCCAACAAGATTACCGCGACGAAGTCCGGGAGCAAGCAGACTTCTGATACCACTTCTACCAGCAATTCCCCGGATCGAATCCAGAGGGTAGCCCTTAGGGATTGTACTTGCCAAAATATAGCGTGGTTGTATTAAAATTCCCTTATAAATAAATTTTTTTTTCATGCATCTCTTTGCCACCCTTTGCAAAAGCCAGCGTAACAAAAAAGCTTAAAAAGGAAAAAAGGCATACGCTCAATAAGAAAAGCCAAAATCCTAAATCGCGAGAAAAAAGAGATAAAACCGCGAGAAAAAGGCAGGATTAAGACAAGCCATCACCTCAACAAACAAAATTTCGACTACCAAATCAGAGTCGAACAAAAAACAAGACTCATTCGACTAGTCAGCAAGAGTCGAACAAAAACAAAGAATCCCCAGCAAACAAGCAAGCTGGATGAGCACCTGCAAAATCCCCGGCACAACCCAGATGACCATTTAGAAAGGTCCAAGTACATCTACCGACACAGAAATCACTCCCCAGGGAGCCGACGCATGAGCTAGAGCAGTAAGCTGCCACCATCGCCAAAGGGTCAGCCACCGCAAGAAGAGGCATCCAAAGGCACCAAAATTAAACGAGGGTTCATACTCGTCAACCAAGGGGTCAGCTACCGCGTCAAAGGAGCATCCCGAGGTTTCACATCGGCGCATGAGCTAGAGCGGTAAGCTGCCACCACGGCCAAAGGATCAGCTACCGCAAGATGGAGCATCCGGAGGCTTAACACCAGATGGGGGTGTGTACTCATCAGGCCTTAGAAAAGGGGGCTTACCAGACGGGGGTTCATACTCGTCAAACACCAGATGGGGGTGTATACTCATCGGGCCTTACAAAAGGGGGCTTACCGGGCGAGGGTTCATACTCGTCAAACCAGAGTGGGGTTCATACTCATCAGCCGAAGGGGTTGGCTACCGTCAAAAGGAGCATCCCGGAAGCGCACAACATTTTCCCAGAGGATCCTCCGCCGCAAAGACGGAGCATTTGAAGGGCAACCGGGCAAGAGAGTCAACTCCTTTACCCTCCAGTCGATCACCTTGGCACAAAAGGCCGGCAGTCGACTAGTCGGGTAAAGGGGGGGCAGCTGTAGACCCCAAATCTTGCCCGGCCTCCAAATAAAGAGTAGAAGACCTCCTATTCGAAGATGGACAAAGCCTAACAAGCCACTAGGAGAGACTATTAGGCCCCATACTAGGATAGGAGGGACTTTTCTGTACAAAAAATAAGGTTTCTCGCCTTTTTGGGACGAGACCGCCATCTCGAAATCAAGACCGCCGTCTCGCCTCATGCAAATGGTGAGACCGCCGTCTCGCCAAACGAGACGGCGGTCTCGCCACCTACGAATGGCGAGATGACGGTCTCACCACCTGCGAATGGCGAGACGGCGGTCTCGCCACCTGCGAAGGACGAGACGGTGGTCTCGTTTGGCGAGACGGCGGTCTCGACCCTGTTAGACGAGAACGGCAGTCTCGCCACTGTCAGGCGCGAAAACCTATAAATAGGGGGTCCCTCTCCTCATTTCCACACACCACACAGAGTTTTCTCCTCCTTCTCTCTAGAATTTCTCTCTCTAGAACCCCTCCGAAGCATTTCCGGAGTTTTTGAGCGTTTCTTAGAGTGTTCTTGAGCGTTTGAGAGACTTTTGATGCTGTGTAGAGTGAAGGGCTGCCAAAACGCACCCAATTTATTGAGAAATTAAATAGAAAGCTTGCTTCAAAGGTTTCTACTCTCTCCCTCACCTTTCTACCGCTTTATTTAAATTACGCAATAGATAGGGCCATGTAGTCATAATATTTTAATTCTGCAAATAAAAGGGTAAAAGCGTATTTTCTGGTTTATTTATCAATAAAATAGCTGGTCTGTCATAGGGAACCCGAAAGGGGTGTCGTAAAGGAACTAACACTTCCTTTACACGTAACTAACTCCCTTACCCAACTCTGGTTCTAACGACCAAAGTTGGTTTTTCGAAAACCAACGCCTTTTAAACTCCTTTTCCGAGGTTTCCGGTAAAAACATCGGTGGCGACTCCACAGAACCCTTCAAAAATTAGTCCTTGGGTTAGCCCGGTTATCGGACAATCCAAGGACGACCTTTCGAAAACCTCGCCCCTAGGTTAGCCCGGTTATCGGACAACCTAAAGGCGTTGTAACCACCCATAAAAAACGCGAACTGTTGTGTGCAAGGGTTTGTGTACAATTTGTATTTCAAACAATTGCATAAATTAAACAAATAACAGTTATTAAAGCCAAGCAAATAAACATGTTATAAGACAAGGTAGGGTAAAAGCCAAATTTTTAAGTTTATTTATTAAAGTGGCCCATCACTAAATGGGATCAACTCTCTAGGCTTCCCCAGTGGAGTCGCCATCTGTCGTGCCATCAAAAGAGGAGGTCGGAGCGACGCGATGGTTCTGACTTCCGTTTTCGCATTTTGGATGGGTGGTGTTACAACACCTTTAGGTTGTCCGATAATCGGGCTGAACCTAAAAGCAAGGTTTTTGAAGAGGGTTCTTATGGATTCGCCACCGATGTTTTTATCGGAAACATCGGAAAAGGAAGAAAAGAAGGCGTTGGTTTTTAAGAAAAACCAACTTTGGTCATTATAACCAGAGTTGGGTAAGGGAGTTAGATCCGCGTAGGGAAGGTATTAGCTTCCCTACGAGGCCCCTTTCGGGTTCCCTATGATAGGCCAGTTATTTTGTAAAAAAACTTTAAAATGACGCTTTTACCCTTTTATTTGTGGAATTAAAAGATATGACTACATGACCTTAATAGCTAATGCACATATAAATGATAAAGCGATAAAAGAGAGGGAGAAAGTGAAGAAACCTCCGGAGTAAGCTTTGATTAATTCTCTTAGAAAAATAGGACGTGTTTTGGCAGCCCTTCGCTCTACAACGTCGACTTTTCTCTCTTATGACGCTATAAAAACTCTCTAAGAACACTTAGAAAACTCCAGAAATGCTTAGGAGGGGCTCTAGGAGAAGAATTTTAAGAAATTCTAGAAGGAAAGGTGGAAGAACTGTGTGAAATGAAGGGGAGAGCACCCCTCTTTTATAGGGATCCGCGCCTGTTAGGTCGAGACCGCCGTCTCGCCTGGCAAGGTCAAGACTGCCGTCTTGCCAATCGGGACGGTGGTCTTGCCTTTGGCAAATGGCGAGACGGTCGTCTCACCATTCGGGATGGCGGTATCGATTTGTCAAGTGGCGAGAAGGTCGTCTCGCCAAACGAGATGACGGTCTCAACCTTGCTAATGGCGAGACGACGGTCTCGACCCTTCAAGTGAAAATCCTTATTTTTTCTTACAGAAGGCTTTCCTACTCTAACATGGGGCCTAGTAGTCTATTCTAAGGACCTTTTAGGACTCGCCCATCTTCGAATTGGAGGTCTTCTGCTCTTTATTTTGAGGTCGGGCAAGATTTGGGGTCTACACCTCTTATCATCTTCCTGCCCCAAATCAATGGCCTCAGTTTCCTCCTGGTAGGGTCGTATAGATCGAGCTTCTTTTTCCAGCAGCCTTTGCATATCCGGGGAGACGATCCCCTCCTCACTGTCGGAATCTATCCATTCGCCTTCGACTTTCGGATCCCACAGAGAGTCATCAATCACATATATGATTGTTTATTTAGGTTATGTGTAGGTTCAGATTTTATTATCAATTATTTTGAAAGAATAATAAGGGAGAAAAGAATGAAAAAGAATATGAAGCTATGAAAAATGCCTCATTATATTGATGAAAAATAAATATTTACAAAGCCCTTTTAATCAGAGATCTCGCGGCCACGGTGGGAACCGCAAGAGATACACAGGAAGCTAAAAAAACATGAGGAGCCCTAATCAGTCGGACTTCTCTTGTCCAAACCCCACTACTCTGGTTGTGATAGAGGTTTGGAGTCCACACTAGGAGTAGGAGCGTCAAAGGTGATCCACCCGACATCCAACAACTCTTGAACCTTATATTTTAAGGTCAAGCAATTCTCAATCGAATACCCAGGAGTGCTTGATGGGTAATCGCATTTCTCATTAGGCTTATACCACTCAAGTAGGGTGGCTCCATCTTTCTTGGAGGAACACACACTAGGAGCTTGGCCTCTATCATTTTATCATTTTAGGGACCAGTCAATGAGTTGATAAACATGGACACGGTTTCTTTGTCCGACAATAGGGGCTCTACTTGGGCGGCCAACTCCCTCCAGCACTGACCATATGCCTTGAAGGATTCGTCGCCTCTCTTGTTCAAGGCTTGTAAATCTGACCTATCCAGAGTTAGGTAGATGTTATATTTATAGCGACGAAGGAAGGCGTCTGCCAACTGTTTCCAGGTTTGGACTTGTCCCCCTTCCAGTTGCATATACCAGTTCAAGGCCGAATCAACCAAGCTTTCCTAAAAATAGTGGATCAGGAGTTCCTCGTTATCGGCATATGGAGCCATCTTATGGCAGTACATTGGAAGATGGTTCTTGGGACAAGTCATCCGCATGTACTTGGGGAAATCTAGAACCTTGAATTTTGGAGGGAATTGGATATTCTTGACGAGGCACATGTCGGCCGCCTCTTTCACGTCAAAACTATGTCCCTTCATAGCCCTCAAGCTCTCCTCAAGGGTAGAAAATTGTTGCTTGGAGACCTTGAGGGAATGGATGAGGACCGCCCTACTGTCGGGCTGCACATGAACTCCATGTTCATGCACATGGATGGGTTCCTCCTCTTCCTTGTGATGGGAGACATGATCACTGTGAGGACCCTCTTTGTTGAGGTGTTGTTGGCGCATTAATTCCATTAATTGCGCCATCTGCTCTTTCATGGAGTTAAGCTCCATAGTGAGCTTATGGTTTTGTTCCTCCAATTGCTCCATTCTTTTTGCTTTTTGCGCATGAGTGAGGACAAGAAGAAGACCAACCACTTTCTAGGATGCACATGAATTAGGGTTTTATTTGAAATGAATGAATGATTAATATGGGATGGATATGCCTTAAGACAATGAATTTGGTATTTTCCTTAAATCTTATGCTTCATGGAGCATCACACCCACTTCGGTGTAATGGTTCCTTCCCCATCATGGATTAACAAGTATGACGAAGGTTACCACACCTTAGCACACTTGCCCCCTTCTTGTCATAGATTGACAAGTATAATGAAGGTTACAAACGCACTTGGGTCTCTTTCGCCTTTGTCTTAAGGATATCTAGTGCCCTTAAAATGAATGTATTTAGGCATGAGAGACTTTATTAGGATGATGTGTATGCATACTTTCCTTATGCATTTATTTTCTTTTTTATTTTTTACCATTCCAGAAATGATGAAGGTATGAATGATTTGACTTTGTCAAAATCATTTTATTATATTTTGTTTTTTTTTTGTAACCCCTTTATCTCTTTTGTTGATCAACGTGGCTACTTAGCTTTCAAAGAATCTAAAACCAGGCTAGCTTAAATGAAGACTGTTTGAGATAAAGTTGTTCATAGCAAAAAAAATTTTTGTTTGTTTTTATAACTCCTTATCTCTTCTGTTAGTCAATGTGCCTACTTATCTTTCAAAGAACCTGAAACTAGGCTAGCTTAAATGAAGACTGTTCGAGATAAGTTTTGGTTATAATAACAAAGAGAAGGTTTTTATATTTTTTTGTGTTTTAAGAATTTTTGTTTATTTTAACTGTTGTATGATTATGCTATGCAACATACAAAATGCAACAAACATATGCACAAACAATTCACTCATCCGCGAACAGAGCGAAGATGTTTAATTACGAGGTAGGGGTATCTTGCAGAAAAGTGCATTGGCAAAGGTAGGTTCTAACTGTCGTCACAAAGGCCAGGTTCCCAAGATGCCCCCATTATACGGTTCCCACGGTCTCTCAACCCTCAAACCATGCATTGCTCAAGGCCCTGTCGACGTCTTGCAGACTAAGAGTTGGGTTATCACCTTGAGTGATGGTTTTCGACAACGACCTGCTGGCACTAAGGCCATTACCACGGCCGACCGTACATGCCACCTACTCCCTATGGTTATTCGCTCTTGCCCCCGGGTATAGAGGGACTATTGTGTGCAAGGGTTGTGTACAATTTTTATTTTAGAAAACTGTAGAAAATAAACATACAACAGTTATTAAAGTCATACAAATAAAGATGTTATACAAACAAGAAAGGGTAAAGGCATAATTTCAAATCTTTTATTTTATATTGAATTAATCCATCACTAAATGGGATCAACTCTCTAGGCTTCCCCAGTGAAGTCGCCATCTTTCGCCATCATCCCCAACCGCTAAAAGGGAGGGGAATAAAAAAAGGCGATCGGTCGTGACACGATGGTTTGTCACTCGTGTTTTCGTAAAATATCTTTGGTCATCACTTTTAGGATGCTCGATAACCGAGCTACCCTTAAAAGTGAGGTTTTCATAAAAGGGTTCTTAAGGAGTCGTCACCAATGTTTTAACCATAAACATTGGAAAATGATAAAAAAGGAAGGTGTTGGTTTTAGGAAAACCAACTTTGGTCATTATAACCAGAGTTGAGTAAGGGAGTTAGTTACGTGTGGGAAAGGTATTAGCACCCCACAACGCCCCTTTCGGATTCCCTATGATGGATTAATTCTAAAAATAAAGATATAGAAATTATGTGTTTACCCTATTTATTTACTTGCAGTATTTAAATAAATATCTACATGGCCCTAACTTCTAAAGCATACATAGGAAAACGATAAAAGTAAGCGATAAAAGAGAAAGAATATAAAAAGAACCTCCAAAGTGAGCTTTTTTATATATCTCAAAACTTGAGGACATTTTTAGCAGTCCCCTCCCTCTACAAGAGCACTCCTCCCACGAAAAATAAAATTATTATACTACCGAGCGTCGGATGTCTCAAAAAGATACTTTCTTAACCATTTAATCCAAAAAGGATAATCAGAAAGACTACTCGAACTCTTAAACAAAGCAAAAAATGTCTGGAAAAGTTTCAGAGTAGGAGAGAGAAAAGAGCACTCTCAGCCAAGTGTGTAGAAATGGGAGAAATGAGCTCCTATTTATAGGCTCACGGATCGAGAGGTTGGGACGGCCGTTCCGGATTTTGTCAGGCGAAACGCCCGTCTAGAATTTGGGATGGTTGTCCCAGGCTACAAAAAGGGGTGAGATGACTGTCTGAGATTTGGGACGGCCGTCCCAGGCCACCAAGGGGGTTGGGACGACCGTCTAGAATCTGGGTCGACCGTCCCAAACTTTTGACAAAAATTCTAATTTTTATTTCCTAAGAAAACCCTCATTTTCTTAAATGGAGCCTAGAAAACAGTACTAGGGGCCTAATGAAGCCTTGTCCATCTTTGAAATGGAGGATTTCTGAACTTTATTGTGAGGCCATGCAAGATTAGGGGTCTATAGTCATTGATCATAAAAGCTTGAAGGAACTCATGTCTCAAGTTATTCAAACCCTTGACCAATAAGTTTATCTTTCAAAGTTGTTGGGTTATGACTACACCATTGAATACCGAGCTGGTAGGCATAATGTTGTCGTTGATGCCTTGTCCCATACTTCTACAGAGCAAGCAAGCCAGTATTTGATTTTATTTGTGCCTCATTTTTCCTTCTTGAATGACCTTCACAAATCCTTGTCCAGTAATGATGAATTTCTTCAGCTTCTTCATAAGATTCAATACCATCCAGCTGATCATGCAAATTACACAATTCATGATGGGTTGATATTATTCAAGGGGCGTCTTTGGATTCCTACTTCATCTGACTATCGCTCTCTATTGTTACAAGAGTTTCATCAAACTCCATTGGTTGGTCACATGGGGATATTTAAAACGCTAGCTCGACTACAAGAGAATTTTTTCTGGCAACACATGCGTCATGATGTTAAACAATTTATTGAGCAGTGTCACACTTGCCATCAAACCAAATATGATACCAAATTGCCCACATGCTTGCTTCATCCTTTACCTATTCTGCATGTCGTTGGGGAATATCTCTCTTTAGACTTCATTATTGGTCTTCCCACATCTTCAGGTAGCTCTGTTATTTTGGTGGGCATTGACCGTTTTTCAAAGGGAGTCCATTTTGGTCCACTCTTCTTTGATCTTGTTTGCAAACATCACGGAATTCCTCACAGCTTAGTTTCAGACCGTGATCCAATTTTCATTAGCAAATTATGGCATGAGCTTTTCAAAATGTGTGGCACTAAACTTCGCATCAGCACCTCTTATCATCCACAAAGTGATGGTCAGACGAAGGTCCTTAATCGTGTGTTGGAGCAATATCTTCGTAGCTACGTCCATAATCAGCTTGCATGTTGAAGTCAATTTTTATCACTTGCTGAATGGTCATATAACACATCGTTTCATTCTGCTACTGGATACTCTCCCTTTCACATTATCTTTGGCAAACCGCCTACATCCATTCCTCAGTATTTGTTGGGTTCATCCACTATGGAAGCGGTAGACCAATTTTTAACCGAACACTAAGAGTTGTTGAACACCTTGACTCGTAAGCTTCAGAAGGCTCAATTAGAAATGGAAAACCAAGTTGATCGCAAGTTTCGTGATATTTCGTATCAAGTTGATGATTGGGTTTATGTCAAATTGTGCCCATATCACCAAACTTCTGTTTTGGCCCACACTATACCAAGCTATCTAAACTTTATTTTGGCCCATTTCAAATTTTGGAGCGTATTGAACTTGTGGCCTATAAATTGGCTCTATCACCCACTTCCAAGATTCATCCCGTTTTCCACTGCTCACTTCTCAAGCCTCATAAGGGATAACTTCCTGATGTCACTGATTCCTTCCCTGCACTATCAATTGATAATCATCCTTTGGTCACTCCTTTAGCTATTTTGCAGTCTTAGTGGGATTAGTATACATCTCCTCCCACGCGCCTGGTACTTGTCCAGTGGTCTGGTTTGTCTCCAGATGATTCTACTTGGGAGAAATGGGATGAGCTTCGTGTTGTTTATCACCTTGAGGACAAGGTGCCTTTTGCAGAGGGGAGTATTGATAGGAAATTAAATGAAGATGATAAAATTAGACCTAAAAGGACCATTATCAAGCCCATTCGCTTCTGGGATTGATTACTTTTGCATTTCATTCTGTTGCATTTTTGTTATTTGCCTTGCCACATAAGCACTTTATGACTGCCTCATTATATTCTGTATCTTTTCTGTTATTCCTTTTCCTACTTTTATGGGCACTGTTTTGTATCCAGCCTATAAAAGGGAAAATTGTTGAATGAAAGAGTAAGAGAAAAGTTTATTCACATGTTATTTCCTTTTAATTACGGAGGTGCCTTGGTCTCGAACTCAAGGAATTCGCGTGTCCATATCAAGAACTTATCACCATTATGGAGACTAGTTTAACTTTTCTATAATGGATAATAACTTTTGTGTAATGCATAATAATTGTACTTTAACTTTTTCCGTAATGCATATTAACTTTTTTGTAATTCATTTTAAGTGTACTTTTTTTATTTAAATGTTATTTTCAAGTATCCAACTTTATCAATTTCTTAAAATATAACAAAAATGAACTAAATTTCAAATAACAAGACAAATTATAAAATATTCTTTTATAAAATATTTATATATAGTTTACAATATTAAAAGTAAAACAACTATCATCATAACTAATGAACTAACTTAATGTTAGCAAAAAATAATAGTTAAAATTGAATCCCCCATTTCACACACATTGCCCAATATCACTACAAGAAAAATGGGATTTTCCGACGAATAAAATTCGTCGGTAATTAAGAAAATCCGTCAGTAAATACATATTACCGATGGATTATTGAAGAGTAGAAATCCGTCGGTAATTGTGTTGTCGGTAAATATTATCGACGAATTTGAAAATTCTGTCGGTAATTACCGACAGATATATTCGTCGGTAAGTGTTGTAGGTAATTACCGACAGATATATCCGTCGGAAAGCGTTGTAGGTAATTACCGACGGATAAATCCGTCGGAAGGCATTGTATGTAAATACCGATGGATATATTCATCGGAAATTGTCATAGGTAATTACTAACGGATAAATCCATCAGAAAGCGTTATATGTAATTATCAACGGATATATCCGTCGGTAAGTGTTGTAGGTAATTACCGATGGATATATCCGTCGGAAATATCCATCGATAATATCATAATTTCTTCCAGGTTCCATTTCATTTTTCAGAAAACCAATTTCCCTGCATAATACCATACATTTTATATCACAGGCAACACCAACCATAGTTCAACTATTTCAGATCAAATTCAACTTAAATATAAGACAAATAAGTATGTGTGTCATTTTCCATAAATTATGTGTGTTTTTCCATAAATTTTCCATAAATTTTCCATAAATTTCATAAATTTCAGATCATTTTCCATAAATTTCATAAATTCCATAAATTTCATAAATTTCAGATCATTTTCCATAAATTTCAGATCAAATTCAACTAGGCAACACCAACCATTCCACTATTTATCGTCTTTTTCCCCTGGCTCCATGCATCTGTATGAAATTTGTATCCATTCACAAAGTATGTGTGTCATTCTTTAACACATCTCATGGGATGATTGGACAAATCTCTTAGGTCTTGATTTCTCACAGTACATGGCTCACTGTGGATCTGCAAAATTAAGAGACATCTAATATTACATTACTATATCTAAAATATATTTAAAATAGAATTATAAGATTCATACTTGCTCCTTGAACCATATAGGAAAATCTGCATGTGAATTTCCCTTGGAAATCACTCATTTATAGACGGCTACATATCCATCGGTAACTAATTGTGAATTTACCGACAGATATATCCATCAGTAATTAAATGTTCCTTTACCGATGGATATATCTGTTGGTAAGACCAAATTTCACATATACTTTATATCCGTCGGTATTTTCCATCGAAAATCATTTATTTTTCGACGGCTTCATATCCATCAGTAATATTAGATTTTCTTGTAGTGTATGTACACTGTCCAAGACCAACCTCGAAATATTGTTTAGGATAAGATTCATCTATACCATATCTTGTTCAAGGTGTCAGCAAAAAGTAATGATCAAAATTGAATCCCCAAAGATCAAGATCCACATTTAACACACATTGTCCAATGTCAAAGTCTAGTCACCATACGTTGTCCAAGGCCCAACTCAAACTAAAAAGTACATTAATTTATTATGAAAGTATTTTGTATGCATAATACAGTAAAGGACATATAAATTTAGGTTTCGTCTCGTAAAAGAATCACCTACTCATCTTCCCTATCAACACTCTTATCCAACCTTTGTGTTATTTTTCTTTTTACTCTTCAAATGGAGGAACTTGACATCACAAATACTGAAAATTTTGATAATTCTTATCTTGCAACAATGTTTTCAAATGGGAAAATCACAACAAATAAGGCAAGAGTGTACTTTCAATGTTTATCTCTTAAACTTTTGCTAATTTCACACAGTTTCACATTCATCATTGATGAGTCATTATTTTCCCGCATTTTCTTATCTTTATATACTTATCTTAATTGGTGCATTGTGTTTAATTGTCTATTATTAGTGCATTTTCATTGATTGGGCTTCATTGGGCCAATAATTTAGATTTTAATCTATTTGATCTAATTTTTACTCATTATTAATTTTAGGACAGTTCAAAGCAATTTTGGACTTGAAAAATTGGGTCAAATGTCATATTTTATTTTATACGGGTACTGACATTAGTTTATTGTTTTATTTATCATTTTTTCTACAGATCTCCAAATAACATGATTCTAAAATAATTATAAACTAGATACATTGAGCTTTCCACAGGATCCAAAATCATTCAATTCGGAGCTAAATTGGATTTTACATAAATGATCCAAAACGGGTCAAGCGCACCAGGCCGGCCCAATGGACATGCTTCAGTAATTTAAGTCGCCTAAATTCATTAGAGCTCCGAAAAGAGTAAAAACAGTGGCGTTTTAAAGCTAGCTCAAAATAATTTCAAAGGAGACCAAAATCGCTTAATTTGGATAAGTATTGAAAATACTGCACGTGTTTGAAGTTCATGGACCTGCACTAAAGCCAATTTATGATGTGTTTCATGGACTAGTTGAGCCCAAACCTCGATTAAGATTAGGGTTATTTATATAAGAGAGGCACATCACACGAAAAAACACACATCACACAAGGACTATGCAGCCACCACACTTCCACCTTTCATCTTCTGCAATTTATATTCAAGTTTGTTTACTCTTCTGTCATTATTTTTAAATTCTTGTTTCGATTTTAATTATGTTTCTTTTATTGTGTTTTCAACTTTCCATGGATAGCTAAATCTTTGTATTGATTTTCTGAGAAGAATGCAAGTAGATCTTTGAGGTTTTGTTCTTCAATTTCATTTTGTTTGTTCTCTGAACTCTTCATCTTCTAATCTCAGTATTGAATTATAATCTGTTTATGCTTAATAAACCGAAACTTATATCACAGTTTGCTTAATTCTGTGTTAGATATGAGATTATGGGATGTATGCAATGCTTAATTGTATAAGGATAATTTGGGGTGAATCTTCGCTTAGTTGGTTAATTTCATGTTGGAATAAGGGTTAAGGAAAATTTGGGATTAATCTTCGCTTAGTTGGTTAATTTCATATTGGAACAAGGGTTAAAGCTAATTTGAGATTAATCTTCGCTTAGTTGATTAATTTTGGATTAGAATATAATTTGGGATTTATCTTCGCTTAGTTGGTTAATTTTGAATTAATTTCGTAATCTAGGATAAGTGACGCTGCATTAGAATCAGAAAATCAATTGCATTTTAATCTGTTTTTAATCCGCATTTTTATAATCTGTTTTTGTTCTGTTTCATCTAATATTTTAATTTTGAAAAACTCCCTTTTTTGTTACTGTTCTAAATTTAAAAATTGATAAACTTTGATAGAAATTTGTGGTCTTTGGGAGACAACCTAGGAAAGCTTCCTAGTACTACATTTATTTGTTTTAATTATTTGACCGAGTACGACATCGATCAATCATTCTAAAGGAAAAAATATGCATTTCTTTAGGGATTCCTACAGACACCTCAATCAACAGGTTGTATTATCATCAACCAAAATTAATAGGTAATGGTTTAATTATATATGATGTTACTGAACTATTTTATGATATTGATGTATCTAACATGATTACTTAGAAGTCACAGTTCCCTTTAGATACTATCATTGAATTATATGTTCAATATACAAGATCCACTGATAAAATAATGATGCTTTTAAACCCAACTATTTATATCTCTTCCGCAAACCCAAACAACATCCCTTTCTCTAAAGCAATAATTTACTTTGGTGGATTGTTCAACATGCAACCATCATGGAAAGTCTAAATGGTTTTAGTCTTACTTATACATGTTTAAATCCTAGAACAATGACAATTCAACACACATGATCTTTTGCTAATCTATATGAAAACATTACTCAAGTACTTGACTATGGAGATCGCAAATACTGAAATCAACTACCATCGTCCAATTCGGGTGCGAAACCAAAAGATAATTCACGACTCAGTATAGATTAAAACTAATGTTGATGTGGCCCAAATGATTAACCACTGAAAAAGAACACAATCTCTACACCCAACCATGCAACATGAACAAACATGGAAAAATATTGAATTGTATAATTAAGGTAAGACTATACGAAAGACAACATCTGACGAAATCATTCGTGACATAGAAGATAGTACATACATTAACAAACACGAGATAACAAAATCTTCATAGTCAGTTAAATCATACAAATCAAATATTACACCAAATAGCTCAAAAAATTATTGAAGAAGAAATTTCACAAAATAGTAAAAATTTGTTAGGAATAACTGATGTAGACCCCAAATCTTGCCCGACCTCAAAATAAGAGCAGAAGACCTCCTATTCGAAGATGGACGAAGCCTAAAAAGCCACTATGAGAGACTATTAGGCCCCATATTAGGATAGGAAGGATTTTCTGCATTAAAATAAGGATTTTCGCCTTCAGAGTTCGAGACCGCTGTCTCGCTTTTCGGGACCGCCATCTCGCCATTGCTGCAAGTCGAGACCGTCGTCTCGTTTGGCGAGACGGCCGTCTCGCCACTTACGGATGGCGAGACCCCCCGTTTGGCGAGAAGGCCTTCTCGCCACTTTTACAAGTCGAGACCACCGTCCCGAATGGCGAGATGGCCATCTTGACCTTGTCAGACGAGACGACCGTCTCGACCTGACAAGCACGAATCCCTATAAATAGTGAGCGCTCCCCCCCCTCATTTTACATAGTTCTTCCACTTTCCCTTCTACACTTTCTTCAAATTCTCTTCCTAGAGCCCCTCCGAAGCATTTCTGGAGTTTCTAAGAGTTTTTGAGAGCTTTTTATAGCGTTTCGAGAGAGTTTTCGGCGTTGTAAAGAGTGAAGGACTACCAAAACGCACCCTACTTTTCAAGAGTATTAATTAAAAAAACTTGCTTCGGAGGTTTGTTCACTCTCCCTCTCTTTTACTGTCTTTATTTTTATGATTAAATTGCATAATAGTCATTAGGGTCATGTAGTCGTTATTTTAATTCCGTAAATAAAAGGGTAAAAGCGTCTTTTCAAAAGTTTATTTATAAAATAGCTGGCCTATCATAGGGAACCCGAAAGGGGCGTCGTAAGGGAACTAACACTTCCCTTACACGTAACTAACTCCTTTACCTAACTCTGGTTTTAATAACCAAAGTTGGTTTTCGAAAACCAACGCCTTTTTACCCCTTTTTCGATATTTCTGGTAAAAACATCGGTGGCGACTCCATAAGAACCCCTTCAAATTAGTTCTTGGGTTAGCCCGGTTATCGGACAATCCAAGAACACCTTTTTGAAAACCTCGCTTCTAGGTTCAACCTGGTTATCGGACAACCTAAAAGCGTTGTAACATCACCCATAAAAATGCAAAAATTGGAAAAATCGGAACCATCGCGTCGCTCCGACCGCTTCTTTTTTATGGCGGTGACAGATGGCGACTCCACTGGGGAACCCTAGAGAGTTGATCCCATTTAGTGATTGGCCAGCTTAATAAATAAACTAAGAAATTACGCTTTTACCCTACCTTGTATTATAACATGTTTTCATGCTTGGCTTTAATAACTGTTGCTTGTGTATTTTACGCAATTGTTTGAAATACAAACTGTACACAAACCTTTGCACACAACAGTTTCCTCTATACTCGGGGGCAAGTGAGAAATCCATAAGGAGTGGGTGGCAGGTACGGTTCGCTGTAATGATGGCCTTGAGCCCACCAGTGTGATCGGAAACCACCACTCAAGGTGATAACCTTCCTCTTTTGGCTCAAAGACTGACTATGGCCTTAGTGCTAAGTATGGTCGGAAGGCTGGAGAGTGGGGACCCTATAATGGGGGCACCTTGGGGGCCTTAGCCTTGGTGAGAACAGTTAGAACCTACCTTCGCCAATGCACTTTTTTGCAGGAAAACCCTACCTCGTGATTAAAACGACTTCTCGCCTGTTCGCGGATGATTGAATTGTGTGCGCATTTGTTTGTTGCATTTGTTTGTTGCATATCATAACCAAACAACAGAAAAATCACAAAAAACATTTTTTGCAATAAACGCCCTTATCTCAGACAGTCTGCCTTTTAGCTAGTCTGGTTTCAGGTTCTTTGTAAGCTAAATAGTCACGCAGTTCGATAGAAGAGATAGGGGACGCTAAACATTATTCTTTCGCATATAGCCATTTTTATCTCGGACAGTCTGCCTTTTAGCTAGCCTGGTTTCAGGTTCTTTGTAAGCTAAGTAGTCACACAGTCCGACAAAAGAAATAGGGGACGCTAAACATTATTCTTTCGCATAAAGCCATTTTTATCTCGGACAGCCTGCCTTTTAGCTAGCTTGGTTTCAGGTTCTTTGTAAGCTAAGTAGTCACGCAGTCCGACAGAAGAGATAAAAGGCTATAAAATAAAAACAATAACAGAATAAAATCAAATAAAAACCCAAATAAAAATAAAAATAAATGGGACCTTGTTTATAAACATTAAAATTCATAAGTCATTCATACAGGCAGTTTATTTTCAAAAAAAAAATAACAAATGCACAAATACCATGCATCATGTAGAAATAAAACATGATAAATAGGAAAATAAACACTCACATTCATACAATAAGCATCATATTCATAAAACATACATTTTGGTTTTAGAAAATGGAGGGGACTGGTAGACAATTGAAGAAAGTGGACATTCCCCGGTACCATACTTAGAAGTTGGAACGACTTTGCGCGACAATGCCACCAGAGGTCCGCTCCGACTTTGAAAAATCCTATGGACGGATCCTTGACCTGCTGAAGATCTGTGTCGATCCTATCTTTATCAGGGTTCTAGTTCATTTCTGGAACTCCAGTCTGCGCTGCTTCAAATTCCCGCAGTTCGACATGGTGCCCACTTTGGAGGAGTATGAGATTATGTTGAAATGGCCCAAATCAGTCGGGGTCCATATTCGCCACGGGGCGTATACTCTTGCAGCGCAAATCGTTGCCATCATCTGATTTCCATTCCGACAGACTACCCTAATAGAAAAAGGGAACATTCAGGGTTGAAAAGTCTCAATGTTAGAAGACCATCTGTCTACTTTGGCCGAAAGGGCAGAATGGGTCGCTTTTAACAAAACCCTGACCTTGATCATATTTGGAACAATCTTGTTTCCCTTCCACATCGACACAGTGGATCAAGCCATCATGGACGCCTTCTTCGCCCGGGACGTGAATTCGAAGAGTCCCTTGCCTGCAATTCTTGCCGACACCTTGCTCTCGGTGGAATTTTGCCACCAGAAGCAAGGAAAAACACTCCGTTGGTGCTCTTCACTGCTTTTTATGTGGGGCATCACACATTTCTACGCCTCTAGTCATATGGGGATGTTCCCTGACTCTTTGAGGAGCTTCTCCAAAATCCCTCTCCACTGACGCCTAACCTCAGAGTGGAAGGACGAGTTGGAACAATGGGACGCCAACCATTTATCCTGGGTCTGCCCTTGATTCCGACCCGGTCCGGTCCTCATTAGATGCGGGGATTATCCGAACGTACCATTGATAGGACTCAGGGGTTGCATAGCCTATTCAACTAGAGTAGCTATGAGACAACTCATGAGGACTCAAACTACAATATCCCGAGGGGAGCTCGGAGGACTGTGTTTCTTTGGAGACCCATGCACAATTGCTAACTCACTAGCCGTGAGAAGAGCATGGGAGAGACCAGTCTTTATGGGAGATAGAGAGCTAGGAAAAGCTCGGGTAGATGCCTCTAGTGACTACGAGGAGTGGAGGAGGAAAAGAGGGATGTCTCAACCATCCAACTCACTCGCTACATGTGCCAATAGTGAAGATCTGCAAACTCAAGTCGACGCCTTGACCCAAAGGATAGAAATCATGGGAGCCCAGATGAGGGCCCTTGAAGAAAGAGAACAAGAATCTATCCTCACCATAGACGGTCTACAGAGGTAATGCAAGAAAAAGGATCATGAAATAGAGCGCCTCAAGGATCAGTGTGCTGACTCTAATGAGCAAGCTATCCGAGCATCCAAAGCTGCCAGAACCAGCTCGGATAGCCAAATCCAAGAAATAACAGCCAAGTCAGCACGCCTTGAGGCCGAATCAGCAAAACAAGCTCAAACGATCAAGGACTTGTTGCAAGACCTCACAAGGACTCGTTCAGAAATACGCCAAGAACGAGAGGCCAATCGGAGACTCAACAAAAGTCTCACTTAGCTACGCTGTAAAGAAAGAGACGGGCTAGCTCAGTATGGCCAAGTAATGCGAGAAAAAGACCAAGCCCTTGCAAAGCTCGATGAATTGCAAGCCTTGGTCGTCCATCAAGAGGCGAAGATCAAAGAGGCTCAAAAGTACAGTGAAGATATGAGCCAAGCAGTCCAGAAGCAAAGCGAAGCACTCGCTTGTCACGTCTGGGAAGCCGAAAGGGAATTACATAGAGATCAAGACCCGCCTGTGGGTTTCTTTAGGCTTTTTCGTTTCTGCCAAAAGTTGCTTCGTAGTATGGAATAGGGGAATGTACACCTTTCACGGATAAATGAAATTTTTCTTTATTCAACAATTGTCTACTTGCATGCATATCATTCATCTGCATATTTAATTTCCCCTCCTTCACTCTTAATAAATAAGATAATAAAAAGGAAGGATTAACTGACACGTTTTCCAAATCAGAAGAATGGAGAGAAAGCCACTCCTAATCAAGCTTTCCCCAACGGTTGATCCATCACAAGAGAATAATAAGCCTCGACCGTTGGTCCTCAAAAACAATAAGGAAGAGGGGGCAAGGACACCAGTGCGACTATTTATGTCACGTCCTTTCCCCTACGAATCAAATAAAGTTGTACCATGGAGATATGGAGAATCTTCACCAATAAAGGAGGACATCTCCAATATAGTCGGCATTGGGGGCATGACTAGAAGTGGAAGAGTCTACTCCCCCAAGGACTTACAAGAGGATGCCCCCAAGAATAAAGGGAAAAATAAAAAGACCGAAGAAAAAGAAAATAAAGAATCCAAGGAGGAGACCGAGGAATTACTCCAGTTTATAAGGCAAAGCGAGTATTCCATTATTGACCAGCTCAATCATACACCTGCAAGGATAACTCTATTATCTCTAATGATGAGTTGGGAACCACATAGAAACGCCCTGATGAAGGTCTGGAGCGAAGCGCATGTACCTCACACCATATCCCAAGAAAAGGTCGAGAGGATCGTCAGTCACATTACGACAAGCGATCACCTCACCTTCACAGAGGAAGAACTCTCCCTCGAGGGGTCAAATCACAACAAGCCCTTGCACATCTCCATCAAGTGCAAGGAGTACCTCATCGCCAAAGTTCTTGTGAATAACGGGTCATCCTTGAACATGATGCCCAAGTGCACATTCGACAAGTTGACTATCCAAGGAACCCGTCTGCGCCCAAGCAGCACTATCGTTCGAGCCTTTGACGGATCAAAACAAGAAGTAGTGGGAGAAGTTAACTTGCTAATCCAAATTGGACCCACTATCTTCAACGTTGATTTCCATGTAATGGACATTACTCCGACATATATTTGTCTGCTCGGCAGGCCTTGGATTCATGACGCTAAGGCAGTACCTTCAAAGCTCCACCAAAAAGTCAAGTTTATAGTGGATGACAAGTTGGTCACGGTCCAAGCAGAAGACGATATCCTGATCAGTGGACCGTCCACCCAACCTTATGTGGATGTGGCGGAAGAGGCCCTTGAAACATCTTTTCAAGCGCTCAAAATTGCCAATGTAGAAAGACTTCCCAAAAACACGAAGGTAGCCCACATGATGATGAAGCATGGTTACAAGTGTGGAACCCCCAGAATTCAAAGATAACCCTTACAAGTGTGGCCTAGGATATGACCCTACTAAGGGCCGAGCAGAAGGAAGAAAAGGGAAATCTCCCCTCCACACACTCAAACAAATATTCCAAAGCGGAGGGATGCAAGCGTCGAGACCTACCCTAGAGATTATCCCCCGGGTCTAGCCCGACCCCCGGGCATTTCAGGGCAGAAATTTTTTCTACAGTAGCACGTATTCGTTTTTTAATTACTCAAATAGCATACTGTAGGTTTTATTTACCTAGATAGCACAGTTTTTTGTTAAGTTGAGAATTCGATTTTCCGAATACGAAACCTAAACGTAATTGTATTTTATAATTTTTTCAAACAATTTAGAATTCGATTTTCCGACAATCGAATTCTAAATAGTTTTCTTTTTATTTTGTTAAGAAAAAAAAACTAACTAAAATATATATATATATATATATATATATATAATATGTAATAATATTTTATTTAACATTTATAGTTTTAAATTAGGTATTTAAAAAGATTTGTATATTTCTAAAATTAATAATATATTTAGATTTATTCTTGAAAGTAGTAAAATAATATTTTTAAAATATATTATTAAATATTATATTTAAATTTATTTGTATGATTAAACTTTTTTTTAATTTTTTTATTTATTTGATATTATAACTTTTTTAGAAATTAATAATAAATTAGGAGGATAATAAAAATCTTAAAAATTATATGTATATAAGAAGAAATAATATTTTGATGTAAAATTATATATATATATATATATATATATATATATATTCTAAAATATAATTTATATTAATTACTATAATATAAAATATATATTCCAAAATATAACTTATTTTCATTTATATATATATTGTAGAAATTAAAATAAATTATATTTTAGAATATATATATATATATATATATATATATATATATATATATATTAAATATAAATTATTTTCAAGTTGATAATTATTATTCTAATTTATGCAATATATATATATATATATATATATATATATATATATATATAATTTAAAGTTTTTAATTTAAGTAATATATCTATATATAATTATAATTTATATAATATATATAATTTATTTAACATTAATTTTATTGTTATAATTTTTTTAAAGTTATAATTATACATATCATTTTTTTAATTATATAATTATAATATTTATAATATATAATTGATAAATAATTTTTTTTAATTTTAATTTAGTATATATTTTTATTTATAATTTTATAAATTATAATCTATTATTTGAAAAACTAATCAATTATTTCAAAAACTAATCGATTATAATTAATTATTTGAAAAAATTAATCGATTATAAATTATATTTTCAAATAATTGGTTAGATAGCGGTTAACGTGGAACCGCTATTATAAGTTCACTTTTAAGAGTGGTTAAAGTGGAACCGCTATCATATATGTGTCACTTTTAAGAGCGGTTAACATTTTAACCGCTCTTAAAAGTGAACATATAATAGCGGTTCCACGTTAACCGCTATCTAAAATCTCGATTATTTGAAAAAGTAATCGATTATTTGAAAATTTAATCAATCATAACGGAATAATTAAAAAAGTGACACATATATGATAGCGGTTCCACTTTAACCGCTCTTAAAGGTGAACATATAATAGCGGTTCCACGTTAACCGCTAACTAAAATATATTTTAAAAAATTATTTAAATACTTTTAATAATAAATTTAAATATGTTATTAATCTAATAAATATATAAATCTTTTTAAAACTATAATTTAAACTATAAATTTTAAATAAAACATTATAATATTATATATATATATATATATACTTTTTTAACTATTTAAAAAACTAATCGATTATTTCAAAAAGTAATCGATTAGTTTTTTCATACTTGAGAACCGATTATTTTTTTAAATAATTGATTAATTTTTAAATAATCAATTAGTTTTTCAAATATATATTAAATAATTATAAATAAAAATATATATCAAATTAAAATTAAAAAAATTATTTTTAAATTATATATATTATATAAATTATAAATATAAAGTTAAAAAAATTATATTTAAAATTATAACCTTAAAAAAAATTATGATTATAAAATTATTAAAAATATAACTATTTTTAATGTTAAATAAATTATATATATTATATAAATTATATATATATATATATATATTACATAAATTAAAATTACATATATGAACTCTAAATTAATTTTATATATAAAATTTACATATATAAAAAAAATTATCAATTTAAAAATAAATTATATTTTAATATATATACATTAAAATAATAATTATCAACTTAATGTATACATTAAAATAATAATTTTCAACTTAAAAATAAATTATATTTAATATATATATATATATATATATATATTTCATTCAAAATATTACAAAAACATAAGAAAAAAAATACATTTCAAAAATATAAATTTACATCAAAATATTATTTCATCTTATATACATATAATTTTTAAGAATTTTATTATCCTTTTAATTTATTATTAATTTCTTAAAAATATATTACAATATCAAATAAATAAATAAATTAAAAATTAACCATACAAATAATATAAATATAATATTTAATAATATATTTTAAAAATATTATTTTAGTACGTTCAACCATAAATCTAAATATACTATTAATTTTTTAAAAATATATTAATATTTTTAAAATTTTAAATTTTAAATAAAATATTATAATATTATATATATATATATATATATATATTTTATATATACTAGTTTTTTTTCTTATCAAAATAAAAAAAAATCTATTTAGGATTCGATTGTGAATAAATTGAATTCTAAATCAATCACTTTTTTAATTACTCCGTTATGATCGATTAAATTTTCAAATAATCGATTATATTTTCAAATAATTGGTTATATTCATATATGTGTCACTTTTAAGAGTGGTTAACATTTTAACCGCTCTTAAAAGTGAACGTATAATAGCAGTTCCACGTTAACCGCTATCTAAAATCTCGATTATTTGAAAAAATAATCGATTATTTGAAAATTTAATCGATCATAACCGAGTAATTAAAAAAGTGACACATATATGATAGCGGTTCCACTTTAACCGTTCTTAAAGGTCAACATATAATAGCGGTTCCACGTTAACCGCTAACTAAAATATATTTTAAAATATTATTTAAATACTTTTAATAATAAATTTAAATATGTTATTAATCTAATAAATATATAAATCTTTTTAAAACTATAATTTAAACTATAAATTTTAAATAAAACATTATAATAATATATATATATATATATGAAAGAATTAATGGTTGAGTTCAAGAGGGGGGTGAATTGAACTTTTGAAAACTTTTTCGCAAAACTTACTTTCTCTTGGAAGAATGAATTATCTTTATTTAATTCTTGTGTAGATAGGTTGATTTTAATTACAGCAAGTATATAGACAAGAAATAAAGGAGATGAAAGAAGAAATTCAACACAACAATTTATATTGGTTCACTCTATACCAGAGCTACATCCGAGTTCTTGACAAATCTGCCAAGTTCCACTAATACCAAGTGAAAATTACAACCAGTAGATACTCACCAATCTACCCCAAGAACTATCTTGCAAACCCACAAGATAGCCTCTTGAAAACCTCCCAGTAACCAAATCCAGTTACTATAACAAGTGCATATCCAAATTTCAACCTGCACAAACACACTTTACAAAAGAGTATGAAAAGAAAAAACCTGGACTGCAACTCTATCAGTAAAATTGTCCAGAACAGATTCTAACACAGCACTTTCTCTCTTTGATTGACCACAATTTTGATCAAAGCACGTTATGATATAACAAAGTTCTTGAATGCAGAGAAAGTCACGGATATGAAAGCTTCACAGATTGATTTCAAATGTTTTCTCAAGTTGTGTTGTTCAAAAGATAGATCAAATCTGTATTTATATAGTAAAACAGAGAACCAGAACGTTTACTCAATCAAAAACTGATTCAAAGATGCAACTGATCGATCAGAATGAAAATATAACAGGTTAGAATCGATTATGATCGATTAGAAAAGTATTATGATCGATTAGAACAAGTTATGATCGATTAGAATGAAATTATGATCGATCAGAATACATTTCAATCGATTAAAACGATGATTCAATCGATTGATTTCATTTAAAACTTCATTCAATCGATTGATTCGAGTTTTTAATGGATTGAAACAACTTTATGAAAAATGATAGCTCTCTGTTTCAATAGATTGAAAATCATTTCAACAGATTGAAATCCTGCAGACTCTTAGATAGAAAAATAGTCTTTCTGTTTCAACAGATTAAAAAACATTTCAACAGATTGAAAATACGAAACTTTGATATTTAAAAAATTCATTAAGTCATTTTAACCTGTTGATTCTGCGATTCAACCAATTTGAATTTCGACTATGTATGACCACTTATTATGTTAAGTGATTTTAACAGATTGAAAATCATCTTTAACAGATTGAAAAACTTAGTTTGTTCTTTTAATGCTTAAATGTTAGTTTTTCATGCAGAAAAATGATTTCACTGAGATGCATCATATTAAGGCGCTTATCACAAGATTTATTGGCCTATCAAGAGATTAAGTTCTAAACTTCTAACCTATTCATCTACACACCCACAAACTAAACTATATCAACTCAATATTATGTCTTCATCAAATCCACCAAGTGCTTCAATCTCCCCCTATTTGATGGAGACAAATAACCACTGCACCTGCACAAATAATAACAGACCAGAGACATATATTTTGTGGTGTGTGTGTAGTGACAGTTTTAAGCAAAACACTTCTCCCCCTATTTGACTGCATCAAATAAAGTGTTTAAGTACAGTCCAGTAGTACCACGTAGGTACCCCAAAATGAAACAAAACAATAAAAACAAGGAACAGAAACAAGATAACAGAAACAAAAAAAAATAAGCCTTCATTCATCCCCGGGACCTTGATTAAATTGTAGTTCAACAATCCTGTTGTAGATGTCTTCTAATTGGTTGTCAATATGTTAAAATTTGTAAATGAAGTTTTCATCCAGATAATGCTGACGAGCCCGCAGAGCAACCGTCATCTCTTCATCTGATGTAGCATGGTTCTCTCAAACTAAGACAGGGGCGTGCCACGGTCAGGCTGTGGAGTGTATGGAATCATTTCCAGTGGAGACTGCTCTTCCATCGGGTCTGATGGTCTTGCTGCAGAAGATCCTGGAACATCAGTATTGATATTTTCCTCTTGTTCTTCTTCTTCAAAGTCTTCTCCTCTCCCAGCTTCTTCTTTTGAGATCCATTCACCATCGATTTTGATGAATCCCATTTTATGCAGAACAGAATTATTTACCTCATTTGTTGGTCGAACAGATTCAACTAGTTCCCCTTCCAAATCAACACCAAAATGCGTTAAAAACTTAGAAATCAGAATAGCATAAGGATACCTGAAGTCACTTAGCCGCTTAGCTTTGATCATGTGGTCCTTGATAACAAAAACCCAGTTCACCCTTATTCTGTGGTGAATGCAGTACATCAGTACCAAATCTCCTTCATTTAGTACTGCATGATTGCTCCCCCTGGGTGTGAGCTGCCAGGCCACAATGAAAGCGAGAACCCTTTCCTCAAGCTTCATCTTTCCAGCATTGAAAGAACTTACAGAGTCTCGATTATTCTTCATGCATGAACGAAAGTACTGAACTTTATTAAACTCTTCCACATCTGAAGTATATCCTTTGGTGACTTTTACACCTTCATCCTTGATTCCAGCAACCTCTTTCCAGACATTTGGAGTTATCTCAATGTCTACTGTTAGAATCACGCAGCGGAATGTTCGCGTGGTCGGACAAAAACCAAGAGGGGGGGTGAATTGGTTTCTTAATAAAAATTAGGTTTTCAAAATTTTCCCCAAATTTTACCGATTAAAAACTGCGTAAATGTAAATAGAGAAGAGTAGAGAAGATTACACAGTAGGTTTATACTGGTTCGGATCAAAAGACCCTACGTCCAGTTGCTAATCACTCAAAAGAGGATTAACGTTGTCACTAAGAACAAATTGTTACAAACAGATTACAAATGAACAGATAAAGATCAGAATACACCTCTCTTGAAATCCACAAGAGATGATGAACAGCTTTCCCCAGAGACGGCACAGCACACAATCCACTAAGAACTCCACTTAGTGATTCTTATCGCTTCTAGCCCACACCAGGTTCAGAAAGCCCCCTTTCCTTGCAACAAACAGTTCTCTGGCACTCACAGCACTTAACTTTTGTATGGAAAATTCTTTTTTTCGGCTATCTTAGACTCTAAAATTACAGACTCAATCAAGCTAAAACAGAGTTATTACAATACAGAAATCATCAATCTTCAATCTTCAATACTCTAAGTCTTTAAGCTCTTGGATCATCATCAAAATCAACATTCTTCATGATCATTATTTGCAACATCAAGTCCTTGAATGTTCAACAATCTCCCCCTTTTTGATGATGATCAAAATTATCTTTTTAAAGCCCTTGTAATAACCTGTTTTATCTGTCATACTAACAAACACATTAAACATACCAGATAAAATTTAAAATTGAATCATAGGCTTTAAATTTTTCTCCCCCTATTTTGATTATAATAAAAAAGAACTCTGCAACATCAATCATAAGAGCTCCCCCTCAAAATATGCATAAGTTAGAGAAAGCTCCCCCTCAATCATAGCATGAAAGAAACATCATATTTTATTTCATAATCATTCATCCATTACAACATCAAGACAATAACAAAAGAAAATACATAACAGAATTTAAAATTCTTCACTATCATGATCATTAAAGTGTGCATCAAATCTATTCTCTAAACGACACACTTCAATATCCGTTGGCAACGGCTAGGAGGCAAGACTGGTCGCATTTAATCGATTATATCTCAAAATAATTGATTATCTCTATATCAGACAGCTTTAATCGATTATTTCTAGCAAATAATCGATTATCTGAGGCATTTAATCGATTATTTCACGAAATAATCGATTATTCCAGAGGAGAATACCCTGTTTTGGACGTTTTGAAGGGAAATAATCGATTATCACTTTCAGTAATCGATTATTCCAGAGGCTATATCAAGTTTTTGAGATTTATATGCATAATAACCTATGAACATGCTACACCACGAATTTTAACATAACAATCATCCAGAAACAGTCAAATTAAGCAGATTTTAAGCTATTTCTAATATCCCTAAGTCTCTTCTAAGATTATAGAATCTATCCTTGGGTAGAGGCTTAGTAAATATATCTGCTAATTGACGTTTAGTGTCTACATACTCTATTTTGCAGTTTCCTTTGCTGATATGATCTCTTAAAAAGTGATGTCTAATCTCAATATGTTTAGTCCTAGAGTGCATTACTGGATTCTTAGTTAGATTGATTGCACTCGTATTATCACACATTAATGGAATGTCATTTAAATATATGCTATAATCCTCTAATTGTTGTTTCATCCACAGAATTTGAGCACAACAACTACCAGTTGCAATATATTCAGACTTAAGTGGTAGATAAAGCAATACATGCCTGTTTCTTGGAATGCTAAGATATTAAGGATGAACCTAACAAATGACATGTCCCACTAGTGCTTTTCCTATCAATTTTACATCCACCATAATCAGCATCAGAATATCCTAATAAACTAATACAAGCATCGAGACAGATACCACAAGCCAAACCCGATAGTTCCTTTTAAGTATTTTAAAATATGTTTTACTGCAATTAGGTGAGATTCTTTAGGACAAGCCTGAAATCTAGCACACACACAGACATAATGCATAATATCAGGTCTACTAGCAGTTAAGTATAATAGTGATCCTATCATACCTCTATACATAGTTTGATTAACTTCCAAACCTGATTCATCCTTGTCTAAATAGCATGAAGTTCCCATGGGTGTGTTGGCTTCTTTTGAGGTGTCCATACCAAACTTTTTGAGAATCTCCTTGCAGTATTTGGTTTGAGAGATGAAAATGCCATCTTTAAGTTGCTTGATTTGTAGTCCAAGGAAGAATGTCAATTCTCCCATCATAGACATTTCAAACTCTCCCTGCATAATCTTAGCAAATTCTACACATAACGAATTATCAGTTGATCCAAAAATTATATCATCAACATATACCTGGACCAATAAGATATGTTCTTTTACTTTCTTAATGAACAGTGTAGAATCAATTTTTCCTCTTGAAAAATCATTTGCAGTTAGGAAACTACTTAATCTTTCATACCAAGATCTAGGAGCTTGTTTTAACCCATATAATGCTTTCTTTAATTTGAAAATATGATTAGGATTATTAAAATCTTCAAATCCAGGGGTTGCTCTACATACACTTCTTCTTTAATAAAACCATTTAAAAATGCACTTTTAACATCCATTTGATATAATTTAAATTTCATCATAGATGCATAAGCAAGAAGTAGGCGTATAGCCTCTAACCTGGCAACAGGAGCATAAGTTTCATCATAATCTATACCTTCCTCCTGACAATACCCTTTTGCAACAAGTCTGGCTTTATTCTTTGTTATGTTTCCATCTTCATCAAGCTTATTTCTAAATACCCATTTAGTTCCAATAACTTGATGTGACTCTTCTCTTGGGATTAATTCCCAGACTTGATTCCTTTCAAATTGGTTAAGTTCTTCTTGCATGGCTATGCACCATTGATCATCTTTAAGTGCTTCCTCAATGTTTTTAGGTTCAATCTGTGACACAAAAGCAACAGACATACAGAAATTTGTCATATTTCTAGTTCTTACCCCTTTTGAGATATCACCTATGATATTGTCCATTGAGAGTCCTCTAGGTGATTGCCATTCCTTTGCTAATTGAGGAGTTTGAGAAGGCTCATTATCTTCTAAATACAGTTCATCAAGAGCCTCCCTTATATATTCATCATCACCTGCAAGTCTTTTATTTGACTCAAGAGGATTTCCCCCAAGGTCTACAATCTCATCAAAGGTAACATGAATAGATTCTTCTATATTTAAAGTTCTCCTATTAAACACTCTATATGCCTTGCTAGTTAGAGAATAACCTAGAAAAATGCCCTCATCAGCTTTTGAATCAAATTTTCCTAGATTTTCCTTTCCATTATTTAGCACAAAACATTTACATCCAAAAATCTTTAAATGTGCAACATTAGGTTTTCTACCATTAAACAATTCATATGGAGTAGATTTAATAATTGACCTAATGAGCATTCTATTTAAAACATAACATGTCGTACTAACCGCATCAGCCCAAAAATATTTAGGAACATTAGATTCATTTAACATAGTTCTTGCAAGTTCCTCTAATGACCTATTTTTCCTCTCAACTACACCATTTTGTTGGGGAGTCCTAGGAGCAGAAAAGTTATGTAATATACCATTTTCCTCAGAATAATTCTCAAACTTTTCATTTTGAAACTCACCACTGTCGCCGCCGTCCCGAAAGGGGGATAATGGCGGTCGGAGCGACGCGATGGTTTTTCGACTCTTTTATTTCTTTCGTAATCGCGTTTTTTATTGGTTACAACGCTTTTAGTCGTCCGATAATCGGGCTAACTTAAAGCGAGGTTTTCGAAAATGTGTCTTTGGGTTGTCCGATAACTGGGCTAACCCTAAAGACTTTTTTATGGGTTCTATGGAGTCGCCACCGATGTTTTTACCGGAAACATCGGAAAAGGGGTAAAAAAGGCGTTGGTTTTCGAAAACCAACTTTGGTCCATTAAAACCAGAGTTGGGTAAGGGAGTTAGTTACGTGTAAAGGGGGTATTAGCCCCTTTACGACACCCCTTTCGGGTTCCCTATGACAGGCCAGGTTATTTTATTGGTAAATGAACTAGAAAATAATGCTTTTGCCCTTTTTATTTTGCGATATTTAAAAATATGACTACATGGCCCTAATTTCTATTGCGGCATTTGTAATTAAAGCGGTAAAAGTAAGAAGAGAGAATTTTGCACCTTCGAAGCAAGCTTTTTGTATTAACTCTCAATAAAGTGGGTGCGTTTTGGCAGCCCTTCACTCTACAAAATCTCAGAAACTCCGGAAATGCCTCGGAGGGATTCTAAAGAAGATTTAGAACGCTCAGAATTCTACTAAAGACGCTCAGAAACTCCGGAAATGCCTCGGAGGGATTCTAGAGGGAGAAAATCTAGAGAGAAGGGAGAGCTAATGCTTGAGGTGTGTGGAAATGAGGGGGAGAGAGCCCCTATTTATAGGTTTTCGGGCCTGGCAGGGTCCAGAACGCCGTTCTCGTCTGACAGGGCCAGAACGCCGTCTGGACAGTCGGGAACGCCGTCTGGGCTTGCTGAAAGGGGCAGAACGCCGTCTGGTCAGTCGGGAACGCCGTCTGCTCCTTCGCAGATGGCCAGAACGCCGTCTCGCTTGGCGAGACGGCGTTCTCGCCTTTTCCGCGAGGTCAGACGGCGTTCTGGGCGTCCCAGACGGCGTTCTCGACCCTTAAAGGCGAGAAAACTTATTTCTATGCAGAAAACACCTCCTATCCTAGTATGGGAGCCTAATAGTCTCTCCTAATGGCTTGTTAGGCTTCTTCCATCTTCAAATAGTGGTCTTCTGGTCCTTTATTTGGAGGCCGGGCAAGATTTGGGGTCTACAGCTGCCCCCCCTTTACCTGACTAATCGGCTGTTGGCCTGTTGTGCCAGACAGATCGATAGGAAGGTAAAGGAGTTGACCCTCTTGCCCGGTTGGTCCTTCAGATCGTTCGCCCTTTGCAGCGGATGATCCTCTGGGGAAAAGATGTTGTGCCGTGCGCCTTCAGGATACTACTTCTGACGTAGCCGATCCCTTTGGTTAACACATGGTAGAACCTCTGGATACCCCTTCTGACGGTGGCCGATCCTTCGGTTGATGGGTATAAACCCCCCATCAGGCTGGTAGTGTGCAGTCCGTTGTGTGGGACTGGATGGGTATGAACCCCCCATCAGGGTGGTAGTGTGCAGTCCGTTGGTTACTCCACTTGGGGACCGGATGGGTATGAACCCCCCATCAGGGTGCTAGTGTACAGTCCGTTGGTTACTCCACTTGGGGACCGGATGGGTATGAACCCCCCATCAGGGTGGTAGTGTACAGTCCGTTGCCCCCATCAGGGTGGTAGCTGCAGCTTCACTGGGGATCCAGGTGCAATCGTGTGCGTAGGTTGATAGGTATAAACCCCCTATCAGGCTGGTACAGTCCTCAGTGTAGGACTGGTGGTGGTGGCGGCTTACAGTTCAGGTGGCCCATGCGCCGTCCAGGCGCTCTCGCATGTGTGGGTTGATAGGTATGAACCCCCTATCAGGCTGGTATAGTCCACTGCGTAGGACTGGTGGTAGCGGCGGCTTACTGCTCGGGTAGCTCATGCGCCGACTCCTGGAGTGTCTTTTGTTTGGTAGGTGAGTTTGGACTTCTGATGGTCGTCCAGGTTGCGTTGGGGACTCTTGTGTTTCATCCAGCTTCGTTGGTCGCTGGGGATTCTTTGTTTTTGACTCTTTTGGTAGTTGCCTGACCCTTGCTGATCGGTCGGGTGGGTCTTGTTTATTTGATCGACTTCTGTTTGGTAGTCGAAGTTTGGTGTGTTGGTTTGTCTTAATCCAGCCTTTTTCTCGCGGTTTTATCTCTTTTTTCTCGCGAATTTGGATTTTGGCTTTTTATTTGAGTGTGTGCCTTTTTCTTTTTTTAAGCTCTTTTTTTCAACGCTGGCTTTTTCAAAAGGGTGGCAAATGAGATATATGGAAATAAAATTTTTATTTATGAAAATTTTATTACAACTATTCTGGGCACAGATTTCTAAGGGCTATGCTCTGGAGACGACCCGGGGAAGTGCTGGTAGAAGTGATATCGGAGGTCCGCCTGCTCTCGGGCCTCCTCGCGGTACTCATGCTGGAATGTCGTCCATTCTTGCCGCATCACTTGCAGGTGTTGGTGCATCTCTTCCTGCCGGGCGTCGAAGGCGTCCTGCCTTTGAGTCATCTGTCCTTGCCACACCGATAGCTGGGAAAGCTGCTGGCCTAAATCGCTCATGTGGCGATGCATGCCCGCGTAGTCGTCGGTGTATGGCGATGGTTGTTGTTGTTGTTGCTGCTGCTGCTGCTGGGACTCGGGAGGTGTGGGCATATCCTGCATCGGCACAATCCCTTGAAGGTCCAGTGCGAAGTCCAATGTGGGATGTAGGGCCAACTGGGTTCCCCGGCGAATCAGCATCCCCATGCTGACTAGGACCGAACCGTTGATGGGTTCGGGTCTCAGATTGGAGGCCAGTTCCTCCCTGCCGGGGCACCCCCATCTCTCTGCCAGAGGGGTGATTAGGGGAGCCATGAGGATGGCCCCTGCGGATCTGTGCCCGAAGTCCTTGAGGGCTCTCAGGAAGAAGTACCCGGGGTTGCAGCGCCGCCTCTGGCTCATGCAGTAGAGCACAAAGAGGTCAGAGAGGGACACCTTTCCCTGACTCTCCTTCCTCCCGTGGATGGTGCCTGCCAGCAGCTTGTGGCAGATGCGAAGTTCTGGGGGCAGCGCGGAGCCCCTCATCAGCGTTGGCAGCGTGGTGGCCCCCGTGAGATCCCGCCACATCTCGGAGGCAGTAAGGTTGGTGGGCCGTGAGCAGATAGCCTCACGGTAGCTCTGGGTGATGGTGTCCTCGGGCTTGACAAACCCGATGGCCATGTTGAATTCATCAAGGGTGGTCGTGTGATAGGTACCACCCATGAAATAAGTCACCATCCTGGTGGGTTGCAGGCCCGGGACGGTGGAAGGGACCTCGGAATAGGAGACGGAGGCCAAAAACTCGAGTACTGCCTGGGGGTACACGTGTACAGGTGGGGGTTGTAGCAGGAAGCCCCACCCGATGTTGTCAATGCGGGCTCGGACCTCGTCTTCCCATCCGAACTCTGCCAGGATGTTGAAGTCCAGCATGAACATGGGGTGCCATTGATAATTCTGGATATTATCCAGACGGGCTTGGTGTTGTGGCGTCAGCTGGGATGGATCCTGGGATGGTGGTGCCGCCGAACTACTTGCACCGGCGGTGTTTCTTCTCTTCCTGGGTGTGCTTCTGCTAAACATTCTGGCCCGGATGTGCTTAGGAGGTAAGAGATCAGAGAAATTGGAGTTCTGGAGGCAAGGGGGGTTGTGAGAAACCCCCTAGGCGCGCCTCCCTTATATAGCCAAAAAACCAACTTCGAGACCGCCGTCTGGACAGGCGGGACGGCGGTCTGGGTTTGCTTCCGGAGGGAGACGATGGTCTGGGACGGCGAGACCGCCGTCTAGGTTTTGTTGCACACTGGGACGGCGTTCTGGAGCCTCCAGACGGCGTTCTGGGTTTTTGGGTGCACTGAGACGGCGTTCTGGATGGCCCAGACGCCGTTCCCGAATTTCAGATGATTTTTTTTTTTTTTTTTTGAAGCAACAGAAAATAGGACCTGGTTCAAAAACTTTTTATGCATGCAATGTTTTTGTGTTTGATGTCCTATAATGCCTACTCTTGGTTAAATTTTAAGAAGGATTAACCGACGTGTCTTGCTGCGCCGAATGCCCTCCTGTTCGTGTTTTTTGTGTTTGTTGTACCTTGCCGGCTCTTGCTGTGACCGAAGTACTATTTGTTCTTTCTTTTTCTTCTTTCTCTCTTTCTTTTTTTTTCTTTTGGTAGAGCACCCTTTGTCATGTAGTACCCCTTTCTCCTCGTCTTAGGGATTTCAATCCTCTTGTTGACTATACGCCTCCACATTCCCAAATTAATTAGTAGAATTTTTGGTGCGAGGGTCAAGAGAAAAGAAGTAAAGAGGTAAATTCAACGGCTTGTGTTTTAGAATGATTTTTTTTATTGGAAAGCGGTTTTTGTAAGAAAGGCTGGTTAGGGTTAGGTTTAAGTGTTTAAGCTTTTGTCTAAGCAAACATTTTTCCCTTCCTTTTGTATTTGAGCCTTTTGGTTTTATTTCTATCGCTTTTCACGACTAGTTGGTTTCCCTAGATCGCCCCTTGGGTTTTCGAACTAGGATACTGTGTTTTGGCCCTAACTTTTGTCTAGGTTCCTTCTTTTGGTATTTTTTAGGGAATCCTAGCGGACCTTATTTGTGACCCTAACTTTTGCCTAGGCTACCCTTTATTGTTGTTCGGGTGTCCTACCGGGTCGACCCTAATTTTTGTGTAGCCCCCTTTTGTGGGTTTCCTACCGGGTAATTTTCCCTTTTCTTTGGCCTTTGGCTTCTCTGGGCTTTTTCTTCTTTTTTTTTTTTTTGTTCTTTTTTTTAGATTTGTTTTTTTTTTTTACAGTATTTGCGAAGCATGACTTTCTTATGGATGAGGTGAAGTCTTATTTTTATAAGCTTCTAATCAACTAGCTTGATGGCAATAGCGATGGTAACTGTTGGTTATTTGAATGCGCTTTTTATTCTTCTTCTTTTTTTGTTTACTTAGACAAGGTTATTTTACGTGGTCTAGTCAAAAGTAGAGAGAAAAGAAGCAGATAGTAAGAATAATTCTTTATTAATTAATAAGGGAATGTGTGCCCTAAGATGCCCGAGGGTCGGGCTCGCCCCGGGGGATAGTCTCTAACAATCATGGGGTTTATATCCCTTAAACGAAGAAAAAGACTTCCTAATGACTAAGGTGGCTCTTGACGCTTGCGTCCCTCCACTTCGGAAAATCTGCTTGAGTGTGCGGAGGGAGGACTTCCCTTTCCTTCTTTCCGCTCGTCCCTTAGTAGGGTCGTATCCTAGGCCATGCTTGCAAGGATTGTCTTTGAATTCTGGAGGTTCCCTCATGCCTTGGGAATCTGCCCCCAGTCCTTGGCCAGGATGGTAACCATGCTTCATCATCATGCGGGCTACCTTTGTGTTTCTGGGAAGTCGCTCTATATTGGCAATTTCGAGCGCTTGAAAAGATGTTTCAAGGGCCTCTTCAGCCGCATCCACATAGGGCTGAGTGGACGGTCCACTGATCAGGATGTCATCTTCTGCCTGAACGGTGACCAACTTGTTGTCCACTATGAACTTGACTTTTTGGTGGAGTGTTGAAGGTACTGCCTTAGCGTCATGAATCCAAGGCCTGCCGAGGAGACAGCTATATGCTGGAGTAATATCCATGACATGGAAATCGACGTTGAAGGTAGTGGGTCCAACCTGGATCGGCAAATTAACTTCTCCCACTACTTCTCGTTTGGATCCATCGAAGGCTCGAACGATTGTGTTGCTTGGGCGCAGGCGGGTTCCTTGAATAGTTAACTTATCCAATGTGCACTTGGGCATCACGTTCAAGGACGACCCGTTATCCACAAGAACTTTGGCGATAAGGTACTCCTTGCATTTAACCGAGATATGCAAGGGCTTGTTGTGATTTGCCCCCTCGAGGGGAAGTTCTTCTGCCGTGAAGGTGAGGTGATCGTCCGCCGTGATGTGACCAATGATCCTCTCAACCTTTTCTTGGGTTATGGTATGAGGTACATGCGCCTCGCTCAAGACCTTCAGCAGGGCGTTTCGGTGCGGTTCCGAGCTCATTATCAGAGATAACAATGTTATCTTTGCAGGTGTGCGATTGAGCTGGTCTATAATGGAATACTCACTCTGCCTTATAAATTGGAGTAATTCCTCTGTCTCCTCCTTGGATTCCTTATTTTCTTTATCTTCTTCGGTCTTTTCTTTATTTTTTCCTTTATTTTGAAGGACATTTTCCTGTGTGTCCTTGGGGGAGTAGATTCTTCCGCTTCTAGTCGTGCCCCCAATATCGGCTATATTCGTTATTTCTTCTTTTATTGGTGAAGATTCCCCATATCTCCACGGTACAGCTTTATTTGATTCATAGGGAAAAGGACGTGGCATAAAAAGTCGCACTGGTGTCCTTACCCCTTCTTCTATACTCTTGAGGACCAACGGCCGAGGCTTATTTTCCTCTTGCTGCGAGTCGGCCGTTGGGGTAATCTTTATTAGGAGCGGCTTTCTCTCCATTCTTCTGATTTGGAAGACACGTTAGTTAACCCTTCCTTTTTATTATCTTATTTATTAGGCGTGCAGGAGGGGAAATTTTAAATATGCAAATGAATGCTTATGTATGCAAGTAGACAACTATTTAAAAAGAAAATTTTATTTATTTCAACAAGAAGGTATACATTCCCCTATTCTATACTGCGAAGCAGCTTTTGACAAAAGCGGAAAACTTTGAAGAAACCCACAGGTGGTTCTTGATTCTTCTGTAGTTCCCTCTCAGCTTCCCGGACGTGAAAAGAAAGCGCTTCGCTTTGTTTGCGGACCGCCTGGCTCATATCTTCGCTATACTTTTGAGCCTCCTTGATCTTCGCCTCTTGATGGATAACCAAGGCTTGCAGTTCATCGAGCTTTTCGGTGACTCGGTTCTTTTCTTGTAATAGCTCGTCATACTGAGCTAGCCCGTGCCTTTCTTTGGAGCGTAGGTCTAGGAGAGTTCTGTTGAGTTTGCGGTTGGCCTCTCTCTCCTGACGGATGTCTAACCGAGTTTTGTGGAGCTCTTGCGACAAGTCCTCGACCATCTTGGCCTGCTTTGCAGATTCGGCCTCAAGGTATGCTGCTCTGGTGGCGATTTCCTGGAGCTGGCTATCCGAGCTGGTTCTGGCAGCTTTGGATGCTCGGATAGCTTGTTCAGTAGAATCGGCACATTGGTCCTTGAGGCGCTCTATTTCATGATCCTTTTTCTTGCCCTGCCTCTTCAGGCCGTCTATCGTGAGGATAGATTCTTGTTCCTTTTCTTCAAGGGCTCTCATCTGGGCTCCCATAATCTCTATCCTCTTGGTCAGGGCGTCGATTTGAGCCTGCAGCCCTTCATTGTTGGCGCTCGTAGTAGGTGTGGGGGATGGTTGAGCCATCCCTCTTCTTCTCCTTTCCGTCTCGTAGTCACTGGTGGTAGCCACCCGTGCTTTTCCAAGCTCTCTGTCTCCCACGTAGACTGGCTTCTCCCATGCTTTTCTCACAGCAGGGGAGTTGGTGATGGCGCATGGATCTCCAAAGAAGCACAGCCCTCCGAGTTCCCCTTTGGAAATAGGAGTTTGGGTCCTCATGAGTTGTCTCATAGCTACCCTGGGTGAGTAGGCTATGCAACCCCTGAGCCCTATCAAGGGTACGTTCGGGTAATCTCCACATCGAATGAGTACTGGGCCAGGCCGGAACCACGGGCAGACCCAAGTTACGCTGTTGGCGTCTTTCCGTTCCAGCTCGTCCCTCCACTCTGAAGTTAGGCGGCGTTGGAGGGGGATCTTGGAGAAGCTTCTCAAAGGATTGGGGAATATCCCCATGTGGCTAGAGGCGTAGAGGTGCGTGATGCTCCACACAAAAAGCAATGAAGAGCAGCAGCGAAGTGTTTTTCCTTGCTTCCGGTGGCAGAATTCTACCGAAAGCAAGGTATCAGCAAGGATCGCAGGCAAGGGACTCTTCGAGTGCACGTCCCAGGCGAAGAAGGCGTCCATAACGGCCTGATCTATACTGTCGAGGTGAAAAGGGAACAATATGGTTCTGAAGATGATGAGTGCCAGGGTTTTGTTGAAGGCAGTCCACTTTGCCCGTTCTTCCAGATAGGACAGGTGGTCTTCTAGCATAGAAACTTTCCAACCCTGGTTGCTCCCTTTTCGGATCAGGGTGTTCTGCCAGGCTGGCAATTGAATGAGGGCGGCGACAGGTGCCACAGGAGTGTATGCCACGTGGCGAACATGGACTCCAGCTGATTTGGGACATCTTAACATTATCTCATACTCCTCTAGAGTGGGCACCATGTCAAACTGCGGGAATTCAAAACATCGCAGATTCGAGTTCCAGAAAAATATTAACGCCCTTAGAAACACCTGATCGACACTAATTCTTAGCAGGTCCAAAATCCGTCTATAGGATTTCTCGAAGTCGGCGCGGACTTCGGACGGCATTGCAACACTAAGCCGTTCCAACCTCTCAGTATTGAAACGGGGAATGTCTACCTTCTTGGGCTGTCTGCTAGTGCCCTCCATTTTTCTAGAACAAAAATGCATGTTGTGAAGATGATGCTTATTTTGGATGAATGAAAGTGTTTATTTTTCTAATTATCATGTTTTCTTACATGATGTATGGTATTTGCTTATTATTTATTTGAAGAAATAAACTATCTATATGAATGTTTTCATGAATGTAATATTTTGAACCAGGTCTTATTCATGATTTTTGAAATCAAATTTATGATTTAGTTTGATTTTTATTGGTTTTTATTTTATAGCCTTTTATCTCTTCTGTCGGAACTGCGTGGCTACTTAGCTTACAAAGAACCTGAAACCAGGCTAGCTAAAAGGCAGACTGTCCGAGATAAAATATGGCTTTATGCGAAAAAACAATTGTTTAACGTCCCTTATCTCTTCTGTCGGAACTGCGTGGCTACTTAGCTTACAAAGAACCTGAAATCAGGCTAGCTAAAAGGCAGACTGTCTGAGATAAGGGTGTTTATTTGGGAAAAATATTTTTCGTGGTTTTTGTTTTGTTGTTTGTTTATGCAATGTAACAAACAAATGCAGCAAACAAATGCACACACAATTCGAACATCCCCGAACAGGCGAGTCTTCATTTATATCACGAGGTAGGGTTTTCCTGCAGAAAAGTGCATTGGCTAGGCTAGGTTCTAACTGTTCTCACCAGGCTAAAGGCCCCCAAGGTGCCCCCATTATAGGGTCCCCGACTCCCCAGCCGTCCGACCATGCTTAGCACTAGGGCCATAGTCGGTCTTATTGCCAAAGGAGGAAGGTTATCACCTTGAGTGGTGGTTTCCGATCACACTGGTGGGCGCAAGGCCCTCACGCAGCGAACCGTACCTGCCACCCGCTCCCTATGGGTTTCTCACTTGCCCCCGGGTATAGGGGGAACTGTTGTGTGCAAAGGTTGGTGTGCAATTTTTATTTCAAACAATTGCATAATAAACAAACAACAGTTATTAAAGCCATTCAAATAAAGCATGTTATAAAACAAGGTAAGGGCAAAAGCATTTTTCTTGGTTTATTTATTTATTTTAAGCTGGCCCATCACTAAATGGGATCAACTCTCTAGGCTTCCCCAGTGGAGTCGCCATCTGTCGCCGCCGTCCCGAAAGGGGGATAATGGCGGTCGGAGCGACGCGATGGTTTTCCGACTCTTTTATTTCTTTCGTAATCGCGTTTTTTATTGGTTACAACGCTTTTAGTCGTCCGATAACCGGGCTAACTTAAAGCGAGGTTTTCGAAAATGTGTCTTTGGGTTGTCCGATAACCGGGCTAACCCTAAAGACTTTTTTATGGGTTTTATGGAGTCGCCACCGATGTTTTTACCGGAAACATCGGAAAAGGGGTAAAAAAGGCGTTGGTTTTCGAAAACCAACTTTGGTCCATTAAAACCAGAGTTGGGTAAGGGAGTTAGTTACGTGTAAAGGGGGTATTAGCCCCTTTACGACGCCCCTTTCGAGTTCCCTATGACAGGCCAGCTTATTTTATTGGTAAATGAACTAGAAAATAATGCTTTTGCCCTTTTTATTTTGCGGTATTTAAAAATATGACTACATGGCCCTAATTTCTATTGCGGCATTTGTAATTAAAGCGGTAAAAGTAAGAAGAGAGAATTTTGCACCTTCGAAGCAAGCTTTTTGTATTAACTCTCAATAAAGTGGGTGCGTTTTGGCAGCCCTTCACTCTACAAAATCTCAGAAACTCCGGAAATGCCTCGGAGGGATTCTAAAGAAGATTTAGAACGCTCAGAATTCTACTAAAGACGCTCAGAAACTCCGGAAATGCCTCGGAGGGATTCTAGAGGGAGAAAATCTAGAGAGAAGGGAGAGCTAATGCTTGAGGTGTGTGGAAATGAGGGGGAGAGAGCCCCTATTTATAGGTTTTCGGGCCTGGCAGGGTCCAGAACGCCGTTCTCGTCTGACAGGGCCAGAACGCCGTCTGGACAGTCGGGAACGCCGTCTGGGCTTGCTGAAAGGGGCAGAACGCCGTCTGGTCAGTCGGGAACGCCGTCTGCTCCTTCGCAGATGGCCAGAACGCCGTCTCGCTTGGCGAGACGGCGTTCTCGGAGAAGACGCAGAAGACCTCCTATTCGAAGATGGACGAAGCCTAAAAAGTCACTAGGAGAGACTATTAGGCCCCATATTAGGATAGGAAGGATTTTCTGCATTAAAATAAGGATTTTCGCCTTCAGAGATCGAGACCGCTGTCTCGCTTTTCGGGACCGCTATCTCGCCATTGCTGCAAGTCGTTGGCGAGACGACCGTCTCGCCACTTGCGGATGGCGAGATCCCCCTCCCGTTTGGCGAGAAGGCCTTCTCGTCACTTGAAAAGTTGATACCGTCGTCTCGCCAAACGAGACGACGGTCTCGCCACTTTTGCAAGTCGAGACGGCCGTCCCGAATGGCGAGACGACCGTCTCAACCTTGTCAGATGAGACGGCCGTCTCGACCTGACAGGCGCGAATCCCTATAAATAGTGAGCGCTCCCCCCTCATTTCACATAGTTCTTCCACTTTCCCTTCTACACTTTCTTCAAATTCTCTTCCTAGAGCCCCTCCGAAGCATTTTCGGAGTTTCTGAGAGTTTTTGAGAGCTTTTTATAGCGTTTTGAGAGAGTTTTCGGCGTTGTAAAGAGCGAAGGGCTGCCAAAATGCACCCTACTTCTCAAGAGTATTAATTAAAAAAGCTTGCTTCGGAGGTTTCTTCACTCTCCCTCTCTTTTACTATCTTTATTTTTATGATTAAATTGCATAATAGTCATTAGGGTCATGTAGTCGTTATTTTAATTCCGTAAATAAAAGGGTAAAAGCGTCTTTTTAAAAGTTTATGTATAAAATAGCTGACCTATCATAGGGAACCCGAAAGGGGCGTCGTAAGGGAACTAACACTTCCCTTACACGTAACTAACTCCCTTACCTAACTCTGGTTTTAATGACCAAAGTTGGTTTTTGAAAACCAACGCCTTTTTACCCCTTTTTTTATGTTTCTGGTAAAAACATCGGTGGTGACTCCATAAGAACCCCTTCAAATTAGTTCTTGGGTTAGCCCGGTTATCGGACAATCCAAAAACACCTTTTCGAAAACCTCGCCTCTAGGTTCAGCCCGGTTATCGGACAACCTAAAAGCGTTGTAACATCACCCATAAAAACGCGAAAATTGGAAAAGTCAGAACCATCACGTCGCTTTGACCACCTCTTTTTGACAGCGGCGACAACTGACCTACACAAATCTTTAATAAACCTTATAAGATTATCTGATAAAGAAATAGAACTACAATCGAGTCATGAGAAAATACCATTAATAACAAAAATCCTAATAGCCGAACATATAAAAGAATATAGATATCTTCATATAGGATCCATACAAATAGCAATAAAACCTCTTTTTAGAGAAGGAATAAATACACCAAGGTTTGTAGCCTTAAGAGATAATATATTAGTAAAACTTGAAAATCAAATATTAGCAATGTTCGAAACAAATCTTCATAACAGATCAGTATATACAAATAATTACCCAAATTATTCAATAGCTCTTAAAAGTCTTCATAATACGGAAAATAATATACTAATAGATATCAAAATCCCAGAAAATGTATGGAATCCAAAATCAATACCTACAACCATAATATAAAGAATTTATTATAAAATAATTAAAACTCAATTGTCACCAGGAGCCTTATTAATGTCCCCAAAAGATGAAACAACTATGTTACTAGTAAACCCAGAAAAGGTTAATGCAGTAATACCAAAATCCTTAAAACACACTGAAATATATCTAGTGGCCTTAGCTGGAGACTAGAGGACCTACTAGAACCAGAACCCCCAGAACCAGTAGAAGTTGAAAACATAACTGAAAATAAATCAGGAACAGTAGAAGTATCTTATGCTCCGATCAGAAGAGCAAACTCATTAAGAGGAACATCTAGTAGAAATACTTTTGTAATAGCCAGGAAGATCAGTAGATCAATCTAGTTTAATAAATCATAGAAGTTTAAAACTGAAAGGAATAAAACAAGACCCGACAATTCCAATGCCAAAATACAAATACGAAAATATAGAAACCCATAATTCTCCTTCGCTTCTGAATTACATCAAGATGATAGTATAATAAATGTAATAATTCCTAGTGGTTGGCATATTATGGGTAGTTGGATTTGGATTAAATTTACTTCCTATTCTATTTATCTTTTCTTCATAATCTATATTTTCTAGGTTTCCTAGTTCTTCTTCTAGGATTTCTATAACATTTACTTTTCTTACGTTTAATTGTTCTAATTTTTTATCTACTATTTTTACTATATATTCATATTTAAACATATCTTTCCAATTGGTTTTATAAATGGTTTATATTATGAGTTTTAGAAGGGTCCATTTGTTAAGTTGATTTTCTATTTCGAGAATAATTAGTTCATGGTGTACTATATTCATGTTATGGTTTCTTCTTCTGTATTCTTATTTTCTTCAAACTTTTCTTTTCCTTTGGAAAGTAATTTTATTAATTTCATCATCCTAAGGCCAAGGTCTAAGACTTACGGGAACACGGCAGGGTTTACTGCCACTCAATTGGTCGTACAACCTATACCGGCTTACCAATGTTTATATTTCCTCAAAGACTCTTAGGTAGGGTTAATTAATAAAATTTTCTTGAAAGTGATGAAGATATTATTGAACCTTATGACAGAATGAAGATCTTGAAGATTTGATGAAGTCAAAGGCTACTTGGGATTAAGGGTAGAGTATTTAGTGAGTCATCATCAATATTAATAGGTATTCATTCATATCTCTCTGCTGCATGAGGTTTGATCATTTAAAAGGATTTGAAAATGCCTCTAAAAACATTTTAATCGGATAAAAACAAGTTTAATCGATTATTCTCACTTAAGATGTTTTGAAAAATGTTCTATCAGTATTTTAACTGATATAACTTTGAATTAATCGATTAAAATCACTTGAAATGTTTTGAAAAGTGTTTTGTCAGTATTTTAACTGATATAACTTCGAATTAATCGATTAAAATCACTTGAAATGTTTTGAAAAGTGTTCTGTTAGTATTTTAATCAATGTAACTTCAAATTAATCGATTAAAATCACTTAAAATGTTTTGAAAAGTGTTTTGTCAATATTTTAATTGATATAACTTCGAATTAATCTATTAAAATCACTTGAGATGTTTTGAAAAGTGTTCTGCGAGAATTTTAATTGATGTAATATCAAATTAATCGATTAAAACAACTTAAGGAAATTTTTGTTAAATGTTTTAATCGATTAAAACTCGCTTTTATCAGTTAAAATCACTTGTGAATTTTGAAAAATGTTTAGCAATATTTTAATCAATTAAACCGTGAATCAATCGATTAAAACAACTTAAGGAATTTTTGTATAACTGTTTTAATCCATGAAAACACAATTGTATCCGTTAAAATAAAACTAGAAAATGTTTAAGCACATTTTAACTGATTAGAAGAAGTTTTAATTGATTAATTAAGATTTAATAATCGATTAAAAGACGATCTAACCGATTAATTAAACTAGTTAGTTGGAAAAAGATTCTATATAAACAGGATTACTTCAACGTTTTAAAATATATCTTCTATCAATCAATCGAACAATCATAAGAGAGATTTTCAAGAAAGAATCGCGCAAGTTTTGTGGAGTTTTACAAATATATTTCTTGAGCCATTTTTGCTTTCTTTTGTGAAGAAAATCATACTGCAGGAGCTGCATAAATCAGGTTTGACTATTCTGGTTTCTTTTTTTTAATTTGTAATTCTTTACTGAATTTTTGGTGTCTAGAATTATTGGGCACTAGTTCTGTGACTAGAATTTGGTTACAAGTTTGAACAAGAACTGGAATTTGGTTCTTGGTGAAGGTTTAGGTGCAAGAACTGGAATTTGGTTCTTGTGGTAGATTGGGTGTTGTGAGATTCAAAATTGTAATTTGTAATACATTCAATCTAGTGGAACTCAGCTAGAATTTGGCTGAGAACTGGATGTAGCCCTGTGGTTTGGGTGAACCAGTATAAATCTTGGTTGTCTTTCTCTAAACCTTAACTCTCTTGTGTCTTACATTGAACTGCTTATTTTTCTTGATTCAAGAAGTGATCAAAATTCAAAATCTTTGAAATAGATAATCTGTATTCTGTAAATTGCGAAAATCTTTCAAAGATCAATTCACCCCCCCCCCTCTGGATCTTAACCTTCATTTCTAACAATTGGTATCAGAGCAAGGTCTTGAAAATTACTCAAGACTTTCGGTCCAAATCTTTTCATGGTTGAAAACAAATTACCTTTTTCTGTTTCTATAAACAGACCTCCATATTTTGTGGTACAGATTATCCATTTTGGAAGATAAGGATGAAGATCTTTATTGAATCTATTGATAGGAATGTTTGGGATGTAATTGTAAATGGTCCACTAATTACAAAAAAAGAATGGTCCAACTTAAATGATGAAGAAAAGAGAAAAGTTCAAAGTGATTGCATTACTAAGAACATAATTACATCTGCTCTTAACATGGATGAATTTTTCAGGATGTCTCAATCAAAAAATATGCCAAAGAAATGTGGGAAGTTCTTGAGGTGACCTATGAAGAAATAATAGATATATGTTTGATGGCTAATCTGGATTCTCCAACCACCAGTGTAATTTATTATTCTTCTATTAATTCTATGAATTATAGTTCATTACAGGATGCTTTGAAATGCATGAAGTAGAAAAAAGACTTGAAATAGAAAACAAAAGATTAAAAAGTTTGAACAACAGGTTAGAAAACAAAATCAATCTTCTTGAAAAGAAAATTCTTGATGAAGAAACTGATGTTGAATATTTGAAAATGATTGATAACAATTCTGACTGCATGTGTACAAATCAAAAGGATTGTGAAAATTGTCCCGAATTACAAAAGAAACTAGCATATCTAATAAAGACTGCTTCTAAATTTGCACAAGGTAAAACCAGACTTGATGTTCTTCTTGATTCTCAGAAATTGGTTAGAAAACAAAATCAATCTTCTTGAAAAGAAAATTCTTGATGAAGAAACTGATGTTGAATATTTGAAAATGATTGATAACAATTCTGACTGCATGTGTACAAATCAAAAGGATTGTGAAAATTGTCCCGAATTACAAAAGAAACTAGCATATCTAATAAAGACTGCTTCTAAATTTGCACAAGGTAAAACTAGACTTGATGTTCTTCTTGATTCTTAGAAATTGGTTATTAATCGCGCTGGTATAGGTTTCACACCTTTTGTTGGAAAGAAAACTAGAGCTTTCAAAAATTATTTCTCATACAATAATCCTAATACATCACCATTTACTACATGTTTTTATTGTATGAAAAAAGGTCATTTTGTTAAATTTTGTAAAATGAAGAAATATGTTGTCCTAAAAGGAAGAATGAAATGGGTTCCCAAGAAATCATTTCAAATAACTTAATAGGACCCTATTATCTTAAAAATGGTACCTGATTGTGCTATTTTTTTTTGCAGGAACAAAAATCTAGGGATCTATCTGGTATCCGGTCAATAAATAAGTATTCTAGATATGAAGGATTTAAAAATTTTCAGGAACTGGTTGTTTTAATTAATATAAAATTGTTTTAATCGATTAAATTCACTTATAGAGAAATTTTGAAAAGTTGTCCGGACAGTTTTAATCGATTATTCATCGAATTAATTGATTAAAAGCTCTCAGGTTTACAACTAATATTCCAGGTCTTTGTTTTAATTGATTAGAAATGATTTACATCAGTTAAAATCATTAAATAGTTCAAAATTAATCGATTCTTTCTTATTTTAATAAATTAATATTCTGTTGGTATTTCATTAATCATATACAGTACAAAATTAATCGATTATTTCTTGTTTTAATCGATGAATTTTCTGTCCTAGTACAAAATTAATCGATTATATCTCCTTTTAATCGATTAGTACTGCAACTATATCAATCTGTTTTTCAGGAACAACAAATTGAAGATCTTTGGTACCTTGATAGTGGTTGTTCAAAACATATGACAGGGGATATCTCAAAATTTCATAGTCTGAAACTCAAAAATGGTGGAACTATCATTTATGGGGATAATAACAAGGGGAGAATTCTTGGAATAGGTGATATCAAATGCACAGATTCCAGCATCATGAACAATGTACTATATGTTGAAGGATTGAAACATAATTTGATCAGTATCAGTCAGCTGTGTGACAAAGGTCACAAAGCACTAGTGCAAAAAGGGGCTTTTACGTCAGGTATTTAGGGCTTTTTACGTCGTATTTAAGTCTGACGTTAAAACGGGAGACGTAAATTTACGTCGGACCCTTTAGCCCGACGTAGATTTATGTCAGTTATCAAGACCCGACGTAATTTTGCGTGGCATATACCATTAAACAGACGTAAAAACTTTCGAAAATTAAAAAAAAATAGCAAATTTACGTCACATATGGTATATGCGACGTAAATTTGCTGTTTTTTTTTAAAATTGGGTTTATTTATTCTGTTTTACAACTAAAACCTGTAAATATTACAACCAGACATTCCAGAGGTTCAGTTTTCTTTAGCTAGTAAATTAAAAATATTATATTATATAATTCAAACTACATAATAAATCAATATAATACAAACATACAAACTAAAAAATCTATTACCACAATATAATATGAACAAGAACTTAAAAAATTATGTACTAGAATTGTTGAACAAAAAATTTTGCCCATTGTTCTCTAATTTGTGTAATATCAGATTCTGGTAATGGAGATAGATCTTGAAATACCTGAAACATGAATTTGACTCTTGTAAACATGCAACATGAATAAAGTTAAATAAACTTAACTAATGTTAAAAGTAATTACCTCCGTCCAAGAATCAATTAAACCCGCACAAACTATGGCTCTCATCCAATACATTACATAGTAACCACATTCAAACGAGTCTCGTTGGCTTATTACACTGAAATGATGAAAAAAACATAATATTATTTTCAAAATTTAAATACAAACAATAATTATGGTATTCACTTATATAAATAAGTTTCTAACCTTAGGATAAATGAACTGCAAAGTCTTTGTTCTAGGTTTTCCACTTAGAACATTAGTTCCGAGACACGATTCTAAGTGAAAAAAAGTCATATATTATTCAATATGTATTCACAATTTAAAAACATAATTAATGAATAAAAGATAAAGTTACCCTTGTAATAAGCTTTTCATTTCTTGACTCGGTTTCCGATGTAATGAACAAAACCACACCACGAGTGTAATCCCGGGCATGATTACAATTAACTGCCAATGGGACCTACATTGTACGACATAAAAATTAGTTACAAAAATATAAATTAAAATACTAACCCTTCAATGTATGGAGCCAAATATATATGTCTTTTTGAGTCACTCATCCATGTTTGCATATATTGTTGAATTCCAACCTTTGTATTTCCGGATTTTTGGATGGATTGAGGCTCAATAAATCCAGTATACTTCGGATTTTTCTTGTTCCACACTCAATTTGTCAAGGTACCTAAAACAATTAATTATAAGTTGAATATAATTATTATAATCTTAGAAACATAAATGAGAATGACTTACATTGCCCACAATTGTATGATGGAAATGTTTAACATGCAATTTCCCCCAGCAATTTCTAAAGCATCGGGCAAGGAAATGTATAATGGAACACTGGAATTGTCAATTCCAAACACTCTAACATCCCATTGTATCTGACACGATCTCTTCCTCAACCGTGGTAATATGGTCAACAACATAGAGATGGGATCATCATCACATTCTGTCAGATCCTCATCAACAATAGGTTGTTTTTTATGCTTAGCACAACGCAAGTCCTCCTAAACAAATGATAACAATTAATTAAACATTTATATAATTATAATACTAGAAAAGAGAAAATAGACAATATATATATATATATATATATATATATATATTACCTTGGTCTGTGCTGATAGTGGCATAACTAAACGTCTTGGCCAAGCCAAGAATGTCCCGCTTGCCTGCCCCACTAATTGAATCTCTTCATTAGGAAAAGGCACTAGAGCATTAGCATCATGAACTTCATCAACTACTACTCGTGTCCAGTCTGCCTGTAGAGGGACACCATGGATGGTTAAGCCACCCTCAAAAACTTGACCAATAGCCACTAGACGCGGGGGGTCATCTTCAACATATAACTCACACTGGTGTGATGCATCAGTCTGAGTATATTCTCCTGAAGGATCAGCAGCAGTAGCAGCACAACTCCCTTTAGTGCTGACTCGAACAACATCATGTTCAATTTTTTGAGGTGTTCCTTGAGTTTGTTGCTAAGAGCAGGCGAGAGATTCAATTTTCTCATCAAACTCTTGCTACAAGGACTGCCTTATTTGATTTAACTTTTCTTCAAACTGCATCTCCATTTTATGCAAGGCCTCCTGGCTGCAAGAGTCAGCAGTGGTCCTTCGTGATGTTGGACCAAAGTAATCATGAAGGCCCCAGGTTCCACCAGCACCACGCACACGTCCTCAGTAATCTGCTTTTCCTATGGCTGTCGCCAATATATCTTGTCGACCATGAGGAATAAATGATCCTTGGCTGGTCTGCTGAACTAAATCATCCTACAACACATTAACAATAATTAAGTCATATACTAACTTTCACATTAGCATCAATTCAAATTGACATTATAACTTACGATTTTCTGAGCAATGATTCGTGCAGACTCAGAAGTCATTTGTCCATCAGATTTTGTCCCGGCTGCCTTCCACATCTAATAGCGAGGGGGTGGAGATGCAAGGTCAGTAGAATCAACTCCTGCTGACTCTTCTCTGGATTTCATGAGACGTTGCTCCAATAATACATACCCTCCTCGTGACAATACATGGGGTGCATCATTCAACCTCTAATGTTGTTGGGCAGCATGTCTTTTATCTTGCCAAGAGGGGTCCATTCGGCTGGCACAAAACTGTAACCAATCCTCCTCACTAATTTGATACTTTAGACAGGGAGATTCATCTTGAAACTTTCCAAATACATACTCCCGTGTCAAGAAAGTCTTAAAGTCCCTCCATCTAATGGCAATGGAGGATAAAATCTTCTTCCTCATCACCTCAGTGTTAGAACATCAAAATTTTGCTGTGAAATGACCAATAAATGCTAAATTCAATTAATAATGATATATAAAGTATTCAACAAATATAGAAATACCTGAACATCCTGCCACATGAGGTTCTTCTCGGTTTCCTCTACATCATCCCAAGATGGAGTAGTAATCGGAACATGGTGTCGAGCTAGTAGTCCCAAATAGCTCTTAAACTAGCAGCATTTGGGCCAGATGCCTTACCAGAACGTGGATCAACTTCAACTTGAGTTTTCTCTCTAGCTACCCTCCTTGCTGTCAACCCCTTTAACCGAGTGACAGATCTACCTTTATCACCACTTCCGCTCCTGCCACTGCCACTACCACTACCACTACCAGTACCAGCTATGGAATCCGACATATCCTGAAAAACAAAATAATATGAAGTCAACATACTTTATAAGTTTGAATAAAAAGAACTAGAAAATGTGAAGATAAACACCTATTATGTTGGTATGTTTTCCCATATCCCTTCATCATGATCACTTCGAATTGCATGTATGTCATCAACTTCATTGTCAACTATGTCATCAAATGGTCTACTTGAAAATGAAGGTGTTTCATGTATATCTAGAGACTCATCTTCATGAATTCCGTGCATGCTTCTTCCTTCAAGGATAATTGACCATCTCTCATTACATGGATCCTTGACATAAAATATTTGTCTCGCTTGATATGCCAAAATAAAAGGTTCATCCTTATACCCAACTTTACTCAAATCAACCAAAGTAAATCCTAGGTCATTTGTTCGCACACCCGTATTCCCTTCAACCCATTTACACTTGAAGACATGCACCCTAAAAGTAACATAATCAATTTCCCATATCTCTTGTATGACCCCAAAATAACTCATAGAAGCTGTGATAGGATTTTTGTTTTTAGAACTAGAAAAATGCATAGATTCAGCTTGAATTGTGACCCCACTATTTTGTACTCTACCTTTATCATCTTCTATTTTTGAGTAGAAACAATAGTTATTAATGTCATACCCACCAAATGTAATGACATCACTATTAGGCCCACGAGCAAGTCTCAAAAGTGTTTATGAAGCATTAATCTCAACATATACCCTTTTTTTAAACCAAGAAAGGAAACTTTTGTTATGTTCATTCAATACCCATTTTTCATTCATTTGTGGAGGTGTTGCCTTTATTTCAGTTATGTGTTGTGATATGTAAGGGATTACTTCATCAGTGTTGTTCAATATGTATAAATGTGCTTGGTCAACTTCTTTCCGACTAACATTTTTAATCTTTAAATTTCGAGTACCCTTACCTTCACATCTTCCATCATGTCTCATCTTAGGAATACCTATTGGTTCTGATTTTGACATGTATCCTAAACAAAACTCAATGGCTTCTTCTGCAATGTACCTTTCCACAATAGAAGCTTCTGGCTTGTACTGATTCTTCACATATCCTTTTAAGATCTTCATGTATCTCTCAACAGGATACATCCATCTAAGAAAAATTGGACCACATAATCGAATTTCCCTTACAAAATGGACTGTCAAATGCACCATGATATCAAAAAATGAAGGGGGAAAATACATTTCTAACTGGCACACTATTACAATTGCTTCATTTTCTAATTCATCTAACTTTTTTGGATCAATTACCTTTTTACAAATGGCGTTGAAAAACAAACATAACCGAGTAATAGCAATTCTAATAGAAGTTGGTAAGATGTTTCGAATCGCCACTGGTAAAAGTTGTTGCATCAACACATGACAATCATGAGACTTTAAACCAACTAATTTCAACTCTTGCATAGACACAAGACTCTTAACATTTGAGGAGTATCCTTGTGGCACTTTGACCTCATGTAAACACTCACAAAAGCTTCTCTTTTCTTTCTTCGATAGAGTATGACAAGCTGGAGGTAAGTAAGTGCGTTTTCCAACTCATTGTGGATGTAATTCATAACGTATACCCATGTCTGCCAAATCTTGTCTTGCTTTTATTCCATCTTTTGTCTTTCCTTTTATGTTAAGCAATGTCCCAATTATACTATCACAAACATTTTTTTCAACATGCATCACATCTATACAGTGTCTAACTTTCAACTTACACCAATAAGGAAGATTGAAGAATATAGACTGTTTCTTCCAAATGTTTTTCTCATTGGATTTCTTTTGGGTCTTTCCAAACACAATATTAATATTTTTCACTTGCTCATATACTTGTTCACCATTGCGTGGTACTGATGCAATTGCATTCTCCTGACATCCATTAAATGCTTTCTTCATTTTACGATATGGATGATTAGCAACTAGAAACTTTCTATGCCTATTGTACGCAGTTTTTTGTCCATGTTTCAATTGGATATAACTTGTGTCTTCTTGACATAAAGGGCATGCTAAATGACCTTTCACACTATAACCGCTCAAATTACCATATGCTGGAAAATCATTTATAGTACAAAATAACATTGCACGCAACCTGAAATTCACTTCGTGATATGAATCAAATACATCCACTCTTGTTTCCCACAACATCTTCAAATCATCAATTAAAGGACTAAGATATACATCTATGTCATTTCCTGGTTGTCGAGGTCCTGAAATCATCATAGATAACATCATATATTTTCTCTTCATGCATAACCAAGGAGGCAAATTGTAAATGATCAACATAACTGGCCATGAACTATGTAAAGGAGGCAAATTGTAAATGATCAACATAACTGGCCATGAACTATGTTTACTACTTAAATTTCCATAAGGATTCATCCCATCTGTAGCTAATCCAATTCTCAATTTTCTTGGCTCTGCACCAAATTCTGGAAAGGCTTCATCAATCCTTTTCCATTGTGGAGAATCAGCTGGATGTCGAAGAAGATTGTCACATTTTCTACCATTTGCATGCCATGTCAAGTTTCTTGCATCTTCTTTTATGGCAAATAATCTTTTAAACCTAGGTATAATTGGCAAATACCATAACACCTTAGCAGGGGGACCATCTAGTTCTTCCTCACCACTACTTTCCTCAACTTTGTTTTTGAACCTCGACAAACCACATGTCGGACACATCTTTAATTTAGCAAAATCATTTCTGTACAATATACAATCATTAGGACATGCATGTATTTTCTTGTACTCTAAACCCATTGGACATAATATCTTCTTTGCCTCATAGTTACGAATAGGTAATGTATTATCTTTAGGAAGCATCTCCTTCAACAACTCCAATAATTCGGTGAAACTTTTATCAGTCGATCCATTTCTTGCTTTTAAAGTAAACAATTTTAAAGTTGCTGATAATCTTGTAAAACTACATCCTATGTACAATTGTTGCGCAAAATCAGATTTCAAAGAATCATATAGATGTGCTTTCATAAAATTTTCTTCACCAATATCACGTATCATATCCTCTAGATTATCATCCATCCCTTCATCAAAATTGTCTGTAGTTGACACAGTTGGGATGTCTAATATTTCTCCATGTCATGTCCATATTGTATAACTCTTAATAATACCATAAACAAACAAGTGATCACGTATATCCTCAAGTTTATGACGAATTTGATTCAAACAACGAACACATGGACAATAATATGTCCCTTTCATAGCTTTTCCATTTTCACTAGCAAATTTCAAAAATTCCTCAACTCCCTTTTCGTACTCTTCACTAATACGACGTGCATTCATCCAACTTCGATTCATATTATGTTATAAAGTTTCGTCACTCCTAGAGATTTAAAAATTATATGTAAAAAGAAATTAATATACAAACAACAAAGCACGTTCCAACAACAATGGAGTGTGTAAACCGAATGCACTCAAACAAATAAACAAATAATTACATTCCAATAACAATCTAGTGGAGACATTCATACTATAACGTGATTGAGATCCCCAAAAACAATCACGGATTCAATGTAAACATATAACAATGACATAGAACACTAACCTCGAGTGTAGAAGAAAAATGATTTCAAACTCGAATCCAATCGGGGAGAAATATCAAGTTCGTCAAATGACACACAATGTAGATGTTTTTCACTGTAAAACTGATCGAAAATGGTGTGCAGAGGTAGCTGTTCTCATCGTTCTCGTCGTCGTTCTCAAAAACCCTGGTTGCACGAGACGAGGGAGTGTGCCAGGGAGGGAATAAAAGAGACTTTTTACGTCGCGCATCCCAGCACGCGACGTAAAAAGCCCTCTTTTACGTCGCACCTAGGTGGCGCGACGTAAAAGGAGGCCTTTTACGTCGCGTGCTGGGAGGCGTGACGTAAAAACCTATCACGCTGTTACGTCGCGCCCCCCGAGCACGCGACGTAAAGGCCTTCTTTACGTCGCGCCACCCAGGTGCGACGTAAAGAGGCTTTTACGTCGCGTGCTGGGGTGTGCGACGTAAAAGTTTTGTCCCTTATTTACAAAATTGCCACCGTGTTTTATTTACGTCGAATATTTTTACATGCGACGATAATTGGGAGACGTAAAAGCCCTTTTCTGCACTAGTGAAGTCATCTTTGAACCAGACCAATGTCAAATACTCAGATTAGGTTCAGACCAGGTATTGACCACTAGTAAGAGATTCAACAACATTTACATGTTACATACTAATTTTGCCAATAATAGCTGTCTAATTACCAAAGAAAATGATTCTTGGTTATGGCATAGAAGATTAGCACATATTCATATGCATCATCTTAACAAACTGATTTCCAAGGATCTTGTAATAGGTCTACCTAAATTAAAGTTTGTGAAAGACAAACAAATGTGATGCATGTCAAAAAAGCAAGCAAACAAAAAGTACTTTTTCGCAGAAAAATGTTGTTTCAACTTCAAGACCTCTAGAACTTTTGCATATGGATCTCTTTGGTCCTTCAAGAACTGTAAGTTTAGGTAGAAATCTATATGCTTTGGTTATTGTAGATGATTTCTCAAGATTTACCTGGACAATCTTTTTAAAATTGAAATATGATACTTTCCATGCTTTTAAAAAGTTTGCTAACCAAATTCAAAATGAAAAAGGTTATTTCATTTCAAACATTCAAAGTGATCATGGGGGAGAATTTTCAAATGAAAATTTTGATGGATTTTATGAAAAACATGGGATTAAGAATAATTTTTTTTACTCCTAGAACTCCTCAACATAATGGTGTAGTTGAAAGGAAAAATCGTCTTAGAATCACGCAGCGGAATGTTTGCGTTTACGAACAAAAACCAAGAGGGGGGTGAATTGGTTTCTTAAACAAAAATTAGGGTTTTAAAATTTTTCCCAAAATTTCACCGATTAAAATGCTGTGTAAAGTAAATAGATAAGGGATAGAACATTACACAGTTGATTTATACTGGTTCGGTTCAAAAGACCCTACGTCTAGTTGTTAATCACTCAAACAGAGAATTAACGCTGTCACTATAATCACAGTTTACAAACAGATTACAAATTGAAAAGATAAGGTAAAGAAAACACCTCTCTTGAGTCACACAAGAGATGAACACCTCCTTTGAATCCACAAAGGATGAAGAACAATTTTTCCTAGAGACGGCACAACACACAATCCACCAAGAAACCCACTCAGTGATTCTTATCGCTTCTAGCCCACACTAGGTTTTCAAAAGCCCCTTTTTCTTCCCTACAGAAGTTCTCTAGCAATCACAGCTCTTAACTTTTGTATGAAAAATGTTTGTTCAATTTGCAGAGAGCCTTAGAGAACCTTAAGTAGAGAGAATAGGGTCTGGGAATTGGGGATTTTTGAAAATAGATGAATTGGGAATAGAGTTTTCAAAACTTGGTCCAAATTTGAATTTCAAAACACATAACAGACGCATATAATCAATTATCTTGAGTGATAATCGATTATTCCATAGCCATATTCGCAAGGGAACAAAACTAGGCCAGGATAATCGATTATCTGACCAAATAATTGATTATCAGCCTGTGATAATCGATTATCCTGAGTGATAATCGATTATCACAGAGAGGATTTCCTGAAAATGGTTTTCTTCCTGTAATAATCGATTATCCAGGGTGATAATCGATTATCACGGTGTAATTTTGATAAAAATGAGTTTTTAGAGCTTTTAAAGGATGGTCTATGTGCTGGCTATCTTGGACTCTAATATTACAGACTCAAAAACATAAAAACAGAGTTATTACATAAGATTACAAGTCTTCAAATCTCTAAGTCCTTTATTCTTGAATCATCATCAAAATATATAGGCTTCATATCCTTGTATGTTCAACATTCATATCCTTGTATGTTCAACAAATCGTTCCCTTGAAAAGTTAGCTAGGACAATGCTTAATGAAAAAGATTTACCAAAATATTTTTGGGTTGATGTCGTGAGTACTGCTTGTCATGTTTTAAACCATATTTTAATTAGACCATTTTTCGAAAAGACTCCCTATGAATTATATAAAGGAAAAAAGCCTAATATAAACTACTTTAGAGTGTTTGGATGTAAAGTCTTTGTTTTAAATAATGGAAAGGAAAATCTTGGAAAATTTGACTCCAAATCAGATGAAGGTATTTTCTTGGGGTATTCATCAAATAGCCATGCCTATAGAATCTTCAATAAAAGGCTAAAAACAATAAAAGAATAAGTTCATGTTGTATTTGATGAAACTAACCCAGATATGCAGAAAAACTCAATTTGTAGTGCAGATGATGATATTTTAACTGATAAAATATATTATTTAAAACTACCATAATCAACTACATTTTAGAAACAAGAGTCTAGTGAAAAATCTGAAGAACAGCTACCCAAAGAATGGAAGGCTCTAAGAAATCTTTAAATGGATAACATCATTGGAGAAATAAAACAACTGGATTAATGTAGTTGTATCTCAAATTGAACCAAAATCCATATCTGATGCATTAAAAGATAACAACTACATTAATGCAATGCATGAAGAGTTAAACCAATTCACAAGGAATAATGTTTGGGAATTAATTCCAAAGCCAAATAATGCAAATATTGTTGGAACTAAATGGGTTTTTAGAAATAAACTGGATGAAAATGGTATTATTACAAGAAACAAAGCAAGATTAGTTGCTAAAGACTATAATTAGTAAGAAGGAATTGATTTTGATGAAACATTTGCTCCTGTTGCTAGATTAGAAGTTGTTAGACTTTTACTTGCTTATGCCTCAATGAAGAATGTCAGGTTATACCAAATGGATGTCAAAAGCACCTTCTTAAATGGCTATTTGAATGAAGAGGTTTGGTTGCTCAATCCCCTGGATTTGAAGATCATATTCATCCAGAGTTTGTCTACAAACTAAAGAAAGCATTGTATGGTCTAAAGCAAGCCCCAAGGCAATGGTATGAAAGGCTAAGCAATTTTCTCTTATAAAAAATTTAGCAAAGAGGTGTTGTTGATAAAACATTATTTCTCAAGAAAATTAATAATGATACCATACTTGTTCAAGCATACGTGGATGACATTATATTTGGAGCCACTGATGAATCTTTGTATAAAGAATTTATTAAAGATATGAAGGGAGAATTTGGAATGTCCATGATGGGGGAACTTAATTACTTCCTTGGATTACAAGTCAAATAACTTCAAGAAGGGTGCTTTCTTCATCAAGGAAAATACTGCTCAGATCTCCTAAAGAAATTTGAAATGGAGCACTACAAAGAGGCATCCACACCAATGTCAACTAACTACTATCTTGATGCAGATGAAAAGGGAGCCAGTAGATCAAACAAAATACAGATGGCTTATTGGGTCTTTATTATACCTTACGACAAGTAGACCTAACATTATGTTTAGTGTTTGTATGTGTGCCAAATTTCAGTCTGCACCAAAAGAATCCCATTTCATTGCTGCAAAGAGAATTCTCAAATACCTCAAAGGAACATTAAATGTTGGGCTATGGTATCTTGGTGAGTCTAAACTAAATATAATTGGTTACTCTGACTCAGACTTTGCAGGATGTAAGATTGATAGAACAAGCACAAGTGGCACCTGTCATCTTCTTGGAAGCAACCTTATTTCATGGCATAGCAAAAAGTAATCATGTGTTGCTCTTTCCACAGCTGAAGCCGAGTACATTGCTGCAGGAAGTTGTTGTGCTCAATCTTTATGGCTCACACAACAACTTGAGGACTATGGTTTGATTTTAAATAAAATTCCTCTTCTATGTGATAATATCGGTGATATCATATTAATAAAGAATCCAATCCAGCATTCTAGAACAAAACACATTGAAATTAAACATCATTTCATTAGAGATCATGTTTCAAAAGGGGATTGTGAAATATTTTTTATTGAAACCGAAAAACAATTAGCTGACATTTTCACAAAACCTCTGGCTAGAGATCGTTTTTATAAAATCAGAATTGAATTAGGGATTCTAGATGCATCAAACATTACATAAATTAATATTTTTTGAATTTTTACATTGATATAAACTAGCTTTAATCAATTAATATCATTCATAATAAGATTGTTCGTATTGATTTAATCGATTAATTCACGATTTAATCGATTAAAAGTTCTCATATTTTTTATAGACATCTATTATTCCTATTTTAATCGATTAAAACATAGATTGTATCAATTAAAATCATTACCAGGTTCAATTTTAATCGATTTTGCTCTATTTTTAATCAATTATTATTCTGATATTCAAAGTAAAGACTTTAGTTAATGGTTTTCTTTATGACATGATACTAAAGCAATATTCTCTTATCTTTACACGTATCTATTGTGTTTATTGCAAACATGTTAATGAAGATAAGACTGGATCAACTTTACTTGTACTCAAGGGATAATATATCTTAAGGATCATTTTTTTTAAATTGTTTTACACTTAACCTTCACTCCCTATTTTTGATGAAGTCAAAGGGGGAGAAATCAATATTGAATACTCACTAATCTGTTGTACTAATCTGCTGTGTTGTACTAATCTGCTATATATCCAAGTAATTTCTTTTCCAGATCAAGATCCTTCAAAGAAATTCAAAAGAGATTTTTGTATTCAAAAGAGATGTTTGTCTTCATCAAATAGGGGGAGACTGAAAGTGATGAAGATATTATTGAACCTTATGATAGAATTTGAAGATTTGATGAAGTTAAAGGCTACTTGGGATTAAGGGTAGAGTATTTAGTGAGTCATCATCAATATTAATAGGTATTCATTCATATCTCTCTACTGCATGAGGTTTGATCATTTAAAAGGATTTGAAAATGCCTCTAAAAACGTTTTAATCTGTTAAAAACAAGTTTAATCGATTATTCTCACTTAAGATGTTTTGAAAAATGTTTTGTCAGTATTTTAACTGATATAACTTTGAATTAATCGATTAAAATTACTTGAAATGTTTTTTAAAAGTGTTTTGTCAGCATTTTAATTGATATAACTTCAAATTAATCGATTAAAATCACTTGAAATGTTTTGAAAAGTGTTCTGTTAGTATTTTAATCGATGTAACTTCGAATTAATAGATTAAAATCACTTGAAGTATTTTGAAAAGTGTTCTGTCAGTATTTTAATCGATATAACTTTGAATTAATCGATTAGAATTGAAAGTGATGAAGATCTTATTGGATCATTTGATAAAATGAAGATCTTGTGGATTTGATGAAGTCAAAGGCTGCTTGGGTCAAGGAAATTGGGATGACTAATCTCATCAAGAAGGGTCCTTTCTATCATAATTTTTTTTTACTGTATTTTCTTTTGTTTGATGTTTCGTCTATGTCTTTATTTGGTCTGTATAATTAACTGGTCTTTGACCAAAAATACTACCTGAACTACCTTTAATATGATGATAGTGTTTTGAAAGCAAAGACTAAGTTAGAGACTTTAGATAGATCAAATAAAACATATTATAATAGTTTTAGCCAATATAAAATCATTTTAATTGATAAATTTCATTCACAAATAAATTCACACAGACAATCTGTACTGTTTTACATCAATCAAATTCACTAACTATGTTATTATATTCTATTAGTGTGCAAATTTTCCACCAACTCTTGGTCTGTCAAAATTCATCAGCAGTATGATATCTAATTTTTCTTAAACATCATATAACTATTGAATTTTAGCTTACTTGACTTGACTTTGAAGTGTTTGCAAATTTTCTCATAAGATCTAAAACAAGCAGCCAAATATATTCACAAAATCTCTTGCTTGTGATCGCTTTTATAAAATTTGAACTAAATTAGGTATTTTAGATGCATCAAACATCACTTAATTTTCGTTTATGAGTATTTTAATTGATAAAATTCAACTTTAATCGATTAAAGTTACTTATAATGAGGCTGATCGTACTGTTTTAATCAATTAAAACTTCATTTGTATCAATTAAATTCATTAAGCAGATCAATTTAATCGATTATGTCCTGTTTTTAATCGATTATTATTCTGCAAATCAAATTAAAGGGTTTAGTTAATGGTTGTTTTTGTAAACATGCTTCTAAAGTAAGATTCCCTTATCTTTACACGTATTAATTGTGTTCATCACAACGTGTTAAGAAAGATAAGAATGAATCGACTTTAATTTTCCTTGATAAAATAATATATATTTTTAGAAACATATGATTTCTCTTTGGTCTTTCATATTTGTTATGATCTGAATACATCTCAAAATATTTTACATGTTTGTTATCTACCTTTTTCCTCCCTATTTTTGATGAAGTCAAAGGGGGAGAAATGATTAATATTGAATACTCACTAATCTATATATCCAAGTGATTTCTTTTGCAGATCAAGATCTTTAAAAGAGATGTTTGTCTCCATCAAATAGGAGGAGACTAAAAGTTATGAAGATCTTATTGGATCATTTGATAAAATGAAGATCTTGTGGATTTGATGAAGTCAAAGGCTGATTGGGTTTAAGGGTAGAGTGATTAATGAGTCATCATCAATATCAATAGGTATTCATTCATATCTCTCTGCTGCATGAGGTTTAATCATTTGAAACAACTCAAGAATGCCTCTCAAGATGTTCTTAATCTATTAAAAACCAAATTAATCGGTTAAATTGCTCTTAAGAAATAGTTTTAATTGATATGTTTTCGAAATAATTGATTAAAACCATTTAAAACATTTGTTGAAGTTGTTTTAATCTATACATCTTTGAAATAATCGATTATTTTCAAAGATTAGTGCTTGGGTTTAAGGGTAGAGTGATTAGTGAGTCATCATCAATATTAATAGTTATTCATTCATATCTCTCTGCTGCATGAGGTTTCATCATTTGAAAGAATTCAAAAATGCCTCTCAAGATGTTCTTAATCTATTAAAAACCAAATTAATCAGTTAAATTGTTCTTAAGAAATAGTTTTAACTGATATGTTTTCGAAATAATTGATTAAAATCATTTAAAACATTTGTTGAAGCTGTTTTAATCGATACATCTTTGAAATAATCGATTATTTTCAAAGATTAGTGTTTGGGTTTAAGGGTAGAGTGATCAGTGAGTCATCATCAATATCAATAGGTATTCATTCATATCTCTCTGCTGCATGAGGTTTCAACATTTGAAAGAATTCAAAAATTCCTCTCAAGATGTTCTTAATCTGTTAAAAACCAAAGTAATCGGTTAAATTGTTCTTAAGAAATAGTTTTAATTGATATGTTTTTGAAATAATTGATTAAAACCATTTAAAACATTTGTTGAAGTTGTTTTAATCAATAGATCTTTGAAATAATCGATTATTTTCATTAAAGGAGTATTTGGAAACCTTCTGCCAATATTTTAACTGATATAGATTCGAAATAATCGATTAAAATCACTTAAGATGTTTTGAAAAGTGTTCTTGTTGAAACATACAAGAACATGAATGTTGAAGTTACATGGACATGGAGCTTGTTGATTTTCATGATGATTCAAGAACAATGGACTTAGAAAATTGAAGACTTGTATTTTTGTGTAATAACTCTGTTTTGATGATTTTGAGTCTGTAGTATTAGAGTCTAAGATAGCCAGCACATAGTCTACTCTTTAAAAGCTTCAAAAACTCATTTTTATCAAAGTCACACTGGTTTAATCGATTAACAGGCCAAATAATCGATTATTACAGAGAGAAAAACCATTTTCTGTATCAGCTCTCTGGAATAATCGATTAACAGCTTAATTAATCGATTAACAGGGTTGTTAATCGATTAACAGCCCAACTAATCGATTAAAGCAGTGCGTTATGGGTTCCTGTTGATTTTGGCTCTGTAATAATCGATTAACACTTGAGTAATCGATTATTTCAGTTAGATTTGCATTTTGAACTTCAAATTAAACCTATTTTCGAAAACCCTAGTCCCAATACACCAAGTTTCAAAAATCCCCAATTCCCAAACCCTAATTGATCTACTTAAGGTTCTCTAAGGCTCTCAGAAAAGTGAACAACCTTTTTCAAACAAAATTTGACAGTTGTGATTGCTAGAGAAATGTTTGTTGGAGGAAAAAGGGGGTTTTTGGAACCTAGTGTGGGCTAGAAGCGATAAGAATCACTAAGTGGAGTTCTTGGTGGATTGTGTGGTGTGCCGTCTCTAGGAAAAGTTGTTCTTCATCTCTTGTGTGACTCAAGAGAGGTGTTTTCGTTACCCTATCTTTTTATTTGTAATCTGCTTGTATAACTTTGATCATAGAGACAACGTTAATCCTCTATTTGAGTGATTAGCAACTGGACATACGGTCTTATGATCCGAACCAGTATAAATCTTCTGTGTAAGACTCTATCCTTATCCTATTTACGTTTACACAACATTTTAATCGGTAAAATTTGGGGAAAATTTTTAAAACTTAATTTTTGTTAAGAAACCAATTCATCCCCCTCTTGGTTTTTGTTCGTTCACGCAAACATTCTGCTGCGCAATTCTAACAAGTGGTATCAGAGCTTGCTTTGATAGTCATTCAAATTTTTCGAAAATGGCCGGACAAAATCAAACTTTTTCCGAAGGTGCTTCTATCAACAGACCGCCACTTTTTGCGGGTCAAAATTATCCTTTCTGGAAAGTTAGAATGCAAATCTTTTTAGAGTCTGTTGATAGAGGCATTTGGGATGCTATTTTAAACGGTCCCTATATTCCTAAAGTTTCTGAAAACGAAGTAGACATTCCTAAACCATTTTCTAGATGGATGGCGGAGGAAAATAGAAAAGCTCAATTTGACGTTAGGGCTAGAAATATTATTTCATCTGCGTTAACCCTTGATGAGTTTTAAAGGATCTTCGTTTGTAAAAGTGCTCAAGAGATGTGGGAAATGTTGAGAGTGACCCACGAAGGTATCGACGATGTTAAGAGAGCACAGAAAAATTCTCTAATCCAAGAATATGAGATGTTCCGAATGCAACAAGGCGAAACGATATTTGACGTTCAAAAGCGTTTCACACACATTGTGAACCATCTCACTGGGTTAGGTAAAATTTTTTATGTTGATGAACTAAATGTTAAAATCTTGAAATCTTTGGATAGGAAATGGCAACCTAAAGTGGCGGCCATCTCGGAGTCACAAAACCTTGCCACAATGTCTATGGCGGCGCTCTTTGGAAAGTTGAGAGAGCATGAGCTTGAGCTAGGAAGGCTAAATGATGAGGAAGGACAACATCAAAAGAGGAACTTAGCCTTCAAAACTGAAATTTCCAAAGGTAAGAGTAAAAAGGAAGAAGAAGACTCAGAGAATGAAGAAGAAGAATTGAGTCTTATGATAAAGAAGTTTACAAAATTCATGAAAGCCAAAGGAAGGCATCCATTCAAAGGTAAGGGAAAGGTAAGAGAAAATACTTCCATAAATATCAAATTCTATGGTTGTGGTGAAACAGGACATGTGAAGACCGAATGTCCAAACAAGAAAAATGAAGATAACAAAGGCAAAAAGTTCTTCAAGAAGAAAGCCTACATCGCTTGCGACAATAGTGATTCAAGTTCGGAGTCAAGTGACTCGAAAATTGAAGCCAATATTTGCTTAATGGCAAATGACAATATATCTTCAGATTTTGAAGTAAGTGATTCTGACTCATCTTCAAGTGATGATGAAAATAATTTTGATGAACTGCAAAATGCATATAATGAATTGTTTAATGCCTTTAATGACTTGAAAAATGAATACAAAGCTGTGAAAAAGAGTTTAAGTAGATTCGAAAAGGAGGTGGAGTCCTTAAAAACGAAAATTGCATGTTTAGAGGAAAAGGAAACCTTAGAAACGAAAATTGTATGTATAGATGAGAATGATGATAAAAATATAGCATGTGCATCATGTAAAGAGTATGAATATGACATTGATATACTTAATCATTTGCTTGATAAAGCCGAGAAGGAATTAAGTAATAATAATAAAGATAAAGTTGTTATTGCTCAAAATAATGTAAACCATCATGTTCCTTTGAAAAAGCCTAAAATGAAAAATAAAAGAGTATGGGTTGAAAAAGGAACTAGAGCATCTATTGTTAGAAATGCATAATATTCAAAAGCTATATCTAAAGCATGTTTTTATTGTATGAAACATGGTCATACTTCAAATAGATGTAAAATCAAACATTTTGGTGTTCCTAAAGGAAAATATATTTGGGTTCCTTTAGTTAAATGAATTGTTTGTCTCTAACCCCAAGGACCCAAAAGTTATGGGGACCTAAGTTTACTATGTTCTTGTTTTGTAGGAAACTTCCAAATCAAAGAAGTCTATGTCGTATCTTGATAGTGGATGCTCTAAACATATGACCGGAGACAAAACGAAATTTGTGAGTTTCAAAGCTAAAGAACAAGGATATGTAACTTATGGGGACAACAACAAAGGAAAGATTCTTGGAATTGGAAATATAGGCGGTGCAAACACTTTGGAGATTAAGGATGTGCTTCTTGTTGATGGGCTAAAGCATAATCTCCTTAGCATAAGTCAACTTTGTGACAAAGGATTCAAGGTAATCTTTGAAAGTAAGTATGTACTATACATTTGATAGATTCTGAAAATGTAGCATTGAAAGGCATTAGGCATAATAATATATATTTGATTGATTTGGATTGTATACATGATACTAGTATAACATGCTTAGTTTCTAAGGAAGAGAACCCATGGTTATGACATAAGAGAGCGGCTCATATAAATATGCATCATTTAAATAAGTTGATATCAAAGGATTTAGTTATTGGTTTTCCTAAGTTAAAATTTGAAAAAGATAGATTATGTGATGCATGTCAAAAAGGTAAACAAGTAAAATCATCATTTAAATCCAAGAATGTTATTTCCACATCAAAACCCTTAGAATTATTACATTTAGATTTATTTGGTCCTTCTAGGATAAAAAGTTTTGGTGGAAATTATTATGCTCTTGTGATTGTTGATGACTTTTCTAGATATACTTGGACATTTTTCTTAACATTGAAAAGTGAAGCTTTTAAGGTCTTTAGGAAGTTTTCAAAGCAAATTCAAAATGAAAAAGACTTAAGAATTAAAGTTTTAAGAAGTGACCATGGTGGTGAGTTTCAAAATGAAAGGTTTGAAAAATATTGTGAGGAAAATGGAATATTGCATATTTTTTCTGCACCTAGGACTCCCCAACAAAATGGTGTAGTTGAAAGGAAAAATAGGTCACTAGAGAAACTCACCACCATGGTCGCTAGAACAATGTTAAATGAATCAAATGTTCCTAAATACTTTTGGGCTGATGCGGTAAGTACTGCATGTTATGTTTTGAATAGAATGCTCATTAGGCCAATCATAAAATCAACTCGCTATGAATTGTTAAATGGTAGAAAGCCTAATGTTGCTCATTTGAAAATATTTGGATGTAAGTGCTTTGTGTTAAATAATGGAAAGGACAACTTAGAAAAATTTGACTCAAAAGCCGATGAGGGCATTTTCTTAGGTTATTCATTAACTAGCAAAGCTTATAGAGTGTTTAATAGAAGAACCTTAAATGTTGAAGAATCTATACATGTTACTTTTGATGAAATTGTAGACCTTGGGGGAAATCCTCTTGAGTCAAATAAAGAACTTGCAGGTGATGATGAGTACATAAGAGAGGCTCTTGATGAATTGTATTTGGAAGAAAATGAGCCTTCTCAAACACCTGAATTAGCAAAAGAATGGCAATCTCCAAGAGGACTTTCAATGGACAATATTATTGGTGATATCTCAAAAGGGGTAAGAACTAGAAATATGAATAATTTCTACATGTCTGTAGCTTTTGTGTCACAGATAGAACCCAAAAATGTTGAGGAAGTGCTTAAAGATGACCAATGGTGCATAGCTATGCAAGAGGAACTTAATCAATTTGAAAGGAATCAAGTCTGGGAATTAATCCCAAGAGAAGAATCACATCAAGTAATTGGAACTAAATGGGTATTTAGAAACAAACTTGATGAAGATGGAAATATAACAAAGAATAAAGCCAGACTTGTTGCCAAAGGTTACTGTCAGGAGGAAGGTATTGATTATGATGAAACTTATGCTCCTGTTGCCAGGTTAGAGGTTATACGCCTACTTCTTGCTTATGCATCATTGATGAAATTTAAATTATATCAAATGGATGTTAAAAGTGCATTTTTTAATGGGTTTATTAAAGAAGAAGTTTATGTGGAGCAACCCCCTAGATTTGAAGATTTTAGTTATCCTAATCATATTTTTAAATTGAAGAAAGCATTATATGGTTTGAAACAAGCTCCTTGGTCTTGGTGTGAAAGGCTAAGTAGTTTTCTAACTTAAAATAATTTTTCTAGAGGAAAAATTGATTCTACTTTGTTTATAAAGAAAGTAAAACAACATATCTTATTGGTTCAAGTATATGTTGATGATATCATTTTTGGATCAACTGATAATTCTTTGTGTGTAGAATTTGCTAAGATAATGCAGGGAGAATTTGAAATGTCTATGATGGGAGAATTAACGTTCTTCCTTGGACTTCAAATCAAGCAACTTAAAGATGGCATTTTTGTCTCTCAAACCAAATACTGCAAAGAGATTCTCAAGAAGTTTGGAATGGACACTTCAAAGGAAGCTAACACACCCATGGGAACTTCATGTTATTTAGACAAGGATGAATCAGGTTTGGAAATTAATCAATCCATGTATAGAGGTATGATAGGATCACTATTGTACTTGACTACAAGTAGACCTGATATTATGCATTCTGTTTGTGTGTGTGCGCTAGATTTCAAGCATGTCCAAAAGAATCTCACCTAACTGCAGTTAAACGTATTTTAAAATATTTAAAAGGAACTACTGGTTTTGGTTTATGGTATCCATTTGAAGCTTTTACTAGCTTAATAGATTATTCTGACGTTGATTATGGTGGATGCAAAATAGATAGAAAGAGTGTTAGAATCGCGCAGCGGAATGTTCGCGTGGTCGGACAAAAACCAAGAGGGGGGGTGAATTGGTTTCTTAATAAAAATTAGGTTTTCAAAATTTTCCCCAAATTTTACCGATTAAAAACTGTGTAAATGTAAATAGAGAAGAGAAGAGAATCTTACACAGGAGATTTATACTGGTTCGGATCAAAAGACCCTACGTCCAGTTGTTAATCACTCAAACAGAGGATTAACGCTGTCACTATAATCAAGTTGTTACAAACAAATTGCAAATGAAAAGATAAAGATAAGAAAACACCTCTCTTGAAATCCACAAGAGATGATGATCAGCTTTCCCTAGAGACGGCACAACACACAATCCACTAAGAACTCCACTTAGTGATTCTTATCGCTTCTAGCCCACACCAGGTTCCAAAAGCCCCTTTTCCTTGCAACAAACAGTTCTCTAGCACTCACAACACTTAACTTTTGTATGGAAAAGGTTGTTCTTTTTTTTTGAGTGCCAAAGGAGAGTTTAAGTAGGGAAATTAGGGTTTAGAAATTGGGGATTTCGAAACTAGGGTTCTTGGTATTTGGAATTTCGAAAATAGGGTTGATTTGAAGTTTAAAATCAAAAACGGACTGAAATAATCGATTAAATGGAGTTATAATCGATTAAAACAGAGCCAAAAACAACACAACCCAAAACCTCTCTATTTTAATCGATTATTAGGCGTTTTAATCGATTATCAGACGTAATAATCGATTATTTTGAAGTTTAATCGATTAAAGCAGTGAGTTTATACAGAAAATGGTTTTCTCACTGTTTTAATCGATTATTTCCCTATATAATCGATTAAAGCCGAGTCTGGATGATATATTTGGGCTTTTTGAAGCTTCTAAGTTGCAGACTATGTACCGGCTATCTCAAACTCTAAAATTACAGACTCAATCTAATTAAAACAGAGTTATTACACTACAAAACAAGTCTTCAACACACTAAGTCTTTGAGTTCTTGGATCATCATCAAAATCAACAATCTTCATGTTCATCAAGTGCAACATCAAGTCCTTGAATGTTCAACAATCTCCCCCTTTTTGATGATGATCAAAATTATCTTTTAAAGCCCTTGTAATAACCTGTTTTATCTGTCATACTAACAAACACATCAAACATACTAGATAATATTTAAATGTAATTCATAAGAGGCTTTAAATTTTTCTCCCCCTATTTTGATTATAATCAAAAAGCGCTCTGCAATAACAATCATAAGAGCTCCCCCTCAAAAAAATGCATAAGTTGAAGATAACTCCCCCTCAATCAAAGCAATAACAGAACATCATATTTTATTTCAGAAATGTCAATACAGTACATCACAAGAAAAGAAAATAAACAACAAATTTAAAATTCTTCACTATCATTATCATTAAAGTGTTCATCAAATCTATTTTCTAAACGGCACACTTTATCATCTACATCAGATATACGGCGAATTAATTCCTCATGTCGTACTCCAGAAAGAGTGAAGAATGATTGCATCCTCTGATTCATGTCAGATAACATGTCTTCCATGGATTGTCGAGGTTCTTGATGATTAGAGGAAGTTCCAACACCTTGGATTTGTCAGAGGGAAACTCAGCAGCTGGAGGCATATCTTCATCAGAATCTTCATTAGCATCACCTTGATTAGGAACGTCATCTTTGTGAACATAAATATCATTGACCCGCACCATTTGGAGATGAATCAATGTGTTGTCCAGCATGCGATTTAAGTTATTTGTTCTAATAGCTTGTTCACCTTCAACATTCACTCCTTTATATTCAAGAATACGGGAGACAAGGAGGGCATATGGAATTTTGAAGGTAGGATGATGTTTTGCTTTAAGCATGGTCATTGTGACAAGAACACCCCAATCTAAAGGTTCATTATTCATTATGGCATGAATAATTCGAAGATCAATGGAAGAGCATTGGGCATGATTCGTAGCCCGGGGACATAAGATCCATACAAGTAAATGTAGAAGCATGCGTTCTTCCTTCTTTAAAGGTCCAGCATGAAGGATACGTCCAATCTCCATTGAGGGATTCCGCAGAAAAGAGCGATAAGCTAGGAACCTGTCAAAGTCATCTAGCTCACCATATACGTTAATAGCATCTTCTCTAATTGGAAAGTGAGCAACATTCTCCCAAATATCATCATCAAGAATTATTGTAACCCCTTTTACACGGGATGTAGCAATTTGATCTCTAAATTTGAATCTAGAGTAGAATACCCTAACTAAGTCAGGATAGTACGTACCTTGCATTTGGATAAACGAGAGAACTCCTTGAATTTCAAGAAGATTAGGAAAATTGAATCCCCTATGAATGAATTGCTCTCCTATAAGAAATTTGGGAGAAATAATAGCCTTTTCCTTCCAGTAGGTTAGAAATTCTTGTTGGCCATCTGCATCAGAGATCCATCCTTCTACAGAATTAGGACGGGGATGAGAGGAGGGTGCAGATCTTCTTCTAGTTGGGATCTTAGGGTGAGAAGATGAGGCCATTTGAAATAGTAGATGAATATCAAGAAAATCTAGAAGGACAAGTGATGGAATAAGGTGACAAAGAGAGTATAATAAGGCAAGAAAGCTTGATTTCAAGAGTTAGAAGTGAGTAGAAGTGAACTAGAGGTCTCTATATATAGCAAATCGTGTCCAACGTTCATATAGAAGAGAATATAGGTCAAAAGATCCGTTGGCAACGGCTAGAAGGCTAAACTGGTCGGGTTTAATCGATTAAAATTCAGAATAATCAATTAAACCAGTATCAGTTACATTTAATCGATTATTTTCAGTTGATAATCGATTATCAGCTGGTTTTAATCGATTATTTTGCGAAATAATCGATTATTCCAGAGAAGAATACTCTGTTTTGGATGTTTTGAGGGAAAATAATCGATTATAACACCAATTAATCGATTATTCCAGAGGAAACATCAAATTTTTGAGGTTTATACACATGATAACCTATGAACATCCTACACCACGAATTATAACATTACAATCATCCAAAAATAGTCAGATTAAGCAGAATTTAAGCTATTTCTAATATCCCTAAGTCTCTTCTAAGATCATAGAATCTATCCTTGGGTAGAGGCTTAGTAAATATATATGCTAATTGACGTTTGGTATCTACATACTCTATTTTACAGTTTCCTTTGCTGATATGATCTCTTAAAAAGTGATGTCTTATTTCTATATGTTTAGTCCTAGAGTGCATTACTCGGATTCTTAGTTAGATTTATTGCACTCGTATTATCACACATCAAAGGTATGTCATTTAAAAAGATACTATAATCTTCTAACTGTTGTTTCATCCACGTAATTTGAGCACAACAACTACCAGTCGCAATATATCCAGCTTCAAGTGGTAGATAAAGCAACACATGCCTCGTTTCTTAGAATGCCAAGATATTTAGGATGAACCCAACAAATGACATGTCCCACTAGTACTTTTCCTATCAATTTTACATCCACCATAATCGAGCATCGAATATCCTATTAAACTAATACAAGCATCAGATGGATACCACAAACCAAAACCAGTAGTTCCTTTTAAGTATTTTAAAATATGTTTTACTGCAATTAGGTGAGATTCTTTTGGACAAGCCTCGAAATCTAGCACACACACGTACAGAATGCATAATATCAGGTCTACTTGCAGTTAAGTATAATAGTGATCCTATCATACCTCTATACATAGTTTGATTAACTTCCAAACCTGATTCATCCTTGTCTAGATAGCATGAAGTTCCCATGGGTGTGTTAGCTTCCTTTGAGGTGTCCATACCAAACTTTTTGAGTATCTCTTTGCAGTATTTGGTTTGAGAGATGAAAATGCCATCTTTAAGTTGCTTGATTTGTAGTCCAAGGAAGAATGTCAATTCTCCCATCATAGACATTTCAAACTCTCCCTGCATTATCTTAGCAAATTCTACACATAACGAATTATCAGTTGATCCAAAAATTATATCATCAACATATACGTGGACCAATAAGATATGTTCTTTAACTTTCTTAATGAATAGTGTAGAATCAATTTTTCTTCTTGAAAAATCATTTGCAGTTAGGAAACTACTTAATCTTTCATACCAAGATCTAGGAGCTTGTTTCAACCCATATAATGCTTTCTTTAATTTGAAAATATGATTAGGATAATTAAAATCCTCAAATCCAGGGGGTTGCTCTACATACACTTCTTCTTTAATAAAACCATTTAAAAATGCACTCTTTACATCCATTTGATATAATTTAAATTTCATCATAGATGCATAAGCAAGAAGTAGGCGTATAACCTCTAACCTGGCAACAGGAGCATAAGTTTCATCATAATCTATACCTTCCTCCTGACAATAGCCTTTTGCAACAAGTCTGGCTTTATTCTTTGTTATGTTTCCATCTTCATCAAGCTTATTTCTGAATACCCATTTAGTTCCAATAACTTGATGTGACTCTTCTCTTGGGATTAATTCCCAGACTTGATTCCTTTCAAATTGGTTAAGTTCTTCTTGCATGTCTATGCACCATTGATCATCTTTAAGTGCTTCCTCAATGTTTTTAGGTTCAATCTGTGACACAAAAGCAACAGACATACAGAAATTTGTCATATTTCTAGTTCTTACCCCTTTTGAGATGTCACCTATGATGTTGTCCATTGAGAGTCCTCTAGGTGATTGCCATTCTTTTGCTAATTGAGGATTTTGAGAAGGCTCATTATTTTCCAAGTATAATTCATCAAGGGCCTCTCTTATGTATTCATCATCACCTGCAAGTTCTTTATTTGACTCAAGAGGATTTCCCCCAAGGTCTACAATCTCATCAAAGGTAACATGTATAGATTCTTCTATGTTTAAAGTTCTCCTATTAAACACTCTATATGCCTTGCTATTTAATGAATAACCTAAGAAAATGCCTTCATCAACTTTAGAGTCAAATTTTCCTAAGTTATCCTTTCCATTATTCAACACAAAGCACTTACATCCAAAAATTTTCAAATGAGCAACATTAGGCTTTCTACCATTAAACAATTCATAGGGAGTAGATTTCATAATTGGCCTAATGAGCATCCTATTCAAAACATACTAAATGATCAATTTTCTTTGAATAAATACAAGAGACAAACAATTCATTTAACTATAGGAACCCAAATATATTTTCCTTTAGGAACACCAAAATGCTTAATTTTACATCTATTTGAAGTATGACCATGTTTCATACAATAAAAGCATGCATTAGATGTAATTTTAGAATATGATACATTTCTAATTATTGAAGTTTTGGTTCCTTTTTCAACCCATACTCTTCTATTTTTACTTTTAGGCTTTTTCAGAGGAACATGACAATTTTCTTTAATTTGAACACTATCCTTATTCTTATAATTATCACTTAATTCCTTTTTAGCTTTATCAAGCAAATGTCTAAGTAAATCAATATCATGTTCATACTCTTTACATGATGCACATGCTATAGTCTTATCATCATTCTCATCTAAGCATACAATTTTCGTTTCTAAGGTTTCCTTTTCCTCTAAACATGCAATTTTCGTTTTTAAGGACTCTACCTCCTTTTCGGATCTACTTAAACTCTTTTTCACAGCTTTATATTCATTTTTCAAGTCCTTAAAGGCACTAAACAATTCATTATATGCATTTTGTAATTCATCATAATTATTTTCATCATCACTTGAAGATGAGTCAGAATCACTTACCTCAAAGTCGGAAGAAATGATGTCATTTGCCAACAAGCAAATGTTGGCTTCTATTTCCAGATCACTTGACTCCGAAATCGAGTCACTATCATTGGTTCCTTCATAAGTTACTCTTAGTTTATCCCACATTTCTTGAGCACTCTTACAAACTGATATCCTGTAAAACTCATCAAGGGTTAAAGCAGATGAAATTATATTTCTAGCCTTAACGTCAAATTGGGCTTTCCTATTTTCTTCATCCGACCATCTAGAAAATTGTTTTGGTACTTCTACTCCATTTTCAAAAACTTTAGGAATAAAAGGACCGTTTAAAATAGCATCCCAAACGCCTCTATCAACAGACTCTAAAATGATTTGCATTCGTACCTTCCAAAAAGAATAATTTTGACCCGCAAAAAGTGGGGGTCTGTTGATAGACGCACCTTCGGCAAAAGTTTGATTTTGTCCGGCCATTTTCGAAAATTTGAATGACTATCAAAGCAAGCTCTGATACCACTTGTTAGAATCGCACAGCGGAATGTTCGCGTGGTCGGACAAAAACCAAGAGGGGGGGTGAATTGGTTTCTTAATAAAAATTAGGTTTTCAAAATTTTCCCCAAATTTTACCGATTAAAAACTGTGTAAATGTAAATAGAGAAGAGAAGAGAATCTTACACAGGAGATTTATACTGGTTCGGATCAAAAGACCCTACGTCCAGTTGCTAATCACTCAAACAGAGGATTAACGCTGTCACTATAATCAAGTTGTTACAAACAAATTACAAATGAAAAGCTAAAGATAATAAAACACCTCTCTTGAAATCCACAAGAGAGGATGAACAGCTTTCCCTAGAGACGGCACAGCACACAATCCACTAAGAACTCCACTTAGTGATTCTTATCGCTTCTAGCCCACACCAGGTTCCAAAAGCCCCTTTTCCTTGCAACAAACAGTTCTCTGGCACTCACAACACTTAACTTTTGTATGGAAAAGGTTGTTCTTTTTTTCTGAGTGCCAAAGGAGAGTTTAAGTAGGGAAATTAGGGTTCTTGGTAATTGGAATTTCGAAAATAGGGTTGATTTGAAGTTTACAATCAAAAACAGACTGAAATAATCGATTAAATGGAGTTATAATCGATTAAAATAGAGCAAAAAACAACAGAACCCAAAACCTCTCTGTTTTAATCGATTATTAGGCGTTTTAATCGATTATCAGACGTAATAATCGATTATTTTGAAGTTTAATCGATTAAAGCAGTGAGTTTATACAGAAAATGGTTTTCTCACTGTTTTAATCGATTATTTCCCTATATAATCGATTAAAGCCGAGCCTGGATGATATATTTGGGCTTTTTGAAGCTTCTAAGTTGCAGACTATGTACCGACTATCTCAAACTCTAAAATTACAGACTCAATCTAATTAAAATAGAGTTATTACACTACAAAACAAGTCTTCAACACACTAAGTCTTTGAGTTCTTGGATCATCATCAAAATCAACAATCTTCATGTTCATCAAGTGCAACATCAAGTCCTTGAATGTTCAACAAAGAGTACTAGTGGGACATGTCATTTGTTAGGATCATCATTAGTATCTTGGCATTCTAAGAAATAGGCATGTGTTGCTTTATCCACCACTGAAGCTGAATATATTGCAGCTGTTAATTGTTGTGCTCAAATTTTGTGGATGAAACAACAACTAGAAGATTATAGTATATTTCTAGATGATATTCCTTTGATGTGTGATAATACAAGTGCAATCAATCTTACTAAGAATCCAGTAATGCACTCTAGGACTAAACATATAGAAATTGTTCTTAAGAAATAGTTTTAACTGATATGTTTTCGAAATAATTAATTAAAACCATTTAAAACATTTGTTGAAGCTGTTTTAATCGATACATCTTTGAAATAATCGATTATTTTCAAAGATTAGTGCTTGGGTTTAAGGGTAGAGTGATTAGTGAGTCATCATCAATATCAATAGGTATTCATTCATATCTCTCTGCTGCATGAGGTTTCATCATTTGAAAGAATTCAAAAATGCCTCTCAAGATGTTCTTAATCTATTAAAAACCAAATTAACTGGTTAAATTATTCTTAAGAAATAGTTTTAACTTATATGTTTTCGAAATAATTGATTATAACCATTGAAAACATTTGTTGAAGTTGTTTTAATCGATACATCTTTGAAATAATCGATTATTTTCAAAGATTAGTGCTTGGGTTTAAGGGTAGAGTGATTAGTGAGTCGTCATCAATATCAATAGGTATTCATTCATATCTCTCTGCTGCATGAGGTTTCATCATTTGAAAGAATTCAAAAATTCCTCTCAAGATGTTCTTAATCTGTTAAAAACCAAAGTAATCGGTTAAATTGTTCTTAAGAAATAGTTTTAATTGATATGTTTTTGAAATAATTGATTAAAACCATTTAAAACATTTGTTGAAGCTGTTTTAACCGATAGATATTTGAAATAATCGATTATTTTCATTAAAGGAGTATTTAGACACCTTCTGCCAGTATTTTAACTAATATAGATTCGAAATAATCGATTAAAATCACTTAAGATGTTTTGAAAAGTGTTCTTGTTGAAACATACAAGAACATGAATGTTGTAGTTACATGGACATGAAGCTTGTTGATTTTGATGATGATTCAAGAACAATGAACTTAGAGAGTTGAAGACTTGTATTCTTGTGTAATAACTCTGTTTTGATGATTTTGGGTCTGTAATATTAGAGTCTAAGATAGGCAGCACATAGTCTACTCTTTAGAAGCTTCAAAAACTCATTTTTATCAAAGTCACACTGGTTTAATCGATTAACAGGCCAAATAATCGATTATTACAGAGAGAAAAACCATTTTCTGTATCATCTCTCTGGAATAATCGATTAACAAGGTTGTTAATCGATTAACAGGGTTGTTAATCGATTAATAGGGTTGTTAATCAATTAACAGGGTTGTTAATCGATTAACAGCCCAAATAATCGATTAAAGCAGTGCGTTATGTGTTCCTGTTGATTTTGGCTCTGTAATAATCGATTAACACTTGAGATAATCGATTATTTCAGTCAGATTTGCATTTTGAACTTCAAATTAAACCTATTTTCGAAAACCCTAGTCCCAATACACCAAGTTTCGAAAATCCCCAATTCCCAAACCCTAATTCATCTACTTATGGTTCTCTAAGGCTCTCAGAAAAGTGAACAAACTTTTTCAAACAAAATTTGAGAGTTGTGATTGCCAGAGAAATGTTTGTTGGAGGAAAAAGGGGTTTTTGGAACCTAGTGTGGGCTAGAAGCGATAAGAATCACTAAGTGGAGTTCTTGGTGGATTGTGTGTTGTGCCATCTCTAGGGAAAGTTGTTCTTCATCTCTTGTGTGACTCAAGAGAGGTGTTTTTATTACCCTATCTTTTTATTTGTAATCTGCTTGTATAACTTTGATCATAGAGACAGCGTTAATCCTCTGTTTGAGTGATTAGCAATTGGACGTAGGGTCTTTTGATCCGAACCAGTATAAATCTTCTGTGTAAGACTCTATCCTTATCCTATTTACATTTACACAACATTTTTATCGGTAAAATTTGGGGAAAATTTTTAAAACTTAATTTTTGTTAAGAAAACAATTCACCCCCCCTCTTGGTTTTTGTCCATTCACGCAAACATTCCGTTGTGCGATTCTAACATTTCTGTCAGTATTTTAATCGATATAACTTCGAAATAATCGATTAAAACCACTTGAAGTGTTTTTTAATCGATGTAATTGATCAATATCGTACTCTATCAAATAATTAAAATAGATAAATGTAGTACTAGGAAGCTTTCCTAGATCGTCTCCCAAAGACCACGAATTTCTATCAAAGCTTATCAATTTTTCAAATTAGAACAACAACAAAAGGGGGGTTTTTCAGAATTAAAATATTAGATGAAACAGAATAAAAGCAGATTATAAAAATGAGGATTAAAAACAGATTAAAATGCAATTTATTTTCAGATTCCAATGTAGTGTCACTTATCCTAGGTTACAAAATTAATTCGAAATTCACCAACTAAGCGAAGATAAATCTCAAATTAGCTTTAACTCTTATTCCAATATGAAATTAACCAACTAAGTGAATATTAATCTTCAATTTTCCTTAACCCTTATTCCAACACTAAATTAACCAACTAAGTGAAGATTAACCCCAAATTATCCTTATACAATTAAGCATTTCATACATCACATAATCTCATATCTAACACAGAATTAAGCAAAACTGTGATATTAGATTCGGTTTATTAAGCATAAACAGATTATAATTCAACACTGAGATTAAAAGATGAAGAGTTAAGAGAACAAACAAAATGAAATTGAAGAACAAAACATCAAAGATCTACTTGCATTCTCCTCAGAAAATCAATATAAATATTTAGCTATCCATGGAAAATCGAAAACACAAAAGAAGAGACATAATTAAAATTGAAACAAGAATAATGACAGAAGAGTAAACAAACTTGAATACAAATTGCAGAAGATGAATGACGGTTATGTGGTGGCTGTGTGGTCCTTGTGTGATGTGTGTTGTGTGATGTGTTATGTGCCTCCCTTATATAAATAACCCTAACCCTAATCTTAATCTAGGTTTGGGCCTAACTGATCCATAAAACACATCATAAGTTGACTTCAGTGCAGATCTGCCAACTTCAAACACACGTAGTATTTTCAATACTTATCTAAATTAAGCGATTTTAGTCTCCTTTGAAATTATTTTGAGTTAACTTTCAAACGCCACTATTTCTACTATTTTTTGAGGTCTAATTAATTTAGGAGACTTAAATTACTGAATCATGTCCATTGGGCCGGCCTGGTGCGCTTGATCCGTTTTGGATAATTTATGTAAAATCCAATTGAGCTCCGAATTGAATGATTTTAGATCCTATGGAATTCTGAATGTGTCTAGTTTATAATACATCTACAATCATGATTTTTTAAGATCTGTAGAAAAAATGATAAATAAAACATTGAACCAATGTTAGTACCCATATAGAATAAAATATGACATTTGACTCAATTTTTCAAGCCCAAAATTGTTTTAAATTGTAATATGGCCTTTGGCCCAATCTTCTAAGCCCAAATTTGTTTTAACTGTCCTAAAATTAATAATGAGCAAAAATTAGATCAAATAGATTCAAACTTGTTGTTATCAGTTAAAATCACTTTGGAAGTTTTGTAAAAATTTGTGGCAGAATATTAATCGATTAAACTGCAAAATAATCAATTAAAACAAATTAAGGAACTTTTTGTTAATTGTTTTAATTGATTGAAACATCGTCGCATTAGTTAAAATAAATTTGGAAAATTATCAAGAACATTTTAACAGATTAAAAGATGTTTTAACCGATTAATCAAAGAATTATAATCGATTAAAAGAATGTTTTAACCGATTAATTAAACCAGCAATTGAAAAATATCTCTATATAAACATATTTGATTCAACGCTTTAAAATACATCTTTGAGCAATTAATCAAGCAATCATAAGAGCTATTTTCAAGAAAGAATCGCGCAAGTTTTGTAGAGGTTTTCAAAGTTCTTTCTTGAGACAATTTTTGCTTTCTTTTGGTGAAGAAACTCATACTGCAGGAGTTGCATAATCTGGTTTGAGTGTTCTAATTTCTTCTCCTTTATTTTCTGTAAATCTTTTATGTACTGTGAGTGTTTGGAATTGTTGGGCACAATTTTTGTGGCTAGAATTTTGTTGCAGGTTTGTACAAGAACTGGAATTTGGTTCTTGGTGAAGGTTTAGATGAAAGAACTGGAATTTGATTCTTGGGTTAGATTGAGTGTTGTGTGATTCGGAATTGTAATCTGTAAAACATTCAATCTAGTGGAACTCAGCTGGAATTTGGCTGAGAACTAGATGTAGCCCTGTGGTTTGGGTAAACCAGTATAAATCTTGGTTCTATTTCTCTAAACCTTACTCTCTTTAATTTTTTTACTGCTCTATATTGAATTGCTTGTTTTTCTTGATTCAAAAAGTTATCAGAATTCAAAATCTTTGAAATAGATAATCTGTATCAATAAAGTGCAAAAAAAAAAATTAAAGATCAATTCATCCCCCTCTTGATATTAGCCTCTTTTTTCTAACAATTGGTTTCAAGAGCAGGGTCTTGAAAATCACTCAAGACTTTCGGTCCAAATCTTTTCATGGCTGAAAACAAATTACATTTTTTTGAGAGCGCTTCTATTAATAGACCTCCACTATTTTGTGGTACAGATTATCCATTTTGGAAGATAAGGATGAAGATCTTTATTGAATCTATTTATAGAAATATTTGGGATGTAATTGTTAATGGTCCATTAAATACATAAAAAGAATTGTCCATCTTAAATGATGAAGAGAAAAGAAAAGTTTAAAGTGATTGTACTGCTAAGAACATAATTACTTCTGCACTTAATATGGATGAATTTTTTAGGGTATCTCAATGCAAATCTGCCAAGGAAATGTGCGAGGTTCTTGAGGTTACTCATGAGGGAATTGCTGCTGTGAAAAGAGATAGGAAGCAAACTCTCATCAAAGAATATAAGCTGTTTAAGATGCAAACCGGAGAAAGCATTACAGATGTGCAGAAACGCTTTTATCAGTTAAAATCACTTGTGGAGTTTTGAGAAAATGTTTAATAGTATTTTAATCGATTAAATCGCGAATCAATCGATTAAAACAACTTAAGGAATTTTTGTATAACTGTTTTAATCGATTAAAACATAGTCGTATCAGTTAAAATAAAACTGGAAAATGTTTAAGCACATTTTAACCGATTAAAAGAAGTTTTAATCGATTAATCAAGCTTTAATAATCGATTAAAAGACAATTTAACTGATTAATTAAACCAATTAGTTGGAAAAAGACTCTATATAAATAGGATTGCTTCAACGTTTTAAAATATATCTTTTAGCAATCAATCAAGCAATCATAAGAGAGATTTTCAAGAAAGAATCACGCAAGTTTTGTGGAGTTTTACAAAGTTCTTTCTTAAGGCATTTTTGCTTTCTTTTGTGAAAAAACTCATACTACAGGAGCTGCATAAATCGGGTTTAACTATTTTGGTTTCTTTTTTTTTTATTTCTATAATTCTTTACTAAATTGTTGGGCACTGGTTCTGTGACTAGAATTTGGTTACATATTTGAACAAGAACTGGAATTTGGTTCTTAGTGAAGGTTTAGGTGCAAGAACTGGAATTTGGTTCTTGTGGTAGATTGGGTGTTGTGAGATTCAAAATTGTAATCTGTAATACATTCAATCTAGTGGAACTCAGCTAGAATTTGGCTGAGAACTGAATGTAGCCTTGTGGTTTGGGTGAACCAGTATAAATCTTGGTTGTCTTTCTCTAAACCTTTACTCTCTTGTATCTTACATTGAATTGCTTACTTTTCTTGATTCAAGAAGTGATCAGAATTCAAAATCTTTGAAATAGATAATTTGTATTTTGTAAATTGCGAAAATCTTTCAAAGATCAATTCACCCCCCCTCTTAATCTCAGCCTACATTTCTAACAGTTTTTACTATATATTCATATTTAAACATATCTTTCCAATTGGTTTTATAAATGGTTGATATTTCGAGTTTTGGAAGGGTCCATTTGTTAAGTTGATTTTATATTTCGAGAATAATTAGTTCATGGTGTACTATATTCATGTTACAGGTTTCTTCTTCTGTATTCTTATTTTCTTCAAACTTTTCTTTTCCTTTGGAAAGTAATTTTATTAATTTCGTCATCCTAAGGCCAAGGTCTAAGACTTAGGGAACACCACAGGGTTTACTACCACTCAATTGGTCTTACAACCTATATCGGCTTACCAATGCTTGTCTTTCCTCAAAGACTCTTATGCAGGGTTTAATTAATAAAATTTTATTTCTTTCATGAACAGTCCAATTTTCAGAAAATATGAATTCAGAAGGATAATCAGTACATGGTTTTGTTATTTCACACTAAAACATCAGGATTTGAACTTGACAGTAGTGATTTGAACTTGCTTTTACTCTTAAAGAAACCCAAATGGGAAAAGCTTAACTGCTCATTTTCCAGCCAATATACCTTTAACAAATTTTTAAAACTTTCTTATGTGGAGGATCAGCATGAAGCCGCAACCACAGTGCATACTTATTCAAATCAACAAATATATTATCAATGCCAATTTTAACAACATTAAAACAAGAAGGAAATACACAAATACCACTAATGGTAGAAACATTAATAATATCAATTATCCATAACTTCATGGGCGATTCAAATACCTTTGAAGAAAAAACTAGTACCCTGCTACATAATCTAAGATGTCCCACTCTAGGAGACTTCTGATGGTATGTAGATAATTTCATAATCATGGAAACGACTAGAATAGACTGCAAAGAAACATTTTGGAAAGAAATATTTATTGTTGGATTACCTCCAGTATTTGCAATAAAAGTACAAGAAAGATTATCCCAAAAATACCAAGAACCCTTAAAAGATATAACATATGGAAAAATAATTTCAACTATTAAAAACACTGCCTTAGAAATATGTAATAATCTAAAGTTAGAAAAACAAATTAAAACACAATAAGAAAGTGGTACAAAAGAATTAGGAGATTTTTGTATTCAATATGAATATGAAAAATTAGACCCTCCATCTAGAAAAAAAAAGCAAAAACAAATAATCAAAAGAAATTTTACTCAAATTAATACCAAGAAAATATCTAGAAACTTTAAAAGTAAAATAAGATAAAAAAAAACACCTATAAGTAATAATCAACCTAATCCAAAGAAAGGAATAGTTTGCTATAAATGTGGAAGATACTGGACATATAAAAAAAGACTGTAGAGTCCAAGAAAAGATACAAAATCTAAACATGATGAAGAAGTAAAAAAATCAAATAGCAAAAATATTATTATACGAATCGAAGAAGATATAAATAATTTAATAGAAACCAAGTAGTAGTGAAGATGAAAATGCTACTAACTTCAAGTGAAAATGAGATTAAAGAAAATTGTGATTGCATATTTAATATTAATGTTTTAACCACTGAACCATAATAACCTTAAAAATGGTAGACAAACTTCCTAATGAAGAAGATAAGTTAGAATATCTAAATAAATTAATAACTCTAATACTAAACGAAAAAGACGCAGAAACTTCATCAACGAAGTAAGTGGTTATGATTTTTCAAAAATATTAAAAAAGACAATAAATAAAGAAAAACCAGTAAATTTGCAAGATTTACAAAAAGAAATAAGTCTTTTAAAAGAAGAAATAGAAGAGATCAAAACGCAATTAATAGAATTAAAAATAAAAAATGAAATTCAAGAAGAAAAATATATATTATAAATAATAAATCCATCCTAAATGATACTGGTAAGTTATGAAAAGGTAAATCAACTAAAAATTTTACAACAAAAATGACATATAAAAGTTACATTAAAGATTGGAAATAATTTTCACAAACAATTCACAACTTTGATAGACTCCAAAGCCGATATAAATTGTATACGAGAAGGACTAATACCTACAAAATACTATGAAAAAAATTTACAAACACTAAGAACCGCTAATTCTAAAAAATTAAAGGTAAAATATAAATTGTCAAACGCCAGTATATGTAATAAAGAAACATGTTTTAAAAACACTTTTATATAACCCCTAATATTAGTGAAGAAATTATTCTAGGAACCCCATTCCTAGCACTAATATACCCTTTTGAAGTATTTGAAAATGGAGTAAAGCATAAAAATATTCTATTCGAATTTATTAAACCAATAAAAACTAAAGAAATACAATTATTTACCGAAGTAAATAAGGAAAACTTTCTATTAAAAATAGACGCCAAGACCAGTCATATAAAATATTTAAAACAAGAAATTAAATACAAAAGAATCGAAGAATAATTAAAAAATCTTGAAATTATATCAACTTTTAGAAAAATTGAAGAAGAAATCATAAAAGAAGTATGTGCAGTAAGTCCCAACAACTTTTTGGAATAGAAACACTTTTGAAATAGAATTACCCTACGAAGAAGGATTTTTGGAAAAGAATATTCCTACCAAAGCAAGACTCGTACAATTAAATAAAGAAACATTATAATATTGTAGAAAAGAAATAAAATCTTAGACAAAAAACTTATTAGACCTAGCAAATCTCCATGGAGTTGTGCTACCTTTTATGTGCAGAATGCCTCCGAAATAGAAAGGGGAGAACCAAGAATAGTAATAAATTATAAACCTTTAAATAAAGTCTTAAAATAGATCAGGTATCCCCTGCCTAATAAAACTGAATTAATAAGTAGAATTTATAATGCCACTATATTTTTCAAATTTTATATGAAAAGTGGATACTATCAAATTAAATTAAAAGAAAAAGTGATGAGCCATTATTTTCCCGCACTTTCTTATCTTTTTGTACTTATCTTAATTGGTGCATTGTGCTTAATTGTCTATTATTAGTGCATTTTCATTGATTGGGCTTCATTGGGCCATTATTCCGAATTTTGCTTCATTTAGCATTAATTGGTCTAATTTTGTTTCTAATTATTTTTAGGTATTTTTGGTGAAACAATTTTTGAGCTTGGACATTAATCTTGAGATGAAGAGAATTTCCACATCATTTCCATGTCATTTCCACATCATTTCCATGTCATTTCCACGTCATTTAAGTGATTGGGCCAACATTTGAGGCCCAGAGTGGCATTTTTGTAATTCTAAACCCTAGAATGGCATTTTTGTAATTATGGAGTGCTTAGATCGTTAGAATCGCGCAGCGGAATGTTTGCGTGGTCGGACAAAAACCAAGAGGGAGGGTGAATTGGTTTCTTAATAAAAATTAGGTTTTCAAAATTTTTCCCAAATTTTACCGATTAAAAAACTATGTAAATGTAAATATAGAAGAGATAGAAATCTTACACAGGAGATTTATACTGGTTCGGATCAAAAGACCCTACGTCCAGTTGCTAATCACTCAAACAGAGGATTAACGCTGTCACTATGATCAAAGTTGTTACAAACAAATTACAATGAAAAGATAAAGATAAAGATAACACCTCTCTTGAAACCCACAAGAGATGAAGAACAGCTTTTCCAGAGATGGCACAGCACACAATCCACTAAGAACTCCACTTAGTGATTCTTATCGCTTCTAGCCCACACCAGGTTCCAAAAGCCCCCTTTCCTTGCAACAAACAGTTCTCTGGCACTCACAGCACTTAACTTTTGTATGGAAAAGGTTGTTCTCTTTTCTGAGTGCCATAGAAGAGTTTAAGTAGAGAAATTAGGGTTTGGGAATTGGGATTTTCGGAATTAGGGTTCTTGGGAAAAGGGTTTTCGAAAATAAGTTTGATTTGAAGTTAAAAATCAAAATCTGACTGAAATAATCGATTAAAAGAAGTATTAATCGATTAAAACAGAGCCAAATATCAACAGAACCCAAACCTCTCTGTTTTAATCGATTAAAAGGTGATTTAATCGATTAAAACGCCTAATAATCGATTAAAAGTTGATTTAATCGATTAAAACAGTGAGTTGTTACAGAAAATGATTTTTCTCACTGTTTCAATCGATTATTTACCTATTTAATCGATTAAAGCCGAGCCTGGATGATAAATTTGAGCTTTTTGAAGCTTCTAAGGTGCAGACTATTTACCGGCTATCTTAAACTCTAATATTACAGACTCAATCTAATTGAAACAGAGTTATTACAATACAAAACAAGTCTTCAACACTCTAAGTCTTTGTGTTCTTGAATCATCATCAAAATCAACAATCTTCATGTCCATCAAGTGCAACATCAAGTCCTTGAATGTTCAACATAGATGAGGGGAATACGGGAGAGGGTTTCATTTTTAGGAGAGGGGGCTTCTTCCAAACACTCATTCTCCATTTTTGTCGTTTGGGAAGCTCTCCATGGTGCCACCATTTAGGTTTTGCGTTTTCATTCTTGTATAGACTCCATTTTCATGTTTTCTTCTCATTTTCAGCTTGGAACAACTTGGTATTTTTATTTTGACGTTTGGAACAGTGCCCACTTGGGGTTTTTTTATTTTTCTGCATATTGGATCTTTAATGTTTCGGTTTCCAGTTCTTTCATATATGAGATGAAGTATTTTCGTTCATTTCTGTATTTGCGGTTCATTTCCATGGCTAGCTAAACTTTGAGTATTGATTCCTTGGGGAGAATGTGATGAACCCTTGAGATTTTTGTGTTTTGAAGCGTTTCTTCCATGTCCAATTTTGGTCTTCATCTAATTAACTTTGTGTTTGATGAAGGGATGACAAATTTAATGTATGCTTAATCTCATATTTGTGTTCTTGCATTTAAACAACCCCTATTCATGCTTAATGGATGTGGGTTGCTACATGGTTGCTTAATTCGTGGCACCAAGGTTGAATGATGTATGCTTGCTTAATGCATATTGGACTCGTTTTTAGTCTTCGCTTAGTTGTCTAGTTTCGAGTTTCAAGATTGAACAGGGCATTCATTTTGGTAATCTGTGATAGGTGGATTTACATTTGAATTAAGGAATCAATACGTTTTTAATCTCTACTTTTTGTCACTATTGTTGTTTTGTAGAATTTAAATTGTGTCTATCTGTTTAATCTACAAACCAACCCCCCCCATCATTGTTTTATCTGTTTAATGTGTGAATCTTTGATTGAAACAAATGGTCCTTGGGAGACGACCTAGGAGTCACTTCCTAGTATTGCATTTATCTACATTTATTTGATCGAGTACGACACCAATCAAATTTGGCGCCGCTGCCGGGGACCAACGGTTTCTGTCAACGGGTTGTGTGTTGTGTTTTGTTTTAGTTTAGGGTAGTTTATTTATGTAATTTCATGTTGGGGTGTGATTTACTGTTGTGGTCAGTTTTATTTTCAATTTTGTGGTTTGTTATTGAAGGTTGTAGGTGCAGCAATTTGGAGCAAGGAAGAATTTCGAATTTAGCTGTACAATTCACCTTGGAAGGCAATGGAATAGTAACTTAAATTTGTTGTATAATTGTTATTGCAGAATTTTTCTATTTGTTGTTTTCTGCAGAATTTTGTTTGTTTGTTGTTTTCTGCATAATTTTTCTGTTTGCTATTTTTGTTAATTGTTGTTTCTGCTGTTTGCTACCACATAAATTCATCCAAGCTTGTTTGTTGTTTTTGCTGCAGAATTTTTCTGAAACAGTTTTTCTATTTGTTGTTTTTGTTGTTTTCTATTTGTTGTTTCTGTTGTTTTTTGTATGCTATTTTTGTTGCTGTTTGCTATTTTTGTTGTTGTTTTCCACTGCACACTTTGTTTTTGGACGCCAACTCTGTTTTCTCTCCTTACTACTCCTTTGTTTCGGGTGTGAAATTGAGGGAAAATTGCATACAATGTTCTGTTTTGGGCCAAAATTCTGCTGTGAATAGTGTTGTGAATAGTGTCAGTTTTCTACTAGTTTTCGGAAAATCTAAAAAAATACTTCCTCAAGGAATTTTCCCTCATTTTTGGTGTCCACATTTCTTTCATCATGTATTAAGTGCATGCAAAAGGACAGGTCCAAATTCATTCATTTGATATGGTTTCCAAGTGGGTGGTGAAGAAAAAATTGTGAAAACTTCAAACAGCCATAACTTTTGCTCTGGTTATCAAAATTGGACATATTATATATACCTTAAACCCTAAACCCTAAACCTTCACCAAGAACCAAATTCTAGTTCTTGAACCAACCTGCAGCCAAATTCCAGCTACAGAACCAGTTCCCAACAATTCCAAACACCCAATCTTACCACAAGAACCAAATTCCAGTTGTTGCACCTAAACCTTCACCAAGAACCAACTTCCAGTTCTTGAACCAACCTGCAGCCAAATTCCAGCCACAAACCAGTGCCCAACAATTCCAGACACCCACAATACAGTAAAGAATTTGAAAGAACAAAGAGAAGAAATTAGAACAATCAAACCCGGATTATGCAGTCCCTGCAGTATAAGTTTCTTCACATAAAAATGCAAAAATGCCTCAAGAAAGAACTTTCAAAACTTCTTCTAATCTGTTAAAATGTTCTTGATTATTTTCCAGATTTCTTTTAACTGATACAAAAACATTTCAATCGATTAAAATTCTGCCAAAAACTTTCATAAAACTTTCTAAGTAATTTTAACTGATAACAACAAGTTTTAATCGATTAAAACAGTTAGCAAAAAGTTCATTAAGTTGTTTTAATCGATTAATTCACAGTTTAATCGATTAAAATAATTATGATCGGTCATATATGAGATTACATCGATCAAAAATCTTTTCAAGTGGTTTTAATCGATTATTTTGAAGTTTAATCGATTAAAAAACTTCCAGAACACTTTTCAAAACATCTTAAGTGATTTTAATCGATTATTTCGAATCTATATCAGTTAAAAAACTAGAAGAATATTTTCAAAAACTCTTTTAATGAAAATAACCGATTATTTCGAAAGCATATCAGTTAAAAATCTGTTATGTAAGTTTTAAAAACATTTTAATTGATAAAGCTCATATAATATCAGTTAAAACAATTTCTTAAAAATCATTTAACTAATTACTTTGGTTTTTAACAGGTTAAACATCTTTAGAGGTATTTTCAAATTCTTTTAAATGATGAAACTTCATGTAGCAGAGAGATATGAATGATTATACCTATGTATAGATGCAGACTCACTAATCATTCTACCATTTTAACCCAAGTAACCTTTGACTTCATCAAATCAACAAGATCTTTGTTTTATCAAATGATTCAATAAGATCTTCATCACTTTCAAAGACTTCCTAAATCGATTTCTACTTTAAACGAAAATTGGAAAGCTCACTCGAACTCTGGAATAATGCTCACAGTCACTCTAAAGTGCCAAAACACTTCCTAGATAGTGGTAAGAGTGAAAAGGTGTGAATATTTGAGGAATGGGGGACTCCTATTTATAGGGATTCGCATCAAGAAAAATTGGACGACCGTCTGGACTTAGCGAACGGCTGTCCATGGCAAAAAGTGGCCATGGACGACCGTCCATGTAGTATGGACGGCCATCCATGGCCAAAAGTTGCCATGGACGGTCGTCCATAGCCTTAAAGTTGGCATGGATGGTCGTTTGACTGTCCTGGATGGCCATCTGTTGTCTTCGGCGGATTTTTTTATTTTTATTGCCTCTAAAAACCCTTCCTATCTTAAATGGAACCTAGAAAAAACTACTAGGGACTTAATAAAGTCTTGACCATCTTCGAAATGGGCGATCTTTGGCTTTATTTGAGAGTCGGGCAAGATTTGGGGTATACAGCTGCCCCCCTTCACCCGACCAATTGACTATGCGTTAACGTACCATGAGGTCAACTGGCAGGTGAAGGAGTTAACCCTCTTGCCCGATTGTCCTCTGGATGCTCCTCTTGTCGTGGTGGCTGACCCTTGGGACTGTGAATGTAGTCTAGTGTTGTCTTCAGGATGCTTCCTTGCTGCGGAGGCTGACCTTTTGGCTGATGAAGACTTTTCCCCTGGGATGCTCCTTTGATGCGGCAGCTGACCCCTCAGGTGGTGAACTCTTGTCTTCAGGATGCTCCCATGCTGCGGTAGCTGACCCTTAGGACAGTAGAGGCGGGTTGTATCTTTTGGATACCCTTTTGTAACAAGGTTGATCCTTCGGATGATGTACATCCCACCTTCAAGATAATCCTTTGCAGCGGAGCTGATCTATCAGATGATGACGGCAGATTGTGTCTTTTGGATACTCCTTTACGACGGAGCTGATCCTCTGGACGATGTGTAGAACTCTATCTTCTGATGCCACTTTTGTTGTGATGGTTGATCCTTCTAATAGAGAAGGTGGTGGTGGCTTACTGCTATAGCTCATGCGCCGACATTTGTCTTCAGGACACTCCCTTGCAACGGAGATGGTTCTTCGGATAATGTATGTGGTGGTGGCTTACTGCTCTAGCTCATGCGCCGACTCTATGGGGAGTGATTATTCTTGACTCTTCTTGTGCAGTCATCTGGTGTGTTGACTTCTGGAGATAAATGCCTCTGGAGTAGGCAGAAACTGATTGGGGATTCGCCGATTTAGATGGTGCCTTTGAGTAGGCGGATTACTTCATCAGAAGTGAAGGCTTTCGGTTTGCGTTTTTTTGCCTCTGAGGGGAGCTTCATTTGAAGACTTGTTTTGGGTGCTTCTTGTTTTCAAACACAAACATGGAGCTAGTCTCCTTATATGCATGGATGTTTTTCATTTTTTGTTATTTATCTGAAGCAACTATTTTATTTTTTATTTTTTTTTATTTTGACAAAGTCGTTTTGTGCGACTACTTGTATGGATGCTTTAAATGCAATCTATTTTTATTTGATGCATCTAGAAAAGTGACTGACATTCTCCTGCTAGACCTTCATGATTATGCTGACGGGCTCTTCTTTTATTCATTTTCTTTTTATTAAGCCCTATCTTTTGCCTAGACCGCCCTTTTGGGATTTTCGATCTAGCAGGCTGCCTTAATTTTGCCTAAGATATCTTAGCAGGCTTTTTCCTTTTTATGAGTGCCTTAACTTTTGCCTAAATCGCCCTTTACGGGTTTTCGATATAGCAGGCTACCCTAATTTTTGCCTAAGAATCTCCTAACAGGCACCATTCTTTTGCTTTCTTGTATTGGTTTTTTTATGTATGCTTATGATTCATTTAACACAGGCATTTTCATAATTTGGTCATGAGAAAAGAAATGAAAGACAATTTTATTGATATAAACAAATAGTTTATTTCTTACAGAAGGATTTACAAAGGGATTTAGAAGCATGGCTGGCCATGGTTGGCTACACTGTATAAGCTATAACAATCATGCCTCTAACATCTGCCCCCCTTGTTCTCCTAGTTACCTTAGTCGAGATGCTCGAGCCCGGAGTGAAGACTATGCAGAGGTTGCCTCCTTTTGGAAGGGCGTTACCTTAGTCGCCTTGTAGTTTTCGGCTAAGGTAACCATTGCTCTTTTTATTTTATTTTTATTTTTGAAACCTCTAAGTTTTTTCTAGGACGTGTCCTAGCGAGGTGTGTGGATCCTAACTTTTTCCCAAGACGCCCTTTGCGGGTTTTCATCCTGGCAGATCATGAGTAATGCTTTCAAGTGTGGTACTTCTTCATCGCATCTGAATTGACTGGGTGGCGAAATTCTTCTCCATCCATGTTGGTGAGGATAAGAGCTCCTCTTGAGAAGACTCGCTTGACCACAAAGGGTCCCTCATAATTTGCCGCCCATTTTTCGATTTTATCCTTCTGGGCCGGAAGCATTTTCTTTATTACTAGATCCCTCTCGTGATAAGTGTGGGGGTTGACTTTTTTGTCGTAATCCCTTTTGATTATCTTTTGGTAGGCTTGTCCGTGACATATGGCGTCCAATCATTTTTCTTCGATTAGGTTCAACTGATCGTACCAATTTTGAACCCATTGTGCTTCTATCAACTTTGCTTCCATAATAACTCATAGGGAGGGTATTTCGACTTCCACTGGTAGTACGACCTCCATGCCATACACGAGGGAAAACAGAGTGGCTCTTGTGGAGGTCCGTACGGAAGTTCGATATCCGTGCAGGGCAAAGGGTAACATTTCGTGCCAATCTTTATATGTTATTACCATCTTTTGAATGATTTTCTTGATGTTCTTGTTGGCTGCCTCTACTGCACCATTCATTTTGGGTCGGTATGGAGAGGAATTGTGATGTTGAATTTTGAAATCTTGGCATAATTCTTCCATCATCTTATTGTTCAGATTGGTCCCATTATCAGTAATGAGACGATAGGGGATGTCATACCGACACATGATATTTTTCTTGACGAAGGTGGTCACTACTTTCTTGGTCACATGTGCGTAGGACGCCGCTTCTACCCATTTGGTAAAGTAGTCAATGGCCACCAGGATGAAGCGATGACCATTGGACGCTTTGGGCTCGATGGGTCCAATAACATCCATGCCCCACATGGAGAAAGGCCATGGTGTAGCCAAGATGTTGAGGGGTGTCGGTTGGACATGAACATTGTCGGCATAGACCTGACATTTGTGACATCACTTGGCGTATTGATGACAATCACCTTCCATCATGGACCAGAAGTATCCTGCCCTTAGGATCTTTTTTGTCATGACATGCCCTGGCGTGTGGGTTCCGAAGGCTCCTTCATGAATTTCCTTAATTAGGGTTTGAGCCTCCTCATGGTCCTTCGATCAGTGTGAACCCTATGGCTCTCTTCCAAATGATCATTTTATCATTATCATTAATTCCCTCGGGATATTCTCCCTTCGTGAGGTATCGCTTGATGTCATGATACCAAGGGGATTTTTCTTCCTCGCTAGTTACTGCCATACAAAAGGCATGTTTATCATGCAGCCTAATTTGGATAATCGGTATCTCACGTTCTTGATCTAGGGAGAACATAGATGACAAAGTAGCGAGGGCATTTGCGAACTGATTGTCTTCCCAAGGGATGTACTCGAAAGTGACGTTTTCCATCCTCGAAACCATATTCCTTATGTACTCTAGATATGGGATCAATTTGGAATTTCTGGTTTCCCATTCACCCTTGAGTTGGTAGATAACAAGGGATGAGTCATTGAAAACTTTGAGTTTGGTCACCCCATGATCTAGAGCTGCTTGGAATCCTAGGGCGCAGGCTTCATACCCAGCCATGTTATTGGTGCAGTTGAAATTTAGTCTAGCTGTTATCGGGATGTACTTCTTTTCAGGGGATATTAAAACAGCTCCTATCCCGTGTCCAAGCATGTTCAAGGCTCTGTCGAAGAACATAGTCCATACATCGTCTTCGGGTACTTCGTGTTGGATATGCATGATGTTTTCATCTGGAAAATTGTCTTGTAGGGATTGATATTCGTTTGTTGATCTGTGTGCTAGGTAATCTGCTAGGGGACTTCCTTTGATAGCTTTTTGGGTGACATAGACAATGTCAAATTCTGAAAGGAGTACTTTCCACCTAGCTATTCTTCAAGTCAAGACATTGAGTTGCCCACACCAATGCACAACATGTTTTTTCGAGTGGTGTATAACGGGTCTCATAGTCTAGGAATTTTTTGCTGAGGTAGTATATGACTTGTTCTTTCTTTCCCGTATCATCCTATTGACGAAGCACACATCCCATAGATTCATCGAGTACTGATAGATAAAGAATAAGAGGTTTTCCTTCAACGGGAGACACCAGTATTGGTGGATTGGTTCAACTTAATTTTGTCAAAAGCTTGTTGGCAATCCTCATTCCAAACTGTTGGTTGGTTTTTGTGCAACAGTTTAAAGAGGGGTCCACATTTGTCTGTGACTTGTGCGATGAACCTTGCTATGTAGTTAATCCGGCCAAGAAATCCTCTGATCTCCTTTTTAGTTTCCGGTGGCGGCATTTCTAAAATTGTCTTTGTTTTGTCGGGGTCTACCTCTATTCCCTTTTTGTTGACGATAAACCCTAGTTTACCCGACCGTACTCCAAATGTACACTTAGCCGGGTTTAGCTTGGGCTGATACTTTCACAGTCGATCGAATAATTTTCTCAAATAGAGAATGTGGTCTATTTCGTTCCTGGATTTAGTAATCATGTCATCCACATAAACTTCAATTTCTTTATAGATCATGTCGTGGAATAATGTTACCATGGCCCTTTGATAGGTAGTCCCTCCGTTCTTGAGTCCAAAAGGCATGACTTTGTAACAGAACGCTCCCCACGGTGTGATGAAGGAAGTGTTTTCTCTATCTTCGACATCTAGCTTAATCTGATTATACCCCGCATATCCATCCATGAAGGATTAGAGTGTGTTCGTGGCGGTGTGATCCACCAACGTGTCGATGTGTGGTGTGGGAAAATTGTCTTTTGAACTTGCTCGATTTAGATCCTTGTAATCTACACACACTTTGATTTTCCCATTCTTTTTCATGACTGGCACGATGTTTGCCAACCATTCAGGGTATTTGGACATGATCAAGAAATTAGCGTCCAACTATTTTTGTACTTCCTCTTTAATTTTTAAGGACCAGTCAGGTTTCATCCTTCTTAGCTTTTGCTTTATTGGCCGAAAACCCTCTTTCAAAGGTAGTTTATGCTCCACTATGCTTGCGTCGAATCCAGGCATGTCATGGTAAGACCAAGCGAATATATCCACATATTTTTCCAATAACTGTATTAACCCTTCCTTGATGTCACTATCAATTTGGGTACCAATACTTACTTCCTTCTTATCGTCCTTTTGTCCCAAATTGACGGTCTCTATCTCTTTCTGATAGGGTTGTATGGAGCGAGCTTCTCTTTCTAGCAATCTTTACATGTCTGGAGAAATGGTCTCCTGCTCAATGTTGGATTCGACCCATTCGCCTTCGACTTCCGGATCCCACAGAGATTCATCAATCACAGACATGATCATTTTAAGGGTTTTGTTTTAGGTATAGATTTTATTATTCAGTTATTTTGAAAGAATAATAAATAGAAGAAGGAAAAGAATAAATGTGAATATGGATGAAAAATGCCTCATGTATTGAAATAAAGGAAAAGGTACAAAATGCCCTTTTAATCGATGGTCTCATAGCCACAGGCTAGGACCGTAAGAAGTACAAAGAAAGCTTTTAAAAAGAGAAATAACCCTAACAGTTGGTCCTCCCTATCCAACCCTATCACTCTGGTTGCGATAGAGGCTTGACTTCTATGCTAGGGGCGGGAGCATCAAAGGTGACCCATCCGACGTCTATTAACTCCTGGACCTTATATTTTAAGGCCTGGCATTTCTCTATTGAGTGCTCGGGAGCGCCTGAGTGGTAAGTGCATTTCTCATTAGGCTTATACCACTCAGGGTAGGTGGGTCCACCTTTCTTGGCGGGACATATGTCAGGAGCTTAGCCTCCACTAGTTTAGGAAGTAAACTCCCATAAGAGGTTGGAATGGGAGTGAACTTCCTTTCTTGCCTCTGGGATTGCCTAGCTGGCTTCGAAGAAGAAGAAGGAGTGGTGAGGTTAATGGCGTTTGCGTTCTCCTCCTTCTTCCTGCCCAGGAATTTCTTGAATGATGCATTGGAGGAGGAAGGTCGTGCTATCCTTCCACTCTTCAATCCCTACTCCACCCTCTCGCCTATGATGACCACGTCTGCAAAGAGGGTTGACGTGTTCCCTATCATTTTGTCATAATAGGGTCTAGTCAACGAGTTGATGAACATAGACACGGTCTCCTTGTCCGATAGTGGAGGCTCCACTTGGGTGGCCAGTTCCCTCCATCGTTGGGCATACGCCTTAAAGGATTTGTTGTCTCTCTTGCTCAGTGTTTGTATCTGACCTATCGGGGGTCAGATCGATGTTGTACTTATAGCGACAAAGAAAGGCGTATGCCAGCTGCTTCCAATTTTGGACTTGTCCCTTCTCTAGCTGCATGTACCAATTCAGAGCTGAATCAGTCAAGCTCTCCTGAAAGCAGTGTATCAGGAGTTCTTCGTTGTCGACATGGGGAGCCATCTTGCAATAGTACATAGTAAGATGACTCCTAGGGCAAGTCATTCCCATGTACTTTGGGAAGTCTGGGACCTTGAATTTTGGAGGGAAATGGATGTTCTTAACAAGGCACATATCAGCTGCCTCCTTCACGTCAAATCTATGCCCCTCCATGGCCCTAAGTCTCTCTTCCAGAGTGGAGATTTGTTGCTTGGAGACTTCAAGGGGCTGGATGAGCACCGCCCTTGCTTCGGACTGCACGGGGGCCTTTTGCTCGTAAAAGAATTCCTCTTCTTCTTCCTCATGGTGAGATGTGCGGTCACCATGAGTATCGCCCTTATTGAAATTCTGCTGGCGCATTAACTCCATCATTTGTGCCATTTATTCTCTTAGGAGTTAACCTCAGCAGTGAGTTTATGGTTCTGCTCTTCTAGCTACTCTATCGCTTTAGCCTTTTGTGCACGGGTTCGGACCACAGAAAGACCAACCATTTTCTAGGATGCAAAAAATGAATTTTATTACTTAAAATGAATGTTTGGTGTGCGATAGATACACCTTAAGACAATGACTTTAGTATCATCCTTAAAGTTTTATGCCTCACGGAGCACCATACCCACTTTGGTATAATGGTTCATTCCCCCATCATGGTTTTGACAAGCATAACGAGGGTCACCATATACCTTCACTACAACAAAATAGTGTATTATCGACGAATATTTACCGACGGATTTGTAACCATCGAAAAATAATCATTACCGATGGATATAAAATATTTGTGGAATTTGATGTTACCGACGAATATATCCGTCGATAAATCCATCGGTAATTTATAGATGAATTTACCGACCGGATATATCCGTCGATAAATTAACAATTAATTACCAACGAATATATCCGTCTGTAAATTCATCTATAAATTAACAATTATTTACCGACTGGATGTATCCGTCTGTAAAATTATATAATATAATTTAATTAATCACCTAATTAAAAAATAAAATATTTTTTATTTAATAATTTAATTTAATCATAATTAGATTAATTTATAATAATTTATTAAATTTAATAATTTTAAAAAATAAATATTTAATTATATATAAATATATAAAAATATAAAAATATATAAAAATATAAAAATATATAAAAATATAAAAATATACATAAATATATAAATATATAAATACATAAATATATAAATATATAAATATATAAATACATAAATATATAAATACATAAATATATAAATACATAAATATATAAATACATAAATATATAAATACATAAATATATAAATATATAAATATATAAATATATGAATATATAAATATATAAATATATAAATATATAAATATATAAATATATAAAAATATAAAAATATATAAAAATATAAAAATATATAAATATATAAAAATATAAAATATATAAATATATAAAAATATATAAATATATTTGTATATAAATATAATTTATTTGTAAATTGTTATTAAAAAATTCTAGTAGCTTAGTGGTTAGAGTATCGAGCTCCAACTCTAAGGTATTGGGTTCAAATATAATATGAAAAAAATAATTAATAATAAATAATAAGAATATAAAGGAGAGGGGTTCTATAAAAAAAAATGTTATAAATAAGTAAATTTTTTAATAAATAATAAAATTATTACCGACGGACTATTAAATTCGTCGGTAATATTTACCGACAACCGAATTTCCAACAAATTTTTGGCCGTCGGAATTCCGTCGATAATATTCATTTACCGATTAACTTTTGTTATTACCGACGGATTTTGACCGTCGGTAATTTTAATATTTCTTGTAGTGCTTAGTACACTTGTCCCTTCCTTGTGGATGGTTACAAATGTGCTCGAGGCCTCTTTCGCCATTGTCTTAGGGATATCTAATGCCCCTAGCATGAATATGTTTATGCATGCACTAGTACAAAAAGATGACAGATGTTCAAAGTGAGATAACTTTTGACTGGGACGTCGGATTTGGACGCACAACATATCAAAACAAAGAGGAAAAAGTGAAGAATAGGTCACAACTATCCAAAAGGGGACTTGGCCTAACAATTTTCCCAACAAATTCTCCTAAGACCCATTTATTGAGAGATTTATTAAGATGATGCGTATGCATACTTTCCTTATGTGTTTATTTTCTCTCTTGATTTTTTCACTTATGAAATGATGCGATATGAATGATACGACTTTGTCAAAATTCTTTTTATTGATGTTTTGATTTTATTATTATTTTTTATTTTATTTTAACCTTTTATCACTTATGTCAGACTACGTGGCTACTTAGCTTACAAAGAACCTGAAACCAGACTAGCTAAAATGCAAACTGTCCGAGATAAAATTGGTTTATTATGAAAAGGTTTTTGAGATTTTGTTTTATTATTATTATTTTTTGTTATTGTATGATTATGTTATGCAACAATCAAATGCAACCAACAAATACACAAATAATTCACTCATCCGCGAACAAAGTGACGTTTTATTCACAAGGTAGGGGTTTCCTGCAGAAAAGTGCATTGGCAAAGGTGGGTTTTAACTGTTCTCACCAAGGCCAGGTCCCCCAACGTGCCCCCATTATAGGGACCCTTCAATCTCTCTGTCTTTGAACCATCAACGGATCTCTGTGTCAACGTTCTTAGACCAAAAGAAGAAGGTTATCACCTTGAGTGGTGGTTTCTGACAACGATCTATTGGCACTTAGGCCATTACCATGGTCGGTTGTACCTGCCACCCACTCCCTATGTGTATCCTCTTTTGCCCCCAAGTATAGAGGGACTATTATGTGTAAAGGTTTGTGTATAGTTGTTTATTTCAAACAATTGTAAAAAATAAGCATACAACAATTATTAAAGCCACACAGTAAAGCATGTTATAAAGCAAGAAAGGGTAAAAGCGTAATTTCTAGTTTTTATTTCTTAAACTAGTCCATCACTAAATGGGATCAACTCTCTAGCTTCCCTAGTGGAGTCGTCGGAGAAACATGATGTTTTAATTGACTCGCGTTTTTTGAAAGAAGTGGTTCAACGCCATTAGGTTGTCCGATAACCGGGTTGGACCTAAAGGCGAGGTTTTCGAAAAGGTTTGAGGAGTTGCCATCATTGTTTTAACCTTAAACACTGAAAAACGTAAAAAAAAAGAAGAAGAAGGCAATGATTTTAGAAAAAACCAACTTTGGCCATTACAACCAGAGTCAGGTAAGGGAGTTAGTTACGTGTGGGGAACGTGTTAGCACCCCACAACGCCCCTTTTCGGGTTCCCTATGATGGACTAGTTTAGAAATAAATACTTAAAGAAATTATGCTTTTACCCTATTATTCTATCTACTTGTAGAATTTAAATGTTTACATGACCCTATTATCTAATGCACACTGTAGACCCCAAATCTTGCCCCGCCTCATAATAAAGACCAGAAGACCTCCTTTTTGAAGATGGATGAAGCCTAAGGAGCCACTAGGAGAGACTATTAGGCCCCATACTAGGATAGGAGGGATTTTTGGCATAAAAATAAGGATTTTCGCCTTTTAGAGTCGAGACCGCCGTCTCAGATTCGAGTCCGCCGTCTCGCCTTGCGAAGGTGGCGAGACCGTCGTCTCGTTTGGCGAGACGACCGTCTCGCCATTCCTGCAAGGCGAGACGACTGTCTCGATTAGCGAGATGGTCGTCTCGACCTTGTCAAACGAGACGACCCGTCTCGACCTGACAAGCGCGAATCCCTATAAATAGGAGCCCCATTCCCCTCATTTCCCACAGTTCTTCCTCTCTCTCTCTAGACTTTTCTTCAAATTCTCTCTCTAGACCCCCTCCGAAGCATTTCCGGAGTTTCTGAGAGTTTTCTAGAGCGTTTTTGAGTGTTTTCGGCATTGTAACGAGCGGAGGGCTGCCAAAAAGCACCCTAATACTCAAAGAATTAATAGAAAAGCTTGCCTCGGAGGTTTTTTACTTTCTCTCTCTATCTTTTACTGCCTTATTTTAAAATTACGCAATAGACGTTAGGGCCATGTAGTCATAGTTTAAAATTCCGCAAAATAAAAGGGTAAAAGCGTATTTTCACGGGTTATTTATTTAAGATAGCTGGCCTATCATAGGGAACCCGAAAGGGGCGTTGTAAAGGAACTAACACTTCCTTTACACGTAACGAACTCCCTTACCCAACTCTGGTTCTAATGACCAAAGTTGGTTTTTCGAAAACCAACGTCGTTTCACTCCTTTTCCGATGTTTCCGGTAAAAACATCGGTGGCGACTCCAGATGAACCCTTCAAAAACTAGCTCTTGGGTTAGCCCGGTTATCGGACAACCCAAGAGCGCCCTTTCGAAAACCTCGCCTCTAGGTTCAGCCCAGTTTTCGGACAACCTAAAGGCGTTGTAACCACACCAATGAAAACGCGAAAATTGGAAAGTCGAAACCATCGCGTCGCTCTAACCGCCTCGTTTTGACGGCGGCGACAGATGGCGACCCCACTGGGGAAGCCTAGAGAGTTGATCTCATTTAGTGATGGGCCAGCTTAAAATAAATAAACTTAGAAAGTTACGCTTTTACCCTACCTTGTATTATAACATGTTTTATTGCTTGCCTTTAATAACTGTTGTCTGTTTATACTTACGCAATTGTTTGAAATACAAATTGTACACAAACCCTTGCACACTACAGTTCCCTCTATACCCGGGGGCAAGTGAGAAATCCATAGGGAGTGGGTGGCAGGTACGGTTCGCTGTAGTGATGGCCTTGTGCCCACCAGTGTGATCGGAAACCACCACTCAAGGTGATAACCTTCCTCTTTTGGCACAAAGACTGACTATGTCCTTAGTGCTAAGCATGGTCGAAAGGCTGGAGAGTGGGGACCCTATAATGGGGGCACCTTGGGAGCCTTAGCCTTGGTGAGAATAGTTAGAACCCACCTTTGCCAATGCACTTTTCTGCAGGAAAACCCTACCTCGTGATTAAAATGACGTCTCGCCTGTTCGTGGATGATCGAATTGTGTGTCCATTTGTTTGTTGCATTTTTCTATTGCATAGCATAACCAAACAACAGAAAAACCTTAAAAAACATTTTTGCAATAAACACCCTTATCTCGGACAGTTTGCCTTTTAGCTAGCCTGGTTTCAGGTTCTTTGTAAGCTAAGTAGCCACACAGTCCAACAGAAGAGATAAGGGATGCTAATTATTCTTTCGCAGAAAGCCATATTTTTATCTCAGACAGTCTACCTTTTAGCTAGCCTGGTTTCAGGTTCTTTGTAAGCTAAGTAGCCACGCAGTCCGACAGAAAAGATAAAAGGCTATAAAAAAAATAAAAATAAAAATCGAATAAAAATCCAATTTTAAAACAATAAATGGGACCTTGTTCAAAAATGTTACACTCATATAGGTAGTTTATTTCAAAAAAAAAAAACACGCAAATATCATACAAAACATGATAAAAATAAACACTCACATTCATCCAATAAGCTTCATTTTCATAAAACATGCATTTTGGTTTTAGAAAATGGAGGGGACTAGTAGACAATTGAAGAAGGTGGATATTCCCCGATACCATACTGAGAAGTTGGAACGGCTTTGCGCAATAATTCCACCAGAGGTCCGCTCCGACTTTGAAAAATCCTATGGACAGATTCTCGACCTACTGAAGATCTGTGTCAATCAAGTTTTCGTCAGGGTATTAGTTCACTTCTAGAATTCCAGTCTGCGCTGCTTCGAATTTCCGTAGTTTGATATGGTGCCAACCTTAGAGGAGTACGAAATTATGTTGAAATGGCCCAAATCAGCCGGGGTCCATATCCGCCACGGGGCATATACTCCTGCAGCACAAGTCGCTGCAATCATCCAACTGCCTTTCCGGCAGACTACCCTGATAGGAAAAGGGAACATCCAGGGTTGGAAAGTCTCAATGTTAGAAGATCATCTGTTCGCTTTGGCTGAAAAGGCAGAATGGGTCGCTTTTAACAAAACCCTGGCCTTAATCATATTCGGAACGATCTTGTTCCCCTTCCACCTCGACACAGTAGATCAAGCCGTCATGGACGCCTTCTTCGCCTGGGACGTGAAGTCGAAGAGTCCCTTGCCTGCAATTCTTGCTGACACCTTGCTCTCGGTGGAATTATGCCGCCAGAAGCAAGGAAAAACACTTCGTTGCTGCTCTTCACTGCTCTTTGTGTGGGGCATTACACATTTTTACGCCTCCAGTCACATGGGGGTGTTCCCCGACCCTTTGAGAAGCTTCTCCAAAATCCCTCTCCAACAACGCTTAACTTCATAATGGAGGGACAAGTTGGAACAAAAGGACGCCAACAATTTATCCTGGGTCTGCCCTTGGTTCCGACCCGGCCCAGTCCTCATCAGATGTGGAGACTATCTGAACGTACCCTTGATAGGACTCAGGGGTTGCATAGCCTACTCAACTAGAGTAGCTATGAGGCAGCTCATGAGGACTCAAACTACGATTTCTCGAGGGGAACTCCGAGGACTGTGTTTCTTCGGAGACCCATGCACAATCGCCAACTCACTAGCCGTGAGGAAAGCATGAGAGAAACCAATCTTTATGGGAGATAGAGAGCTAGGAAAGGCTCGAGTGGCTGTCTCCGGTGACTATGAGGTATGGAGAAAAAGAAGAGGGATGTCTCAACCATCCACCTCACTCATCACAAACGCCAACAGTGAAGAGTTGCAAGCTCAAGTCGATGCCTTGACCCAGATGATAGAAATCATGGGAGCCCAGATGAGGGTCCTTGAAGAAAGAGAGCAAGAGTCTATCCTCACCATTGACGGTCTGCAAAGGCAATGCAAGAAAAAGGATCATGAAATAGAGCGCCTCAAGGACCAGTGTGCTAACTCTAATGAACAAGCTATCCGAGCATCCAAAGCCGCCAGAACCAGCTCGGATGGTCAACTTCAAGAAATAACTGCCAGATCAGCACGCCTTGAGGCCGAATCAGCAAAACAGGCTCAGGCGATCAAGGAGTTGTTGCAAGAACTTACCAAGACTCGGTCAGAAATACGCCAAGAGCGAGAGGCCAATCGGAGACTCAACAAAAGTCTCGCTAAGCTACGCTGCAAAGAAAGAGACGGGCTAGCTCAGTACGACCAAGTACTACAAGAAAAGGACCGAGCCCTTGAAAACTCGATGAACTACAAGCCTTGGTCGTCCATCAAGAGGCGAAGATTAAGGAGGCTCAAAAGTACAGTGAAGATATGAGCCAAGCGGTCCAGAAGCAAAGCGAAGCACTTGCTTGTCACGTCCGGGAAGCCGAAAGGGAATTACATAGAGATCAAGACCCGCCTGTGGGTTTCTTTAGGCTTTTCCGCTTTTGTCAAAAGTTGCTTCGTAGTATGGAATAGGGGAATGTACACCTTCCAATGGATAAATGAAATTTTTCTTTATTCAACAATTGTCTACTTGCATGCATATCATTCATCTGCATATTTAATTTCCCCTCCTTCATTCTTAATAAATAAGATAATAAAAAGGAAGGATTAACTGACACGTCTTCCAAATCAGAAGAATGGAGAGAAAGCCACTCCTAATCAAGCTTTCCCCAACGGTCGACTCGCCGCAAGAGGAAAATAAGCCTCGACCGTTGGTCCTCAGAAATAAGGAAGAGGGGGCAAAGACACCAGTGCGACTATTTATGCCATGTCCTTCCCCCTACGAGTCAAATAAAGTTGTACCGTGGAGATACGAAGAATCTTCACCAATAAAAGAGGATATCACAAATATAACCGGCATCGGGGGCATGACTAGAAGTGGAAGAATCTACTCCCCCAAGGACTCATAAGATGATGTCCCCAAAAATAAAGGAAAAAGTAAAAAGACCGAAGAAAAAGAAAATAAGGAATCCAAGGAGGAGACAAAGGAATTACTCCAGTTTATAAGACAAAGCGAGTATTCCATTATAGACCAGCTCAATCACACACCTGCAAAGATAACATTATTATCTTTAATGATGAGCTCGGAACCGCATAGAAACGTCCTGCTGAAGGTCTTGAGCGAAGCGCATGTACCTCACTCCATATCCCAAGAAAAAGTTGAGAGGATCGTCGGTCACATCATGGCAAGCGATCGCCTCACCTTCACAGAGGAAGAACTCCCCCTCGAGGGATCAAACCATAACAAGCCCTTGCACATTTCCATCAAGTGCAAGGAATACCTCATCGCCAAAGTTCTTGTGGATAACGGGTCGTCCTTGAACGTGATGCCCAAGTGCACACTAGACAAGTTAACTATTCAAGGAACCCATATGCGCCCAAGTAGCACCATCGTTCGAGCCTTCAACGGATCAAAACGAGAAGTAGTGGGAGAAGTTAATTTACCAATTCAAGTCGGACCCACTATCTTCGACGTCGATTTCCATGTAATAGACATTATTCCAACATACATTTGTCTCCTCGGCAGACCTTGGATTCATGACGCTAAGGCAGTACCTTCAACGCTCCACCAGAAAGTCAAGTCCATAGTGGGTGACAAATTGGTCACGGTCCAAGCAGAAGATGATATCCTGATCAGTGGACCGTCCACTCAACCTTATGTGGATGCGGCTGAAGAGGCCCTTGAAACATCTTTTCAAGCGCTCAAAATTGCCAGTATAGAAAGACTTCCCAAAAACACAAAGGTAGCCTACATGATGATGAAGCATGGTTACCATCCTGGCCAAGGACTGGGGGCAGATTCCCAAGGCATGAGGGAACCCCCAGAATTCAAAGACAATCCTTTCAAGTATGGCCTAGGATATGACCCCACTAAGGGCCCAGCGGAAAAAAGAAAAGGGAAGTCTCCCCTCCGCACACTAAAGCAAATTTTCCGAAGTGGAGGGATGCAAGCGTCAAGAGCAACCCTAGTCATTAGGAAATCTTTTTCTTCATTTTAAGGGATGTAAACCCCATGATTGTTAGAGATTATCCCCCGAGGCTAGCCCGACCCCCAGGCATTTTAGGGCACATATTCCCTTATTAATTAATAAAGAATACTTCTTATTATCTGCTTCTCTTCTTGCTATTGTCGACTGGACCTCATAATAACCTTGTCTAAGTAAACGGAAAAGGAAAAAAAGAAGAATAAAAAGCGCGTCCAAATAACAAAAATTCGCCATTGCCATTACAATCAAGCTAGTTGATTAGAAGCATCAAATAAGGCTTTACCTCACCATAAAAAAAGTCATGCTTCGCCAATATTGTGAACAAAAAATACAAAAAAAAAAGAAAGCCCATAGAATCCAAAGGCCAAAAAAGAAAGGGCAAAATACCCGGTAGGAAATCCACTAAGGGGGCTACGCAAAAGATAGGGTCAACTCGGTAGGACACCCGAACAAAAATAAAGGGTAGCCTAGGAAAAAGTTAGTGTTACAAAATAAGGTCCGCTAGGATTCCCCAAAAATATACAAAAAGAAGGAACCTAGACAAAAGATAGGGCCAAAACACAATATCCTAGTTCGAAAACTCGAAGGGCGATCTAGGGAAATCAACTAGCCATAAAAAGCAATGAAAATAAAACTAAGGCGCAAGTACAAAAGGGGAAAACGTATGCTTAGACAAAAGCTTAAACACCTAAGCCTAACCCTAGCCAACCATTCTTACAAAAACCTCTTTCTAATAAAAATAACATTCTAAAACACAAGCCATTGAATTTACCTCTTTACTTCTTTTCTCTTGACCCTCACACCAAAATTCTAATAATTAATTTGGGAATATGGAGGCGTATAGTCAACAAGAGGATTGAAATCCCTAGAGTGGAGAAAGAGGGACACTACATGACAAAGAGTGCTCTACAAAAGAAAAAGAAAAGGAAAAAAAGGAAAAACCAATTATCCTTCGGTCACAAGAAGTCCGGCATGGTACAGCCAAACACGAGAACGCCGATCAGAGGACATTCGACGCTACAAGACACGTCACTTAAATCCTTCTAAAAAATTAACTAAAATAGGCATTATAGGACATCAAACATGAAAACATTGCATGCATAAAAAATGTGTTTGAACCAAGTCCTATTTCCTTTGTATATATAAAAAAAAAAAAAAAAAAAAACCAAAATTCGAGACGGACGTCTGGACTTTCCAGACCGCCGTCTCAGTCCTCAAAAATTCGAGACCGCCATCTCGACCAACGAGACCGCTATCTTGACTTGGCCGAAAACAAGACGGTCGTCTCGCTTAAGGTTAAAGTTGAGACCACCGTCTCGAGATCCCAGACGGTCGTCTCGACTTGCGTAAATTCGAGACCGCCGTCTCGACTTCCCAGACGGCGATCCCGAATTCAGTTTTTTCCCTATATATAGGGGGGTGTCCTGAAGGTTCCTCACAACTCCTCTACGCTCCAACTCTCAGATCTCTCACTTTCAAGCACTTTCTGGTCAAGATGTTCCGTGGAAGTCAGTCTAGGAAGAGGAGAGGTGTTGTTGGCCCTAGCAGTTCCTCAGCACCGGCCCCCCAAGACCCCACTCAGCTTTCTCCATCACACCAGGCTCGGCTTGAACACATCCAGGGGTACACATGGCACCCCATGCTCAGATTGGACTTCGGCATCCTTAACGAGTTCGGGTGGGAGGACGATGTCTGGGCCCACATTGATAGCGTTGGATGGGGTTTCTTACTGCAGGCTCCACCTACCCATGTGTACCCTCAAGCAGTCTTGGAGTTCCTAGCCTCCATTTCCTACGCCAAGACCCCTGCCATGGTCCCGGGCCTGTCACCAACGAAGATGGTGTGACGTACTTTATGGGTGGGACATACCGGACCACCACCCTCAACGAATTCAATGTGAGTATTGGATTCGTCCAGCCAGAGGACGTGCTAACTCGAGAGTACCGGGAGGCCATCTGCACGCGTCCTACCAACCTCACCGCCGGCGAAATGTGGGAGGAGCTCACCAGGTCGCCCACGCTGCCCACACTGATGAAGGGCTCAGCGCTCCCTCCGCCCCTCCGCATTTGCCACAAGTTGCTGGCGGAGAGCCAGGGTAAGGTAACCCTCCCTGATCTTTTTGCTCTCTACTGCATGAGCCAGAGGTGCCGCTGCAACCCTGGCAACTTCTTCCTGAGGGCCCTTAAGGACTTCGGGAGCAGGCCAGTAGGAGTCGTCCTCATGGCTCCTCTTATCACTCCCCTGGCAGAAAAATGGGGGTGCAATGGCCGGGAAGAACTGGCCTCCAGCTTACGACCCGAATCCATCAACGGGTCGATCCTGGTCAGCATGGGGATGCTGATGCACTGCGGGACCCAGCTAGTCCTCCACCCATCGTTGGATTTCGCCTTGGACCTCCAGGACATCGTGGCAATGCACGATCTCCTGACACCTCCCGACTTCCAACAACAATAGCAACAGTAACAGCAGCATCAGCATCAGCAACAGTACACGGACGATTTTGCTGGCATGAACCGCAACATGAACGATCTGCGCCAGCAATTCGATCAGATGTCCGTAAGACAAGAGCAGATGTCCCTAAGGCAGGAAGCCTTTGATACAAGACTGGAGACAATCTACCAGTACCAGGAAGGGATGCGGCAAGACTGGGCAACATTCCAGCAAGAGTACCGCGATGAGATCTGGGACCAAGCAAATTTCCGGAGACACATGTACCAGCAATTCCCTTCCTACGGATCGTCTCCAGATGATAGTCCATAGGGATAGTGCTCATAGAATAAGGGCTGCTGTAATAAAAACTTATATGAATAAAATTTTTATTCCATGCATCTTTTCGCTATCTTTTCCAAAAAGTCAGCGTAACAAAAAACTAAGAGTAAAAAGACATACTCTCAAGAAAAAGCTGAAATCCGAAATCGCAAGAAAAAAGAGATAAAACCGCGAAAAAAGGCAAGATTAACACGCTTCGACAAACCAAGCAAGAGTAAAAAAAAAAAACAAAAATCACCCGACCAACCAGCAAGAGTTGGGTGATCACCACAAGAAAGATCAAAAGCAAAGAATCCCCGACAATCAACAAGCTTGACAAACACCCACAAAATCCCTGGCACAGACCGGACAAACCTCAGAAGACAAGAGAACATATCTCAACAATGGTGCATGAGCTAGAGCAGTAAGCCGCCACCACAGCTGAAGGATCGGCTACCGCAAGAAGGAGCATCTGGAGGCATAAACACCAGATGGGGGTGTATACTCATCAGGCCTTACAAAAGGGGGGCTTACCGGACGGGGGTTCATACTCGTCAAACACCAGATGAGGGTGTATACTCATCAGGCCTTACAAAAGGGGGCTTACCAGATGGGGGTTCATACTCGTCAAACACCAGATGGGGGTGTATACTCATCGGGCCTTACAAAAGGGGGCTCACCGGGCGAGGGTTCATACTCGTCAAACCAGATGAGGGTTCGTACTCATCAGCCCAAAGGATCGGCTACCGCAAGAAGGAGCATCCCGAAGGCGCACAACACACTTTTTCTCCAGAAGATCAACCGCCACAAAGACGAAGCATCTCGGATTCGAGACTGCTGTCTTGCCTTGCGAAGGTGGCGAGACGGCCATCTTGCCACTCGCGAATGGCGAGACCGCCGTCTCGTTTGGCGAGACGGCCGTCTCGACCTTGTCAGACGAGACGACCCGTCTCAACCTTGTCAGACGAGACGACCGGTCTCGACCTGACAGGTGCGAATCCCTATAAATAGGAGCCTCATTCCCCTCATTTCCCACAGTTCTTCCTCTCTCTCTCTAGACTTTTCTTCAAATTCTCTCTCTAGACCCCCTCCGAAGCATTTTCGGAGTTTCTGAGAGTTTTCTAGAGCGTTTTTGAGCATTTTCGGCATTGTAACGAGCGGAGGGCTGCCAAAAAGCACCCTAATACTCAAAGAATTAATAGAAAAGCTTGCCTCGGAGGTTTTTTACTTTCTCTCTCTATCTTTTACTGGCTTATTTTAAAATTACATAATAGAAGTTAGGGCCATGTAGTCATAGTTTAAAATTCTGCAAAATAAAAGGGTAAAAGCATATTTTCACGGGTTATTTATTTAAGATAGTTGGCCTATCATAGGGAACTCGAAAGGGGCGTCGTAAAGGAACTAACACTTCCTTTACACGTAACTAACTCCCTTACCAAACTCTGGTTCTAATGACCAAAGTTGGTTTTTCGAAAACCAACGTCATTTCACTCATTTTCCGTTGTTTCCGGTAAAAACATCGGTGGCGACTCTAGATGAACCCTTCAAAAACTAGCTCTTGGGTTAGCCCGGTTATCGGACAACCCAAGAGCACCCTTTCGAAAACCTCGCCTCTAGGTTCAGCCCGATTTTCAGACAACCTAAAGGCGTTGTAACCACACCAATGAAAACGCGAAAATTGGAAAGTCGAAACCATCGCGTCGCTCCGACCGCCTCGTTTTGACGACGGCGACACACACAAAGGAAACGGTAAAGAAAGCAATAAAAGAGAGAGAGAATAAGGAAGGAACCTCCGAAGCAAGCTTTATATTAACCCTTCGAAACTTGAGGACATTTTTTGGCAGTCCCCGCACTCTACAAGCACGCTCCTCTCGCAAAAGAAAAGAAAGTCACTCTACCAAGGGTCGAATGTCTCAATAGGAGACTTCCTTAACCGATTTTTACTTTAAACGGAAATCGGAAAGCTAACTCAAACTCCAGAATAATGCTTAGAGTCACTCTAAAGTGCCAAAAGGCTTCCTAGAGAGTGGTAGGAGTGAAAAGGTGTGGATTTTCGAGGAATGGAGGCTCCTATTTATAGGGAACCACACCAGGAAAAAGTGGATGACCATCTGGACTAGGTGGACGGCCATACATGGCAAAAAGTGGCCATGGACGACTGTTCATGGGCAAAAGTTGCCATGGACAGTCATCCAAGCTAAGTGGACGATCGTCCATAGCCTTAAAGTTGGCATGGACGGCCGTCTGATTGTCCTGGACAACCATCTACTGTCTCCGGTGGATTTTCCGATTTTTATTGCCTCTAAAAACCCTTCATATCTTAAATGGAACCTAGAAAAAGCTACTAGGGACTTAATAAGTCTTGACCATCTTCGATACTGGAGATCTTTGGCTTTATTGGAGAGTCGGGCAAGATTTGGGGTTTACATTTCTCTTGTGGGTGCAGTTGTGGAGGAGATATCCCTGATTGATCCCACTTCTCTTCCATCATGACTTAGGGAGTTTTCTTTTCCCTCTCCTTCCTTACTTTTATTGCACTTGTCCAACTTCATTGGTGATTTGATTGCTTAACTTGATGTTATGCTACATTGGGACAATTTGTAGTTTAAGTGTGGGGAAGACTGTTCTTTGTTTAGGATTTTTAGTTTTCTTTGTATTTCAGGTTCATGTTTTGTGTACAGTTTGCATGCTTCTCTTTGATCTCTAGGTTTTGTTTAGGTTTTGAGAACTTTCTTTAGTCTTGGATTTGAGTTGCTTGATACTGTATGAATTGAAATCCTTGTTTTTTCTCTGCATGTTAAGTTAATTCTGATGTTTGAGAGGTTGAATTAAATGTAACAATTTACCCTTGTGTGAGGATTTGAGTCACTCTCTATTCTTTCTTGTGTGTTATGCCTCTTGATTGCTTGCATAGTAATCTTGTCTTGACTCTGATTGATACTGCTTGATTAACATGCATGTTTGGAGCTGATGAAGGCAATTTTTGTTCTGATTAACCTCTAGCCAAATGAGCTTACCTTGAATCAATTCCCTTGATAGCCCCTTTGAGCCTATGTTTCCCTTTACTTCTTTTGAAGCGCATTACAAGCCTTAAGTGAAAAACCCATGATTACCTTAACCTTAGGAAGTTTTGGAGCTTTGGAATTGTTTTGGGAATAATTGAATAAGTGTAGGGGCATGTTTTTATTTCATTGGATGATATACTAGCTAGTTGGTTCCTTATTGTACAATTTATGTAATTTCGTTCAAAAAAAAAAACCTTGAAATTTATAATGAAATTCAAAAGAAAGAAAAGTTGTTGTTGAGGCAAAGGAAATGAAGGAATTGGTATTAGAGGTCTTTGAGCATGCTCTGATGTTTATTTTTTACTTATTCCCCATTGCTCCTCTAGTTCCTAAGGTTCTTAGCTATGTATCCCATATGATATCCTCCACCTTATCCTTGGCCGCACTACAACCTGGAAAGACCTTTTGATCCTTTTATGCATGTGTATTTAGGTGTTGATTTCAGAGGCTTGCCAAGACTATCTGTTGTTTGCTTTCTATGAGTGCTTTAAGAGTATATATATACAGTAATCTAAACACTTGAGAGATATAGTAATATAATGCATATCGTGTGAGGTTCTATTTCTTTGATTCACCTCTTGAGCTAATTGATTTTCTTGCCATGTTTTGAATTATTGGATGATTTCCATAGGTATTTGGTTTCTTTGACCCTTTGAGTGATTGGATGTATCTATTCCTTTCATTCCCCAGGTTCTGTTCAGGAGCATGTAAATCTGTTTATGTTTAGGAGTATGTTTGCTTTTGATTTTGTTTCTTCCTTTTTGCATGAACCATTTTGATATCTCTAGATTTGTTTCCTCGCTCTACTTCATTTCATGATTCTGCCCAGGAGTGCAAAAGGCTGAGTCTGGGGAATTTGATGAGCCATTATTTTCTCGCACTTTCTTATCTTTCTGTACTTATCTTAACTGGTGCATTGTGCTTAATTGTCTATTATTAGTACATTTTCATTGATTGGGCTTCATTGGGCCATTATTCCGAATTTTGCTTAATTTAGCATTAATTGGTCTAATTATTTGTAGGTATTTTTGGTGAAGCAATTTTGGAGCTTGGACGTTAATCTTGAGATGAAGAGAGTTTCCACATCATTTCCACGTCATTTCTACATCATTTCCATGCCATTTCCACGTCATTTAAGTGATTGGGCCAACATTTGAGGCCAGAGTGGCATTTTTGTAATTCTAAACCCTAGAATGACATTTTTGTAATTATGGAGTGCTGAGATGAGGGGAATACGGGAGAGGGTTTCATTTTTAGGAGAAGGGGGTTTCTTCCAAACACTCATTCTCCATTTTTTCCGTTTGGGAAGCTCTCCATGGCGCCACCACTTAGGTTTTGCGTTTTCATTCTTGGATAGACTCCATTTTCATGTTTTCTTCTCATTTTCAGCTTGGAACAACTTGGTATTTGTATTTTGACGTTTGGAACAGTGCCCACTTGGGGTTTTTCGATTTTTCTGCATATTGGATCTTTGATGTTTCAATTTCTAGTTCTTTCATATATATGATGAAGTATTTTCGTTCATTTCTATATTTGCGGTTCATTTCTATGGCTAGCTAAACTTTGAGTATTTATTCCTTGAGGAGAATGTGATGAACCCTTGAGATTTTTGTGTTTTGAAGCGTTTCTGCCATGTCTAGTTTTGGTCTTCATCTAATTAACTTTGTGTTTGATGAAGGGATGACAAATTTGATGCATGTTTAATCTCATATTTGTGTTCTTGCATTTAAACAACCCCTGTTCATGCTTAATGGATGTGGGTTGCTACATGGTTGCTTAATCCGTGGCACCAAGGTTGAATGGTGTATGCTTGCTTAATGCATATTGGACTCGTTTTTAGTTTTCGCTTAGTTGTATAGTTTTGGGTTTCAAGATTGAACAGGGCATTCATTTTGGTAATCTATGATAGGTGGATTTACATTTGAATCAAGGAATCAATACGTTTTTAATCACTGCTTTTTGTCACTGTTGTTGTTTTGTAGAATTTAAATTGTGTCTATCTGTTTAATCTACAAACCAACCCCCCCCCCCATCATTGTTTTATCTGTTTGATGTGTGAATCTTTGATTGAAACTAATGGTCCTTGGGAGATGACCTAGGAGTCACTTCCTAGTACTGCATTTATTTGACCGAGTACGACACCGATCAACAAGATAAATACAAAACTGTCTTCATAGTACCATTTGGAAAATATGAGTGGAACGTAATGCCTATGGGCTTAAAAAACACGTCTTCTGAATTTCAAAAATAATGAATGATATATTAAACCCCTATTCTAAATTCGTTATCGTCTATATTGATGATGTATTAATATTTTTGGAATCAATCGAACAACATAAAAAACATTTAAGAATATTTAAAAATATTATAAAAGCAAATGGAATGGTAATATCACAAAGGAAAATAAAACTAGCCCAAGCACAAATAAGATTTTTAGGGCATGAAATAAATCAAGGATCTGTAACCCCCATTAAAAGAAGTATTGAATTCTCAGAAAAATTCCCTAATAAAATAAAAGGTAAACTTTAATTACAAATATTTCTAGGCTGCCTAAACTATGTATCAGATTTTATACCCAACATCAGAACATTGTGTAAACCCCTCTTTAATAGACTTGAGAAAAACCCCAAACCATGGACTTCAGATATGACCAAAATATTAATAGAGGTTAAAAGATTAGTTAAGTCCTTACCATGCCTAGGAATACCACATCCAGAAGCCAAGATAATAATAGAAACAGATGTTTCTGATTTAGGATATGGGAGAATACTAAAACAAAAGTTAGGAAATAACCCCGAACAAATAATAAGATACCACTCAGGAATATGGAATGATGCTCAAAAGAATTACAACACCATTAAAAAAGAAGTTTTAAGTATTGTTTTAAATATACAAAAATTTCAACATGATTTAATAAACACAATTTTTTTATTAAGAATTGATTGTAAATCTGCAAAAGAAGTTTTGGAAAAAGATGCAAAAAATATAGTTTCTAAACAAATATTTGCAAGATGGCAGAGTCTATTATCCTGTTTTGAATTTGAAATAGAATTTATTAAAGTAAAAGAAAATTTCATACCTGATTTTCTAACAAGAGAATTTTTGCAGGGCCACACCCATGGCAACCCCCTCAAAAAGCCCAGCTTCGGTTGAAAAAAAGTAAAATAGAAAAAGGCCCAAAGTCCTCTACTTTATCCTTAGATGACTTTGTCCCTTCATACTCTAAAACCATGGCCACTCGAAAACTCATCACCTCAATAACCACCCAACCTAATAGATTCACCATTCTAACACCACAAATCCCTTAACATCCTCCCATTGGAAAACCTCCAAAAATGGAATTTCATAATAAATAAGGATGCTAGAAAATTATCACCTTAGAAGAAGACTGGAATCCCGAAGATTTTTATGGAATACTCAGGAAACTAGCTCCTCCAAGATGGAATTAGATTCCTAAATTAAAAAAATTTGAAAAAAAATAAAAAGTTCTACCAATTTATTTTAATAGACACTGGATCTACAGAGATAACACCTATCCCTAATGAAAAAGATCACTCTATCATTAGTTATTCAAAACTACGAATTATTAAAATCCTCTCATACCAAGAATGGAACCAACATCCTTTCACTGAAAAGAGCTTTTCGAGGCTCTTTGACCCCCTTTCCTATAACTATTTTGATTACCAAGAAGCCTGGAATAAAATACTATTTGATGCCAACCCTAGACATTCATGGTATATCTGTTTCAAAAAATAATTACCCAACACCTTACCCAATTGGTTTGTCGATTGATTTCATCAAAAAGGACCAGTCCAATCTAGAATTCTAGAAAAAATTATGAAAATTTACCAAAAATATAAAAGTCTTACTCCTCATTACCCTCCACACTTAAGAATTATAAAATTTTGCTTAACTATGGGAATAAGCTGGTTTTTGCCCCCACATTCCCAAAATACATCAACACAAAGAAGAAAACCTACCCTAAAACTCTCTGCTTAAAAACAAAGGTTTTTTGGTGGAAAAAAATTGAAACCCAATATGTAGAAGAAAAATTTGAAAATTGGAAGAAAATGGGCCTTATTACACAAAAACGCCCAATTCAAAAAGAAATTTCATTCACAAAAGAAAAAGGAAAAGTCATCATAGATTTATCCAAAATCCCCTCATCAAAAGAAGAAAATGCCTAATTAAAATAGAAAATGCTTGAAGTATTATCCTTATTGTGGCTTAGATGAAGAAGAAAGTGAAGTCATCATCAATCTACAAGATGCCCAAGATCCCTATGAAGATGAAGAAGATATTGATTTTGCATAATTTTAGCAATCAACCCCAGAAGAGTTACAAAAGAAGATTATTGATATTATGCAATGAAAATCAAGAAAAGAAGAATTACAAAGGAATATTAATCAAATTATGAGAAAACTAGAAGACGCGGATCTTCACCAGCCCACCTTCTATAAAAACAGTATCCTAGTAAGCAGTTGGGTTTATTTGACCCTTTGTCCAACAAATGCTAAGGTCCCACACCTCAAAATAAAGTATCCAAGTAAGCAGTTGGACTTATCTGGTCTTTTGCCCAAAAGATACTTAGGTCCCACCTAGTTGAAAAATCAGTCAATTGTAAGGTGTGTCAAGATGTAATTATTGAGTCGGCCGTCAAAAGTAAGGTGTGCCACTTGTAAGGTCGAATATAGAATATTTAGTAACTTTGTCTATAAAAAGTAAAAAGAGATACAACTCTCTATAGCCTTAACTCTCTCTCCTTCAGTCAACTCTCTCGTATCCTAAATTTTCAGTCTTTCCTATCCTCAAATATCTTGAATATTTTGTAAGTCTTCTTTGAACATAGTGTAATGATATTATTTTATTCACATATTTCTTTATTTCTTTATTTTGTTCCTCTTTTATGTATGCACAACCACAAAATATATATATATATATATATATATATATATATAATTTATTTAAATATTTTAAAAAATAAAATTATAATAAATAAAAATTTTAAAGTAAATAATACTTTAAACCTAAGAATTGATTTATTATTATAACGAATGAAACCCATTTATCCTCGTTTTGTGTAATCAGAATAATTATACCTTTATTAAAATTATAATAAAAAAATGTTTAAGGAAATATATAAATTTATAAAGTTTATAAGTTTCATTATATCGAAAATATATTAAAAGTATGTCTATGTCATTTATATAAAATATAATATTTATTAATATAACTTGTTTGAACAGTGAATTACACATGTTACAGTGTTTTATGTAATTGAGAGGTTTGACAACTAAATTTATTCGTAAATAAAAAACATTGATAGTCCCATAAAAATAATTATAAAAATTATAAAAAACTATTTTTACCAAAAACAATATTATTAGAAAAAACAATTCATGATAAACGTCATCTTTTTTAATATTTCATTTAAATTTTATGAATGATATCATCATGTAATTATTTACAAGTTTAATTTGTATATTCTGTAGTAAAATAAAGGTATTGACAAGAAAATTATCAATATTAGAAAATGCTTTTATTTAATTATATATTTTATTTAGACTTGTTAATTAAAATTGTTTGTAAGGAAGATTAATTTAATTTAGATTTATATTTTACATTATTTAAACTATCCACCACTCTTACGTTCTTCTTATCCATGACCTTGAAATAAAAATGATGATCATGATTCATCCTTAAAAGGCATTGAGATTGACATGAGATGAGAGTTACGCATTGAATGGATTGAGACAATGTGGTATGAACAAGGAAACTTCTAAACAAGGCCCAACATATTTTTTCTTCCAATTTATGTTGTCCACATCTCCTTTTTCCAAATTTTTAAAAACCTTTTTCTATGTTGGTGCTTACCGCACCTCCCAAAACATAAGATTTAGATACGTATAAATAAATTTTGTACTTTCAAATTTCTATTAATCTTATTTATTCTTGTTTAGAGTAGGCGTGGCAAAGTATAATATATATGCCCATACATACCCTATTTTTTAGCACCTTTCTCTCTCCCATTCCTATTGTGACTCTCTTCTCTCTCCTCTCTCATCGCCTTTCTCTTTCTCTCTCTTTCAGATTTCTGTCTCTCTCATCTTTCTCTCTCCGGAAGGGCAAACCCTAAAGACCGTTTGCACCCACCAAGTAAGTTTTCTCTCTCCTATCTCCTCTTTCTCTCTCTTTCTTTCCGCTTTCTCTCTCTCCCTCTCTTTCCTTAAAAATTTGAATATGGGTCCTCCTTCTACCGTTGAGCTTCAGCCTCAATATAAATCATTTGTTGTGTGAATTTGTTTTACTTCGCCATTATTAAAAGCCAGATCTATGCCCAAATTTTGGAACCCTAAAATGCGAATTGGGGATCTGCACGCCGCGCTCCTCCTTGGTGTGTGTTCTGTATGGTTTATTGAAAAATGTAGAAATAGTAATGGAGGTCAGATCCTGGGGTTTTCGTTCTGCGGCGATTAGATCGAGCAAGTTCCGATTTTTGAACACAGAAGCGGTAAATCGGGATCTGTTTGAGCCTGATATGAGAATTTGGGTTTGGTAATCTCGGATGCTTTTAGATTTTGTTGAATTTGAGATTTTGTGTTGTTGGTATTTTCTCATTTTTCAATTAAATTGCATGCGTTGAAGTGGTTGATTGTGCTTATAGTTCACAGTATGTTGCGTTGTTTAAGATTTTAATGATGGGCATTGAAAGAATCGAGAGGCTTGTTTTGAAACTTTATGATCCTTTGTTTCCTGTTGTGTGTAGTTGTGATGGATGATGATGTGTTGAACATGCCCAATTGGGGTTATTATGAACCCTTCAGAGGGGGACATCTTGGTCTGCAGCTGATGCCTGGTATGACTGATCGAGACCCAAAGCCATATTTGCCTGGTCGTGATCCAGCTATGTTAATGGGTGCAAATGGAGCTTTTCACCCTCGAGATTGCGTTGTTTCCGAAGCACCAATGCAGTTAAACTATGTCAGAGATAATTGGATAAGCCAGAGGGATAGGTATTTCAATATGCAGCAGCCCACAAATCCTAATTATGTTGTTCTTCCAGAAACATCAGGAGCTCCCACCTTGCAAATTATACAACCACCCGATACATCAAGAGATGAGAAAGTGGATAAAATTGAAGAGTTAGTTGTCAAAAAGGAAGGTGGTCAGTCCAAGAAAAGGCAAACTAAGGGTGCTCTGACGACTCCGAAAGCTAAGAAACCTAGGAAACCAAAGGATAATAACAATGTTCCAGTTCAACGTGTGAAGCCACCGAAGAAGACTATGGAGCTTGTAATTAATGGAATTGATATGGACATTTCTGGTCTACCCATTCCAGTTTGTTCGTGTACTGGGAGTCCTCAGCAGTGTTATCGTTGGGGCTGTGGAGGTTGGCAATCGGCTTGTTGCACCACAAATGTGTCGATATATCCATTGCCAATGAGCATGAAAAGGCGTGGTGCTAGGATAGCTGGGAGGAAAATGAGCCAAGGTGCTTTTAAGAAGGTTTTAGAGAAGCTTGCGGCTGAAGGGTATAATTTTGCTAATCCGATAGATCTGAAGACTCATTGGGCTAGACATGGCACCAACAAGTTTGTCACTATCAGGTAGATAGGTGTTACTCAGGACCTGAGACACATGACAGTTGGTCTGTTTCACCTGTATATACACCTGTGTGGTCTTTCACGCAGATGTTGAGTTATTTGTTATCCAAGAATTTTCTGTTGTGGTACTTCTACCTAAAATTTGGATATTCCCGTTCTTTTGTTCTTTTTCCCTCTTCAGCTTTTATGTGATAAGGGACAACCATGTTATATGGCATCAACATTTATGTAGATGAGTTATAACTAGATAGACTAGTTTTGGATAATTCTCATTCACCTTTTAATTTAAATATGTCAAGATTTTTCAATGCTTTGAATTAACTTTTCTTTTTCCTTTGGTTTATTGGTTTTGTCAATTGCACATTGGCCTTGTTTCTTTGATTTAGCCCTTAATTTTTTTTTAGTTGGTGTAGGGTTCATTAGCAATCCTATAAATGGATGCTACATCAAATGTGCTTCATCAGGGGTTCCTAATCTTTCAATTGGAGTTCTGTTAGAACATGGTTTAACCTGACAATTCCTCTTAAGAGTCTTCAGGGTTTTAGATGTTGCACAATTGGGGGTAAGAGCCTATTTGTCGTCTATAATCACACCCTATATGATACCAATGAGATAAAACCTGGAACTCGTAGGATAGAGACCATATCAGTTTATATTGTCCATTGAATTAGACAATAGTCATTTAGTCTGTGTTTCTTCATGATTCTAGACCACATTACGGTCTTTTATCATCTGTTTCTCAGTGCTGTTCTGAATACTCTAGAGCTCTAGTGGGACTTAATGGAATGAAAAGGATGATCTTCCCCTAATCTTTTTCAGCGAATTTTTTGTACAGAAAAGCTGATTTTTTTTCATAGCATGTTGTACCCCCTACAAGGCCTTATTACATTTGGAAGGCAATAATCATGTCTTAGATGTCTTGTGATTCGATACCAATGATGATCTTTTTTTCTCTGGATTGAATGCCGATCGCTCCTTATTTAGTTAGCTCCCGTGACTCTTGTAGTGGCATTAAGTCAGTTATTATCGAATCAAAATGGGGAAGTTGGTCTTCATAGGTTGCCGTTCAAGTTATCATGAACAGGTTACCTTTATGTAGAAATAGTCAGAGATGGCAATAGTTAGCAATGTTAACCAAAAGTACAGATTTATTATGTAAATAGGGAAACCTACGATTATATTTAACCTCTTTGGCCCAAACCTAACTCTGCTGGCAAAGGAATGTTTTCTTTTGAGGACTTCAGTGGTTTACCAGGACGCAAAGGCATTTGACAAAAAACTTCAAGGGAAAAAGTAAAGTCGAAAGAAGATTCAGATACAGAAATGATAGGATAATTCCTGTTTTTGAGAGGGAGACGCAGTTTTGGTGAGTATAGTTTAAATCAAGAGTCGTTATCTAGTAGTTAATGAAAAGCAGTTTTAGGATAATAGTTATTTAATTAAGATATTTAGTTAAGACATTGTTTGATTTAGATGATATTTTATATTTCCACTCCTACTTTCTCTTGGAGTTTAATGTCTTAGAACATTGTCAATAAGATTCTCGTCTCAATCAATTGTATTCAGATTTTGTGCTTTTATCTCGTTGTTACACGTGATTGATTGTTCGTTCGGTGTTACCCCGATATTGTCCGTTTTCACAAAAGGAAATTTGTGATAAATTGAAAATAAGCAAACTTATTGATTAATTCTTTTTTATGATCTTGTATGTGGTGCCCCATTTATTTGTCCTATATATTATTACATCAATCATAAAAAAAGTTTCTTTAAAAAATAGAATATGTAATACAGGGTTACTTTTACTTAAGGTCCATTTGCACGAGAAGTCAGATGAAAAATAGGATAAATACCAATAGCCAGTGTACATTATAATGCTAGAGAGGGGCCTTTTTCGGAAATAAAAAAAAAGAAGTTGCATATCATTTGTCTTATTAGAAAAAGGTGAACCTTCGTTTAAAATTCTATATGCTTATGATTTTAAAAAGAGAAAAAACGTGTATATATCTCTTAGACTGTTTATACAAAGCTACACTACTAAATTTAAAATTCGTACATAATTCTAAAAGTAACATGATTTAAGCAGAAAGTTTATATCCGTTAAAATATTATTTTGGGTCAAATTTCAAAATATCTATATACTATATATAAGTTCTTCACCCTAGCAAAAATAAAATTCTAATTTGTATGTTTCTCGAACACGATATTTCTTCACTATTGGAGTTTTTTTTTAGTCATTTAAAAATAAAAAATAAATATAAAAAAGGAAAAGTTATGTTTGGTTAAAATTAATTTTTAAATATAATCAATTAAACAAAAAACCATAAAGATACAATTTTAGTCATTCTCCTTTTCAAACATCTCATCGTTTTATTGAACTATTTTAGTTTTTAGTCATTTTGAAAACGAAAAACCTGATGTTTGTTAAAAAAAGTTTTCAAACGTAATTATTTTTAAAAAATTAATAAATTTGTTTCATTTTTTAAAATAAGATGTTTTGAATTTTTTTTTCATAAAATTAGTTGTTTCTTTAAAAAATAGATATTTATGACGTAAAGGAACATAAATTTATTTTTATTTTCTCATTTAAAAAAATTAATTCCTAGACTATATAATATTAGAATTTTAAAACGTTATCATTTAAAAAAAACCAGCTTGTTTTTTTGCTGTCTAAAAATTCTCAGATTTTGATAAGTTATATTTCTTATTCAGTGAACTTAGTTGTAATCTTACCCTATGTCCCTTTTTAATGAATTCTTTTGTTTTGGATCTAAAATCTTCAGGTCAGTGTTCGAGATCCTGTTATTATGTCCATTAAATAACTTGATTCTCGCTATGTGGGATTTATGGTGATAGATCATAATTTGAGTGAGATTTTCGGAATCACACCCTAAGGAAGAAGATCATGTTGTGACTGAACTGTTAGATCGGTCATACAATGAGATAATTTATTTGGACACTATACAATCCCCCAAGCTCAAGTCATAGTCATTGATGCTCAAAATAAGTTAAATGAATGCATTATTATGTCATCATTCAGTTATGAGACAAGACCCTTCATTCGATCACTACATAACCCTCAACCTCAAGTCACAAACAATGAGGCTTAGGTAGGTTAATGATCGCATTATTATGTCATCGTTCGATTACAAGGCAAGACCCTTCATTCGAACATCACATAACTCCCCAATCTCAAGTTACAGACGATGAGGCTTAGGTAGGTCATTGACAACGGTATAATATTGAGTCACTCAGCTTGACTATTGTAATAATAATCAAAGTACGACCTCGAAGGGTCATCGTGTAGAGTCGTCTGACCTCAAAGAGTCTTTGTGTAGACCTCAAAGGATCATCGTGAAGTCATATCAGATCATGTCAAAATCTTAGAATGAACATGCATAATATCAAACTAAACTAAAATTGATAAACAATTATTCATGAATATAGTTTCAATGTTTCACATTCTAATGAATTCAAAACATAATAATTTTATTATATATAAATATTTAAGCGCATATCATATAACCTAATAATAATAATAATAATAATAATAATAATAATAATAATAATAAATGAATAAATAATAACAATAATAATAATAAAAAATAATAAATGATAATTAATAATAATGATAACAAATAATAACAATAATAATAATAATAATATTTTATTAATTCAAAATATTATTTTAGTAGTTTTACTTGTACTAAGTATTTTCACCCATCCATGTTGTCGAACAAATTTATGCGATGTACCCTTGCACATTTAAAGATTCGAATGCACCTAATGGAGGACCACAAGGGCATATTGGGCCTATCACTAAGGTCATGATCCGAAGGATAAAGGAGAATGAGGTGACACCACTAATACTCCTCTTATGAAGTTTAAATTGAACAAGGGCATATTGGGCCTATCACTAGGGCCATGGCCCGAAGGATAGAGGAGAATGAGGCGGTACCACTAATACTCCTCTTATGAAGTTTAAATTGAACACTTCAAAATAAAGTTGTATTGAATAAATCCTTCTCTTCCTTTTGTAGTGTCCCAAACATGCGTACACAAGCCAAGACGCACACCAAGCCCATGGAGTGCACCAAACCCAGACCAACCGAGTATAGGAGCACACCAAGGACGCCACATGACCAAGCTTCTTTGCCATCTTAGATGCACCTCAAAGAAGCTTTGGAGTATATAAACACTTGAGTAAACCTTCTCTTGTTCAATGTGGAACTTAGAAGAAAAAGACAACATAAAAGAGAAGTTATCATGGCCAAAGAAGGTGCAGCCAAAAGTGTAAGAATTAATGATTGAGTTCAAGAAGGGGGGGGTGAATTGAACTATGAGCCTTTATCCCTTTTAAAAAAAATGCTTTTCTTTTGGAAGAATGAATAATCTTTAATCAATCTTTTATTAGGCAGATTCAGTTTTTAACAAGGCAAGAGTATAAAATAGGAATGAAAAGAGAAAAGTGCAGAAATACAACACAAGAGTTTTTATATTGGATCACTATTTGCAAGAGCTACATCCAGTTCTTGACAAACTATCAAGTTCCATTAAAACCAAGTGAAGATACAAACCAGTAGATACAAATCAATATACTCCAAGATCTACCTTGCAACACCACAAGATAGACTCTTGAAAACCACCCAGCAACCAAACCTAGTTGTTGTAACCAGTGCAAAATCAAACACAATCTACACAATTAAAATTCGTACAAAGTATTGGAAAAGATAAACCTGGACAGTAGCTTTTGTAATACAAAAGTCCAGAAACAAATTTTCTAACATAGAACTTCCTCTCTTGAAGATCTCTCAACAATCTTGATCAAAGCGCCTTATGATATGAATGTGTATGAATGCTCAGAGACAAACAAGAATACCAGAGCTCAAAGATTGCTTTTAATTGATTTTCAAATTGTATATTTTAAAAGAGAAATCAAAACTGTATTTATAAAAAAAAATGATAAAAACTGATAGTTTTAATCGATTAAAATGATGCTTTAATCGATTGATTTCATTTAAAACTATTTTAATCGGTTAATTCAAGCTTTTAATAAATTAAAATTGCTAGAGGAAAAAATGGAAGTTCTCGGTTTTAACAGATTAAGAAACCTAAGGTACTCAAAAAATGAATTATGACTTAAAAAAATTTAATCTATTGATTTGTCAATTAATATATTAAAACCGTGAAACCCTTAACATAAAAAAAAACTATCAAGAACATTTCAATATGTTAATTTTACAACTTAATCGATTAAAATGACGATTACGTACATATACATTTCCTATTTTAAGTGTTTTTAATCGATTAAAACTACTTTTTAACAAATTAAAAAAAATTGTTCTTTCAAAGCTTAAAGGTTGCTTTTTTTTATGAAGTATGATAAATTCTATGATATGCAACAATTATAGACTCTATCATAAGATATATTTACAAGTATCAAGAGATTAAATTTTGAACCTATAACCTAACTACTCACACACACATACACACAGCGGAATACAATGATACTTCATATGTCTTCATCAAATTCAACAAGTGTTTCAATCTCCCCCTATTTGATGGAGACAAATATCCACTGTTCCTGCATAAAAGCAAATAGCATACATATGTTTGTGATGTGTGTGTAGTGACAAAGCTATATCACTCTTCTCCCTGTATTTGACTTCATAAAAATTCACATACAGTCCACAGATTCCATTCAGGTACCCAAAAGACAAAACAAACAACAACAACAAAATTATGCAAGTAAAATAAAGCTGACAAGAGGATATTTCACTCATCACCATCCCAGGGACCTTGATTGAATTGGAGGTCTCCAATTCTGTTGTAGATATCATCCAGCTGATTGTCAATATGCTAGAATCTGGCAATTGAATCCTCATAAAGTCGATGCTGGCGAGCTTGCATAGCATATGTCATCTCCATGTGGCGCCTTTTATTGGTTTAAATTTCATTCATCTGGCGCAACATAGTCCTTTCAAACTGTGAAAGAGGGGTGTCACGATCAGGTGGAGCCACATATGGAATCATGTCTAATGGAGACTACTGAGCCAAACTTCTTCCATGGGATCTGCTTGACTTGGTTCAATGGCACTTGGAGCACCAGTGTCCTCTTATTCTTCCTCTTCTTCTTCTGTATCGTCATCCTCTTGATCTCTCCCAGCTTCCTCTTTTGAGATCTAGTCACCATTAATCTTCAGGAACCCCATTTTATGAAAAATTGAATTGTTAATCTCATTTGTGGAGCGTACAACTTCAGAAAGTTCCCCTTCTAGATCAACACCAAAGTGAGTGAGAAATTTAGAAATTAAAAGCATAGGGATACCTAAAGTCACTTAACCTCTTTGCTTTGAGCATATGGTCTTTGACAACAAATACCCAGTTCACTCTGATTCTGTGGTGGATACAGTACATGAAAACCAGGTCACCTTCATTCAGCAGCGCATGATTGCTCCCCTTAGGAGTAAGCTGCCAGGCCACTATGAATGCAAGCAACCCTTCTTCAAGTTTAAGCTTCCCAGCATTGAAGGAACTCACAGGGTCGTGCTTATTCTTCAGGAAGGAACGAAAATATTGCACTTTATTGAACTCTTCTACAACAGTAGTGTATCCTTTAGAGACTTTGACCCCTTCATTCTTGAGGCTAGCGACATTGTTCCAGATAGTGGGAGTAACCTCAATGTCCACTCCTTTGACTTGAGATTTAAGAGTGGAACCTTCAAAGGACAAGTTATTAAAGAAAACTTTGATGAGGTCAGGATAGATTCTACCGTTGAGTTCCAAGAAGCTCTGAAGTTTCTGGTGTTGCAGTAGTTTTCGTAACCCTCTAAATCCTTCAGCATCCAACCAAGAGAATTTCAGCATTTTGGGGATATTGATCTGTTTCCTACTCATTTCATGATTGAACAAGCCCATTTTCTCTTGGTTCCCATTGAACCATGTTTCAATGAGTCCTCCTCCTGATATTTCTTGAGTAGCAGCTGAGGATTCACCTCTGTTGGACTTCTTTCTTCCAGATTTGGAGCGCTTGAACATGGTGATTGAGAGACGAACCAAATACAGTAACAAGAGAGTTTTACCTTGCAAAGAGTGAACACAAGGTTTTCGAACAACTAGCGAATGATCCAAAATAAGAGAAATGAAAGGATTCTAACTCTTGAGCAACTTAGAATAGTCAAATTTGTTGTGTAGTGAGTTACCTCAGCTTGTTCCCTGCGTCAGAAACAGAAAAGAAACAGTGGGTGTAGAATTTTAGTCCTTTACCTGTATCAGTTAAAATATTTTAACTGATATTGACCAGTCAAAAATCTCTTCACTTTTTGACCTCCAATCACAAGTGGCCAGCGTGAATAATTGATGTAATTGGATAGGTATCACATTTAAGAAGGTAGTTGAAATAGTAAAAAGATTTTGTAGTGTAAATGCAATTAATTCAACCTGCAGTAAACAATCAGAACCAGACAATACTAACCCCAGAAAATTAATTGATTGTTTTACCATATAATCGATTAATTTCACTTAATGTGATAAAAGCATATATCAAAAGCAAAATGAATCGATTAAATCAAAAATTTAATCGATTAATTCAAAAGAAAGAAATACAGAGAAAAAAAATTAATGAGATAAACCGATTAAAAGCATATTTAATCGATTAATCTAGCAGTGATTCAAGAACAGATAATGAAAACCAGAAAATTAACAGATTATTTTCGCAAGTTTAATCGATTAAAAAAAACTCAGTTTGAAGATATTTCAAGTTTTTCAGAAAACGAATCGATTAAACATAATATTAATCTATTAAAAAAAAGAACTAGAATGGAGAAGCAATTATACAATACTAGATAGATCCAGAATTCCTAATTCAATTCTAAGCATATTAAGTCTATCTTTAGGCAGTGGTTTGGTAAACAGGTCAACCAATTGTTTATTAGTATCAATGAATAAAACTTCACAATCACCCCTAGAAACATGATCTCTAATAAAGTGATGTATAATTTCAATATGCTTAGTCTTAAAATGTTGAATAGGATTTTTAGTCAGATTGATTGCGCTAGTATAATCACAAACCAAAGGTATCGACTTGAGAAGCACTCCATAATCCTTTAATTATTGTTTGAGATAGATACTCTGGGCACAAAAGCTCCCAACTGCAATATATTCAACTTCTGCAGTTGAAAGAGCCACATATGCTTGTTTTTTGCTGTGCCATGATATGAGGCTGCTCCCCAGCAAGTGACATGTACCAGAAGTACTCTTCCTATTCAATCTACAACCTGCAAAGTCAGAATCAGAAAATCGAACAAGTTTAAGAGAAGTACCTTCAGGATATCATAGTCCAACATTGATGGTTCCTTTAAGATACTTGAGAATCCTTTTAGCAATAGTGAAGTGAGATTCCTTTGGATTTTCCTGGAATCTAGCACAAAGGCAAACACTTAACATAATGTCAGGTCTACTAGTTGTGAGGTATAGAAGAGATCCAATCAAACCTCTATATTTAGTTTGATCAACATATTTCCCCTTTTCATATGCATCTATACAACAATTAGTAGACATGGGAGTAAATGATTCTTTGCAATTATACATATCAAATTTCTTCAATAGCTCATTACAGTATTTAGATTGATTTAGGAAAATACCATTTTTTTTAATTGCTTAACTTGGAGACCAAGGAAGAAATTCAGTTCTCCCATCATAGACATCTCAAATTCGCTTTGTATTTCTTTAACAAATTTATTACACAAGGCATTATTAGTAGAACAAAAAATAATATCATCAACATAAACCTACACCAGAATAATATCATATCCATATTTCTTAATGAATAAAGTTTTATCAATTTCACCTTGATTGTATCCTTGATCAATTCATAATCTCTGATTAATTCATGCTTCCTTGCCCTTTTCACATTAGAGGTACCTTTGTGAGTAACTTCTAGAATCTTCCACATTTCTTTGGTAGAGGCGCAATGAGAAGCCCTGAAAAACTCATCAAGATTTAGGACAGATGTAATAATGTTCTTAGCAGTATAGTCATATTAAACTCTCCTATTTTCTACATCAGTTAAGTCATCCCAATCTTTTTCAACAATTTTACCATCTACTTTATGAGTTGGTTTGTAAGGACCATTAACAATTGTATCCCAAATACCCCTATCAAGAGATTCAATAAATATTTTCATTCTAACCTTCCAGAAGGGATAATTCACACCACAAAATAAAAGAGGTCAGTTGATGGAAGCTCCTTCAGCAAAAGTCATATTTCCCTCAGTCATTTAAACTTTCTTGGACCGAATTATTGAGTAACTTACAAGAACCATCTCTTGATACCAATTGTAAGAATTAATGATTGAGTTCAAGAGGGGGGTGGTGAATTGCACTATGAACCTTTATCCCTTTTTAAAAAAAAAATCATTTTCCTTTGGAAGAATGAATAATCTTTTATTAAGCAGATTCAGTTTTTAACAAGGCAAGAGTATAAAACAGGAATGAAAAGAGAAAAGTGCAGAAATACAACACAAGAGTTTTTATACTGGTTCAATTTTTCCAAGAGCTACATCCAGTTCTTGACAAACCTATCAAGTTCCACTAAAACCAAGTGAAGATACAAACCAGTAGATACAAACCAATATACTCCAAGATCTACCTTGCAACACTACAAGATAGACTCTTGAAAACCACCCAGCAACCAAACCATAGTTTTTTTAACCAATGCATAATCAAACACAATCTACACAATAAAAATCGTACAGAGTATTGGAAAAGATAAACCTGGACAGTAGCTTTTGTAATACAGAAGTCCATAAACAAATTTTCTAACACAGAACTTCCTCTCTTGAAGATCTTTCAACAATCTTGAGCAAAGCGCCTTATGATATGAATGTGTATGAATGCTCAAAGATTACTTTTAATCGATTTTCAAATTGTATATTTTAAAAGAGAAATCAAAATTGCATTTAGAGAGAAAAAGGGAAAAATTAACAGTTTTAATCGATTAAAATGATGTTTTAATCGATTGATTTCATTTAAAAATATTTTAATTCAAGCTTTTAATCGATTAAAACTGCTAGAGGAAAAAATGGTAGTTCTCGGTTTTAACATATTAAAACTCATTTTAACAAATTAAAAAGACCTGAGGTACTCAAAACATAAATTATGACTTAGAACAATTTAATCTGTTGATTTGTCAATTAATAGATTAAAACTGTGAAACCCTTAACAAAAAACAAAAACAATCAAGAACATTTCAATCTTTTGATTTTACGACTTAATCGATTAAAATGACGATTGTACATATGCATTTCCTATTTTAAGTGTTTGTAATCGATTAAAACTACTTTTTAACAGATAAAAAAATTGTTCTTTCAAAGCTTAAAGGTTGATTTTTTTATGAAGTATGATAAATTCTATGATATGCAGTAGTTATAAGTGTTATCACGAGATATATTTACAAGTATCAAGAGATTAAATTTTGAACCTATAACCTAAGTACTAACACACACATACACACATAAGCGGAATACAATGGTACTTCATATGTCTTCATCAAATTCAACAAGTGCTTCAAAAAGTCACTCGGCCAAGCCACCATGGTGACCACACCAAGTTCGTGGTCAAGAGCCATTCACACAGTCAAGGCTGCACCAACACAAGTGCTTGTAACCCATTGTGTTCAATGTGGTATATAAACTCTTAGGGAGGCATAGAAAAGAAGAACGTGGGACTTCTAGAGCCCATTTTCGGTACCTCACATAAGAGTAGAATAAGTCTCACATCTCTAAATACTTGAAGTGGATGAGAGGGGAAACACTATAAATATAACGACTTGTGTAGCTTCTTTGACACATTTGAATGAAATTCATGCTTAGTGTGGGGAACTTGCAATTTTGCTTGTACCTCGTTATGGCTTGACTTCAAGTGTCCTTTGGAGATTTTCTTCTCCTTGTCTCCTAAACAAGGAACCTTCCTTGGAGAAACTGGTGCCAAGTCTTCTTTTTAGACTTGGGAACAATTTTCGGTCATTTGAGAGTTTGAGGTGAGGACTTGGGTGTCTCTTTGGTGGAAGAAGGAGATTATTTTCATCAATTTGGTATCATGAGCTAGGCATGGAGGTCTTCAAGAGATAAGTACCTTCATCTTTCCTTCTTCTTGTCTTTGAATTTTAGGTCATGTATGATATTGCTTGAGTCTTTAATTGAGTTATATGTCCTCGGTCATGGAGTCTTTAATTGTTTTCTTGTAATTGATTCATTGCTTAGTTGCTTTATTAAATCAATTGTATGTCTAGAAATTTTCTTTAATATGTTGTACGAGTAGCCATAGAATTTTGTTTACTTAGCTTTCAATTTTATAATCTTCCATGTTGTATTAGATAGTCATAGTAAGTCCTTATATGTTCATAATTTCATAGAAGTTGTCCCACATCTGTTAGATAAACAAAAATTTTGTTGAAGAAAAATGAAACTGAGTTTATCATAGGAACCAAACCAATTATGTGTATGTATGATTTATACATTTGAGTATTCTTTTGCTATTAGATCATTGGCAAAATTCTAAACATAAAAATTCTTGTCCAAACCGAGACTAGTCTAGATTTATTTTGAATTTTGCAAGTTGAATCAATTGTTGATAATATGTCATGACAATATTGGGACTTATGTGAAAATAATACCATGCAATTTGAATTGAAATTGAATTAGTGAAAAAAAGAGGCTATGTCTCATAAGAACAAAAACAATTGAAATTGTGAAGTTGAAAAGAAAAGAAATTAAAAGAGAAAAGTCGAGACTGAGTCAAAATAAAATTTGAAAGATATATTTGCAACTCTTGATTAAGTCCCACACTCTTCAAGAGAATAGTGGAATTGAAAATTGCATGTATTAAAAGAGGCTAAGGGAGTGTATAATTCGATCAAGCTTAAATTAGGCCTCTAAGTGATTCAACTTAAGTTTTTTTATTTTTGTAAGTCATTCTAGATCCATTCTTAGATTTATTTTGAGTGCCTTCTTTTAAAATTTGTCAAACTTTCTTGCTTGTTTTTTTTTTTGGATTTCTTAACTTTTGTCAAAAAATGAATCTAATCATTTGAGTGTGTCCATTCCTTGTGTAAGTTTTTCTTGTGTTTTGATTATTTGCATCTCAAAGCTCTTAAGACAAGATAACCGTTGTGTTTTTTCCTTGTTCTCTTAGAAGCTCATTTCTTCTTCAAGGTAGCATCTTAGGTGTTGTTAAGAAGAAAGGAGAAGGTTGTCTTTGAAGGAGCTTAGAAGCCAAAGTCAGATACAAGAAGAGTGTAAACACATACCGGAAAGGAGCCTTCAAGTTGTGACACAAAGTTTTCCAAATCCGTCACAAAACCAAATAGCCGCGAACCATTTCTATCACAAAAGACTTATTATAGCAAATTTCAGTCACTGATCTCCTTTGTTAATTTTTGTCATGGATTTGTCTTGTTGTAGTTTTTCTTTGTACTTTAAATTTTCTTGGGTGTCTTGGGAAAATGTCTTTAGTACAATCCCATCTCCCACTTTAAACATTGTAATATTACACGCTTTAATCTTGTGAAAATGTTTCAAGAGGCTCATTAAGTGTCACTTGGACTTTCATCCTAGGGTTCGTCTAGTTTACTTTGTGTTAAACTTTTGCACTTAGAATTTAATTTTTTGTGGCAAAAATCTAGGTGAGTCTCTAACGAGTAGTTGACCTTCCTTTGGTCTTAGGGGTCCGACACACACACACACTTGAAAACTTCTTTTGTGAAAACCTTTGTTACTTCATTTTGTAAAAACAATTTTCTCAAATCTTTGTGAAAAACTTTCTTGAACAAAATGAGTGTCCATTCTCATGCACAATCAAGTCATTTTAGCGTGAGTGCGAGTTACCATAGATCTAGGGAACATGATTTGGTTAGAGAAGAAAAAATTGAAGAAAAAGATGAAGAAATAAGGGCTATGTTGGCCCAATTACTAGAAGATAAAAACAAAAATAAAAAAGTGAGGGTTCTAGGAGAAGAAATGAACAACATGAAGAACCCCACTCCCATTTAGAAAACTATAGTAGTCATCATGATGGTGATTACTATCAACCATCTCCACCTAGGCGTCACAGACCTAGGATGGAATCTCCTAGGGAACCTAAGGTCGACCTTCCTCCCTTTCACGGTAAGGACAATGTGGAAGAATATCTGGATTGAGAGATTAAGGTCGAACAATTATTTGAGTGTCACAAAATACATGAGGAAAGAAGGGTGCCCATTGATAATCACATTTTGATACATATGTCTTTATTTTTTTTTAGCAAAATTGAGTCTTATTAGTATTATATTTTAGTGTGTTAGTTTAGATTTGTGTTAGGTAGCCATTTAGGATTTAATTGTAAAATCTTGTAAATTTCCGCAATAAAATTCTGCTTTGACATTGATTCTTGTACAGGTAATATCTAGAACTATACAACTCGGAATTGGACAAACTTGGTGTCCCTGGAAAGATAAGATGGATATATACAACTTCTCTGTTTAAGGTAAAACCCAGTTCGGACTTCTTAAGGCCCAAACATTCACCACAAATTCTCGGTCCTGTGCAGGATTCTACATATTTTCCTGTTCTATATTGTTTTAGTTTATTAGTTGTTAAACAAACTCATCAGTGGGTTAGCCCATCAGTTTAGGCCCAATTAACATGTCTATAAACTTCTGTAGCTTACATTCAAAAAGGAGGTTCTTTTTATGCCATTTTTTTTAGAATTTAGAATATAGATTACAAAACTTTCCCTCAACTCTTTTTTTTTTTTTTTACTTTTCATCTTCCCTTTCTTTTCTTCTCTCTTGATAAAAATTCAAATATTGTTTGCATTAGTTTAACATCATCGATTGAAATGGAGAACTAAAACGTTACACCGATTCAAGAAAAGCAAAACGCATAAAATAGGTATAAATTTGAATTCATCTCTTGCTTTGAATTGTTGGTGTTTCGCGATTGTGAATGCATGGTTGAATACAAAATATTTTCGAATTAATTGAACAACATATTGGATTCAATACGGTAATGGATTCATAGAATGCAATTGCATTTTTCGTTCCTAATTCGAAAATAGGTTGTAATTGGATTCGGTTTAATTGAGGTTGTTGCGGATTTGTGATTCTTGAATTGGATTTTCATTAGTTGTGATTCAATTTTGCTGCTATTATAATTTTTTGCATACAAACTATTTGATAAAATTCCCCCCAATTCTTTTATTAGCTTGTGATAATTCAACAAAATACAATTGGTTTATGTCCTTGTGATTCGACCTAGGTTAATCCCACTATTTTGCAAAATAATCTTGAGAACCTAGTATTGTTTGATAATGCCTCGACAACCCTATCACCCATGACAACCCTTAGCTTTCAAGGACATGCTATGTATTGGTGGACCTTTCCTAGTACGAGATAGGAGAATATACAATGATTCCCAAGTTAGGTATTGGAATGAACTCTAAAGTGCCCTTAGGAAGAGACATGTACGCTCTTACTATGATAGGGAGTTGATGGACAAGCTCCAACTACTCCAACAAAAAAATATGACCACAGAGGAGTATAGGCAAAGGATGGAGTTATTAATGATGAGGGTTGGGATAAGGGAAGAACCACAAATTACTCTTGCTAGGTTCCAAAGTGGCCTTAACCTAGAAATAAGGGACCAAGTGAAGTTACTAACCTATCAAGATCTTAATGAATTAGTACAATTGTGCATTAGGGTAGAACAACAAGGGATGAGCTTAAGAGGGAGGGTTCCACCTTCAAACCCAAATTTGAAAGGCCACTTGATAGTAAAATAGAAAAAGAAAAATAAAAAGAAAAAGAAAAAGAAAATTATAAAAAATATGAAAAGGAAAAACAATCTCTAAAGAGAAAAGGACCAGGGATATCCAGTGTTTTCGATGTCTTGGTCGAGGACATTATGCTTCTGAGTGTCCTAATAAGAAAATCATGTTAATGAAAGACCAAGAAATCGTAAGCCAAGATAAGGCCCAATCTTCAGTCAGTGAAGAGGAATCCTCTAACTCTCAGGAGGAGGTGCTCCTTTTAAAGGTGATTTATTAATGATAAGGCGACTTCTGGAGAATTAACCCATTGAATTAGAACAATCACAAAGAGAGAACATATTCCACACTAGATGTAAAGTTTTTGAAAACACCTGCTCTTTAATTAGTGGCTCTTGTTGTAGTTCAAGGGTTGTTGAAAAATTAGCCTTAACTACTGTTCCCCATCCAAAACCTTATAAACTTCAGTGGATAAAAGATGATGGAGGAATAATAGTTGATAAACAAGTAAATATTCCAATCCCCATAGGGAAATATATAGATAAAATTTTATGTGACATAGTTCCTATGGAAGTTGGACATATTTTACTTGGAAGGCCCTAACAATTTGATAAGAAAACTTTCCATGATGGTCTTACTAATAACATAAGTTTCATTCACAAGGGACATAATATAATATTGTGTCCTCTTACACCTCAACAGGTAAGAGAGGATCAAATAAAAATGAAAAAAAAAGTTGATGAAGAGAGAAAAGGAATAAAAAAAGAGTGATAAGATAATAAATGGTTATGCCAAAACAGGGCAAGAGAAGAAAAAGGGATTGGAAGTTGGTGTCTCTTCCAATTTAGTTGTTCACAAAAACATTTTTTAAAACAAAATAAATAAAAATCTTCTGAATGAACAACCTTTTTTCCTTCTTCAATGCAAGGAGACACTTGCTGCCAGAAGTCAAGAACTTGATTATCTACCACAAGGGGTACAAAAGATTCTAAAAGAATTTGATGATCTATTTCTCAAAGAAGTGCCCCCAAGGGCTTCCACCTCTTAGAGGAATATAACATTAGGTATATTTAGTGCCTGGGGCAAGCCAGCCAAATAGGCCTGCCTACAGAGCAAACCTCCAAGAAACTCAAGAAATAGAAAATCAAGTTAGTGACTTACTGAAGAAGGGCTAGGTACAAAAGAACCTTAGTCCTTATGCTACCCAGTGTTGTTAGTCCCTAAGAAAGCTGGAACATGGAGAATGTGTGTCGATTGTATGGTTATCAACAACATCACTGTAAAATATAGACATCTCATACCTAGGCTAGATGATATGTTGAATGAAATGCATGGGGCTAACATATTTTCCAAAATTGTTCTTAAAAGTGGATATCACCAAATAAGAATTAAAGAGGGAGATGAATGGAAAACCGCTTTTAAGACCGAATTTGGACTATATGAGTGGTTAGTCATGCCTTTTGGCATGACCAACGCCCCTAGCACCTTCATGATATAATGAACCATGTCCTTAGGGATTGTAGACCCCTAATTTTACCCGGCCTCTCAAAATAAAGGCTAGGGAAACTTCACACGAAAATAAAGTTCACCCGGCTTCATATCAAAAACCGAGAAAGACCTCCCGCAACAAGACGGGGTTCACCCATCCACACAATAAAGATTAAGGAGACTTCCTACACGAAGATAAAGCTCGCCCGGAATCTTAATAAAGGCCAAGAAGACTACCTATATGAAGATAAAGCTTCAACGAACATCTATCGGCATCAATCTACGTTCGAAAAAGGAAAGGAAAGCTTCCCGGGGGTCCTAGAACGCGAAAACAGGCCAAGACAGGTTGGGACAGCCGTCCCAAACATCAAAAGACAAGTGAGACGCACGTCTCACCTTTGGGACGCATGTCCCAAGCCCCAAAATTCAAGTGGGACGGCCGTCCCAACCCAAACTGGTCGTCCCACTCTCACCCCAGCTTGGCCCAGTGCAAAACGCGCAGTTGGGACGGCCGTCCCAACCCAGACGGCTGTCCCAGATTTCCAGGCAGTGAAATCTATAAATAGGAGCCTCATTTGTCATTCTCCACACCCCAGACAACTCCAAGACTTGTCTTCTTCTCTCCCTCCTTCGAATGATCTCTCTGATTGCCTTTAATAGGTAACAATCAGTTAAGGAATTTGTATTCCGGCATTCGATTCTTCTGGAAAATTTTAGTCGAGTTGAGTTTATTCGAGAGGAGAGTCGTTGTAGAGTGAAGGATTGCCGCAAAGCGTCCTCTCGTATAAAAGACTTATAATATAAAGCTTGCTTCGGAGGTTCTTCTCAATTCTCTTCCCTTTTATTGCTTTATTTACTCGCTTTCGTATGCAATGTAGATAAAACCATGTAGATAGCCATATTTAAATACCGTACGAATAAAATAGGGTAATAGCGTAATTTCTTGTAATCTTTACTTAAATGAATTAATCCGTCATAGGGAACCCGAAAGGGGCGTTGTGGGGTGCTAATACCTTCCCCACACGTAACTAACTCCCTTACCCGACTACGGTTATAATGGTCAAGTTTGGTTTTTATTAAAATCAATGCCTTTCTCTCCTTTTCCAATGTTTATGGTCAAAACATTGGTGGCGACTCCAAAAGAACCCTTTTCGAAAACCTTGCTTCTATTAGAGGATAGTTCGATGTTGAGCGCCTCGGAAGCAATGAACATATTTTTAACAAAAACGCGAGTCTCAACCATCTTTTCGCGACCGCTCGCATTAACGTTCGAGATGTCCCAGGACGTCGGAACGGACGGCGGCGACAGATGGCGACTCCACTGGGGAAGCTAGAGAGTTGATCCCATTTAGTGACGGATAAATTCAAACTAAGTAAAGATTTGAAATTATGCCTTTACCCTTTTCTGTATTTTTATTGTATGGCTTTAATAACCGCTCGTATGATTACTTCGCAAATTGTTTGAAATATAAACCGCACACAAAAACCCTTGCACACAACAATCCCTCTATACTCGGGGACAAGAGTGAATACCTATAGGGAGTGGGTGGCAGATACGACCGGCTTGTTGGCACACGGGGCTACAACCGTTGTCAGAAACCACCAACTCAAGGTGATAACTCTCTTCTTTTGGTCTAAGGATGTCGACACAGAGTTCCGTGCATGACCCGAGGACTGAGAGATTGAGAGGTCCCTATAATGGGGGCACCTTGGGGACCTTTGGCCTTGGTGAGAACAGTGTAGAACCACCTAAACCAAGCACGTTTCTGCAGGAAAACCCTACCTCGTGATTAAATAAGCGTGGCTCTGCTCGTGGATGTATGAATTGTGTGTGCATACGTTTGCTGCATTTGTATTGATGTATTAGCATAGGGTAATCATACAACAAACAAAAAAATGAAAAACCCTAAAAATCACAAAAAGTGATAAGATAAAAGACCTTTATCTCGGACAGTCTTCAGTTAAGCTAGCCTGGTTTCAGGTTCTTTGTAAGCTAAGTAGCCACGTTGACCGACAGAAGAGATAAAGGGTCATAAAAAATATAAAAAAACAACTTTAAACCAATAAAACTTTTTTTATAATAAAAGATTCTTGGCAAAGTCGTATCATTCATACCACATCATCCAATAAGTGGCAAAATTAAGAGAGAAAATAAATGCACTAAGAAAGGTATGCATAAACATCATCATAATAAAATCTCTCATACATAAACACATTCATTCCAAGATACACCAATCATTTAAAAAGCTATAATAAAAATTGTTAAAATCATTTAGAAAGTGGCTGGTCTTCTGTCCGTCCTCACTCGTGCTCAGAAAGTCAAGAAGATGGAACATCTGGAGGAACAAAATCGAAAGCTCACTACTGAGCTTAATACGCTAAAAGAACAAATGGCACAGATGTTAGAAATGATGCGTCAGCAGAATCTCCATAAAGAGGGTCCTCAAAGTGGACAAGCCTCTCACCAAGAAGAAGAGGAGGGACCCAATGATGAACAAGCCCAATCTGATACAAGGGCAGTGCATATTCATGCACCAGAAGTATCAAAACAACAGCTGACTGCCCTTGAAGAGCGATTGAGAGCCATGGAGGGGCATAATTTTGATGTTAAAGAGGCAGCTGATATGTGCCTCGTCAAAAATATCCAATTCCCTAACAAGTTCAAAACTCCGGACTTCCCAAAATACATGGGACTAACTTGCCCTAAAAGCCATCTTACGATGTACTACCGTAAGATGGCTGCATATGCTGAAAATGAGAAGCTCCTGATCCATTGCTTTCAGGAGAGCTTAGTTGAATCAACCCTAAACTGGTATATGCAACTACAAGGGGGGCAAGTCCAATCCTGGAGACATCTGGCAGATGCTTTTCTTCGTCGCTATAAATACAATATTGATCTGATCCCTGAAAGAGCATATCTACAACTACTAAGCAAGAAAAACAATGAATCTTTTAAGACATATGCTCAAAGATGGAGGGAATTGGCAGCACAAGTGGAACCTCCTCTGTCTGACAAGGAAACTACATCCATGTTCATCAATTCTCTGACTGGTCCCTATTACGACAAAATGATAGGGAACACATCAACACTCTTTGCGGATGTAGTCATTATAGGAGAAAGAGTAGAGCAAGGTCTGAAAAGTGGAAGAATTGCACAACAAACCTCCTCCAATTCCTCTACTCAAAACTTTAAAAAGAACTTTGGAAAGAAGAAGGAAGGAGACGTGAATGCTATCAACTTCGCCACTCCTTCGTCCTCCTCACGCGAGACCAAGTCACGCAGGCCGGAAAGGAAGTTCACCCCAATACCCACTTCCTATGGAAGCCTCGCTGCTAAAATTGTTGGATGCCAAACTCCTAGTGCGCGTCCCTCCCAAGAAAATGGAGCCACCATATCCAGTAATGGTATAAGCCAAATGAAAAATGCAATTATCATTCAGACGCTCCGGGACATTCTGTAGATAACTGTATGGCCTTAAAGCATAAGGTCCAAGATTTAATAGACGCAGGATGGATTACTTTCGATGCGTCAACTCCAAAAGTGGATGACCAGCCCTTATCAAAGCCTGAATGAAAGACGGGATAAGGAAGACCAGCAATTTAGGGCTCATCATTTTTACCATCTCTAAAAAAAATGTAATAAAAAATATATAAAAATATATCGAAAAGCTTCCGATGTACTCCTCGTGATCCCTGCCCATGATCACGAGATTTTTTGTTAATGAGGACTTTGTAAATATTTTCTTTCTATCAATACAATGAGGAATTTTTTTCATAATATTCATATTCTCTGTTATTCTTTTCCCTCTTACACATTTAATAAAGAAATCTAAAACAAAGCATAACCATAACAGTCATGTCTGTGATTGAAAACTCCCTGGAAGATCTGAAAGCTAAAGACGAATGGATTGAGTCGAGACAGTGAGGAGGGGACCATTTCCCGGACATGCAAAGACTGCTAGAAAAAGAAGCTCAATCAATACAGCCCCATCGGAAAAAAGCTGAGGCCATCAATTTGGGACAAGAAGATAATAAGAAAGAAGTAAATATTGGAACCCAAATTAACGATGATGTCGGGGAAAAACTAATACAATTACTAAGAGAGTATGTGGATGTGTTTGCATGGTCCTACCATGATATGCCCGGAATCGATAAAAGTATAGTGGAGCACAGATTACCGCTAAAAGAGGGATTTCGGCCAGTTAAGCAGAAACTCAGAAGAGTAAAGCCAGAATGGTCCTTAAAAATTAAGGAAGAAGTAGAAAAGCAGTTGGATGCCAATTTCCTAATTGTTTCAAAATACCCTGAATGGTTGGCAAACATCGTGCCAGTTGTAAAGAAAAATGGAAAAATCAGAGTATGCGTAGATTACCTGGACTTAAACCGTGCAAGTCCAAAAGATGATTTTCCATTACACATATCGATATGTTGGTAGATCACACTGCTACAAATACTCTCTATTCTTTCATGGATGGATATGCAGGGTATAACCAAATTAAATTGGTCGTTGAAGATAGGGAAAAAACTTCCTTCATTACACCGTGGGGTACATTCTGTTATAGAGTAATGCCTTTTGGACTTAAGAATGCAGGGGCTACTTATCAAAGGGCTATGGTTACATTATTTCATGATATGATCCACAAAGAAATCGAAGTATATGTGGATGACATGATCGCTAAATCCAAAAACGAAATAGATCACCTCCAATACTTAAAGAAGTTATTCAATCAGCTTCGAAAATACCAGATTAAGCTCAATCCGGCTAAATGCACATTCGGAGTATGATCAGGAAAACTCCTTGGGTTTATTGTCAGTAAAAGAGGAATTGAGGTAGACCCTGATAAAACAAAGGCAATCGTAGAAATGCCCCCTGATCGATGTCGTACTCGGTTAAATAATTAAAACAGATAAATGTAGTACTAGGAAGCTTTCCTAGGTCGTCTCCCAAAGACCACAAATTTCTATCAAAGTTTATCAATTTTTAGTAACTAAAAATTAAAAAGGGAGTTTTTCAAAATTAAAATATTAGATGAAACAAAACAAAAATAGATTATAAAAATGCGGATTAAAAACAGATTAAAATGCAATTGATTTTCTGATTCTAATGCAGCGTCACTTATCCTAGATTACGAAATTAATTCGAAATTAACCGACTAAGCGAAGATAAATACCAAATTATATTCTAATCCAAAATTAATCAACTAAGCGAAGATTAATCTCAAATTAGCTTTAACCCTTGTTCTAATATGAAATTAACCAACTAAGCGAAGATTAATCCCAAATTTTCCTTAACCCTTATTCCAACATGAAATTAACCAACTAAGCGAAGATTAACCCCAAATTATCCTTATACAATTAAGCATTGCATACATCACATAATCTCATATCTAACACAGAATTAAGCAAATTGTGATATAAGTTTCAGTTTATTAAGCATAAACAGATTATAATTCAATACTGAGATTAGAAGATGAAGAGTTAAGAGAACAAACAAAATGAAATTGAAGAACAAAACCTCAAAGATCTACTTGCATTCTTCTCAGAAAATCAATACAAAGATTTAGCTATCCATGGAAAGTTGAAAACACAATAGAAGAAACATAATTAAAATCGAAACAAGAATTTAAAAATAATGACAGAAGAGTAAACAAACTTGAATATAAATTGCAGAAGATGAAAGACGGAAGTGTGGTGGCTACCTAGTCCTTGTGTGTTGTCCCCTTTTCGTGTGATGTGCCTCTCTTATATAAATAACCCTAACCCTAATCTTAATCGAGGTTTGGGCTCAACTAGTCCATGAAACACATCATAAATTGGCTTCAGTGCAGGTCCATGAACTTCAAACACGTGCAGTATTTTCAATACTTATCCAAATTAAGCAATTTTGGTCTCCAACAAAAGCCCTTTTGAGCTAGCTTTAAAACGCCACCGTTTCTACCATTTTCGGAGCTCTAATGAATTTAGGAGACTTAAATTACTGAAGCATGTCCATTGGGCCGGCCAAGTGCGCTTGACCCGTTTTGGATAATTTATGTAAAATCCAATTTAGCTCCGAATTGAATGATTTTGGATCCTGTGGAAAGCTCAATGTGTATAGTTTATAATTATTTTAGAATTATGTTATTTGGAGATCTGTAGAAAAAATGATAAATAAAACAATAAACTAATGTCATTACCCGTATAAAATAAAATATGACATTTGGCCCAATTTTTCAAATCCAAAATTACTTTAAACTGTCCTAAAATTAATAATGAGTAAAAATTAGATCAATTAGATTCAAATTAATTAAAATCTAAATTATTGGCCCAATGAAGCCCAATCAATGAAAATGCACTAATAATAGACAATTAAACACAATGCACCAATTAAGATAAGTATATAAAGATAAGAAAATGCGGGAAAATAATGACTCATCAAATTCCCCCACACTTAGCCTTTTGCACTCCCGGGAAAAATCAAGAAGCAAAGCAAGGAGTAATTCCAAAGACATCGAAGAGAGTGACATAACAAAAAGGAGCAAGAACAAGAAGACACACAAAACACAAACAAATTGACACAATCCTTAATGAATCCTGGGAAAAGAAAGGAGTAGACAACATCCTACACACAAAGAGTCGGAGGAACCAGATACTCATGGAAATCATCCAAGCATTTCAAAACCTGGCAAGAGGTCAATCAGGTCAAAAGGTGAATCAAAGTGACAAAACCTCACAAGATGCACTCGTATCTCTCATGTGTTTAGGCTACTGTATACTCTCAAAATACTCAAGAAAAGCAAACAACGAGATAGACTTGGCAAGCCTCTAAACTCAACACCCAACGCACATGCATAAAAAGATCAAAAGGTCTTTTTAGGTTGTAATGGGGGTAGGGACAAGGTAGAGGATATCATATAGGATAAGTAGCTGTGAACCAGAGGAACTAGAGGAGCAATGGGGAATAAGTCAAAAATAAGCACAAGATGCATGCCCAAAAACCTCTAATATCAAACCTCCACTACTGCCTTTACCTCAACCACAACTTTCCTTTCTTTCTTTTTTTTGTTTTTTTTTTTTTTTTTAAGAAAGGAAAACACAAAGACTATATAGCAGAGATAACCAACTAGCCAATACATCATCCAATGAAATACAAAATGCACCCCCACACTTATTCAATAACTTATTCCCAAAACAATTCCAAAGCTCCAAAAATCCCTAAGGTTAAGGTAATCATGGTTTTTCACTTAAGGCTTTTAATGAGCTTCAAAAGAAATAAAGGGAAACATAGGCTCAAAGGGGCTATCAAAGGAATTAATTCAAGGTAGGCTCATTTGGCTAGAGGCTAATCAGAACAAAAATGCCTTAATCATCTCCAAACATGCATGTGAATCAAGAAGTATCAATCAGAGTCAAGCCAAGGCTACTGCGCAAGCAATCAAGAGGCATAACACTCAAGAAAGAAAGGTAGTGGCTCAATTCCTCACAAAGGGTAAGATTGTCGCCTTCAATTCAGCCTCTCAAACATCGTAACCAATTTGACAAGCAGAGAAAAACAGGGATTTCAATCCAAAAAGCATAAAGCAACTCCTATCTAAGAGTGAAGAAAGTGCCCAAAACCTAAACAAAACCCAGAGATCCAAAAGAAACATGCAAATTGTACACAAAACACGAACCTGAAACACAAAGAAAACTAAAAATCCTAAACAAAGAAAATAAAGAACAGTCTCCCCCACACTTAAACTACAAATTGTCCCAATGTAGCATAACATCAAATCAAGCAATCAAATCACCAATTGGACAAGTGCAGTAAAAGTAAAGAGAAGGAAAAAGAGAACTCCCTAAGTCATGGTGGAAGGTAAGTGGGATCAATCAGGGATATCTCCTCCACAACTACATCCACTAGAGAAGGATTGCTGAGGAATGGTTTTAGTCGATGACCATTAACCTTGAAGCTATTTTCTGTGGATTCACTTTTAATTTCAACTGCACCATAAGGATAAACATTAGTAACAATAAAAGGTCCAATCCACTTTGAACGCAACTTACCACCCATGAGACCCAATCTGGAATTGTACAATAGCACTTGCTGACCAACAAAGAACTCCTTCCTAGCTATGGAGCTATCATGAAATCTCTTAGTTTTCTCTTTGTAGAACATGGAGTTCTCATAAGCTTCCAAACGGATCTCATCCAATTCATTTATCTGTAGCTTCCTCTCCTCTCCAGCTTCATCAAGTGAGAAGTTGCATGATTTCACAGCCCAATATGCTCGGTGCTCTATCTCCACTGGTAGGTGGCATGGTTTACCAAAGACAACCCGATAGGGAGACATCCCTATAGGTGCCTTGTAAGCCGTCCTATACGCCCAAAGAGCATCCTCCAATTTGTTGCTCCAATCCTTTCTGTTAGGCTGGACAATCTTCTCTAAAATCCTCTTGATTTCCCTGTTTGAGATTTCAGCTTGCCCATTAGTTTGGGGGTGGTAAGGTGTAGAGATTTTGTGAACAACCCCATACTTCTTGAGCAAGGCTTGCATGGACCTGTTACAGAAATGGGTGCCTTGATCACTAACAATGGCTCTGGGTACTCCAAATCTGCAAAAGATGTTAGATCTAACAAAATCCACAACAACCCGAGCATCATTAGTCCTGGTGGCTTTGGCTTCCACCCATTTTGAAACATAATCAACGGCAAGGAGAATATAATAAAAACCAAAAGACAACAGGGAAGGGACCCATGAAATCGATACCCCGGACATCAAACACCTCACAAAACAACATGGGTTGTTGGGGCATCTCGCTGTCTCCATGTAAGGGACCCTCCTGCTCTCCGACACCTGCTCACAAGTGCTGCAAATTCTCAACGCATCCTTGAAGATGGTGGGCCAATAGAAACCACAGTCAAGCACCTTGCGAGCTGTCCTCTGAATGTCAAGATGACCACCGGTTGCGGAAGAATGACAAAATTGCAGGACCGAGTCAATCTCATGGTCCGGAATGCATCTCCTGGTAACCCGATCACCGCACAACTTCCACAAATACGGGTCATCCCAAATATAATACTTAGCATCGCTCTTAAGTTTATCACATTGAGCTCTGGATGCTAAGGGAGGAAAAACGAAGCTACAAGATAATTAACAATGTTTGCAAACCAAGGTGTTGGAAAAGAAGCGAAAGTGCAAACAAACCCTCGTCGGGAAAGTCATCCCGGATTGGTGAAGCATCATCAGCACACCTCTCTATTCTGCTCAAATGGTCTGCGACCAAATTTTGTGCTCCACTCCTATCATGGATTTCCAAATCAAATTCTTGGAGCCGGAGCATCCACCTAATCAATCGAGGCTTTGACTCAGCCTTCTTTAGTAGGTATTTCAAAGCTGCATGATCAGTGAACACAATAACACGAGAACCAAGCAAATATGATCTGAATTTATCAAGAGCAAACACAATGGCAAGAAGCTCTTTCTCGGTGGTGGTATAGTTTGCTTGGGCAGCATCTAAAGTCCTGGAAGCATAATATATTACCCGAAGCAGCTTATCAACTCTCCGTGTTAGGACAGCCCCCAATGCATAATTAGATGCATCACACATCAACTCAAATGGGACTGTCCGAGTCAGGTGCCTGGATGATAGGAGTGGTGGTCAATGCTTCCTTGAGGCGATCAAATGCCTTTTTGCACTCGTCATCAAAATCAAATTCAATATCTTTCGAAGCGGATTTGATAGTGGAAGGGCCTTCTTACCGAAGTCTCTAATGAACCGCTCGTAGAAACCTGCATGGCCAAGAAAAGATCGAACCTCTCGCACGCAAGAGGGGTAAGGCAATTGTGAAATAACAGAGATTTTTGCAGGATCCACTTCTATGCCCTTACTAGAAATGATATGCCCTAAAACTATACCCTGTTCTACCATGAAGTGACATTTTTCAAAATTCAGAACAAGATTAGTTTCAATGCATCTATTAAGCACTCTATCCAAATTATCTAAGCATGCATCAAACGAGGATCCATACACAAGTGAAATCATCCATAAACACCTCTATACAATTTTCAAGGAAATCCGAAAAGATACTAAGCATACATCGCTGGAAGGTACCGGGGCATTGCATAGGCCAAAAGGCATTCTCCTATAGGCAAAAGTGCCAAAGGGGCAGGTGAATGTGGTTTTCTCTTGATCCTCGGGAGCAATATGGATCCGAAAATAACCAGAGAAACCATCCGGAAAGCAAGTAATGAGATTTACCCGCCGGACGCTCAAGCATCCGGGTCAATGAAAGGCAGTGGAAAATGGTCCTTCCGTGTTGCCTCGATTGAGCCTTCGGTAGTAGATACAAACCCTCCAACTGTTTTGTATTCCGGTGGGAATGAGCTCATCCCTCTCATTCTTCACAACGAGTGAGGCCTCGTCTTCTTTGGGACAACCCGGACTCGGACTCACCCACCGACTATCCGATATAGGATAGATGATCCAAGCCTCGAAGAAGCTTGGTCACCTCCTTCTTCACAACATCCAAAATCACGGGGTTGAGTCGTCTCGTGGTCGTCTCACCGGTTTGGCTCCATCCTCCAATAATATCCTATGCATGCATGTGGATGGGCCGATACCGTAAATGTCCGCTGTGGTCCAGATCGATGGCTTTCTTATGCCTTTTCGAACATGCAACAATTTCTCCTCTTGAACAACATCAAGGGAGGTGGAAATGATCACTCGGAAACTTCTCATCATCCTCCAAATAAGCGTACTTGAGGTTTTCTGGTAAAGTCTTTAGTTCCGGAGTGGGTGCTAGCCGAACGAAGGAACTAGAGAGGGAAGAAGAATGGGTTCCACAACCTGTACCTCAACCTCGCAAGTCGATTCATGTATACTTCTTGCAACATGGTTAGTGCATTCTGACTCTAAAGAACTTATATCCATAGGAGGTACAACACCCAAAACATCGGACATATGATCAGATTTAAATTCAGAATATAACTCAAGATTAGAATGAAGATCAATGTCAATATCAAAATCAGATTCGGATTCGGTGCATGCAAAAGAAGTATATAGATCAGAAAGAAAACAATGTTTCCTAGCATGTAAGGAATGAAAATCGAAACATACTCATCAATAACATCATCAATGATCTCAACACGAAAAACAGAATGACACTCGGATGGATGTTTCATGGCATCCAAAATATTAAAATGGACAATAATATCACCAAATTCCATGGACAATGTACCATCATACACATCAATCTTGGTTCGGGCTGTTTTAAAAAATGGTCTCGCCTAAAATGATTGGGACAGATCCATGGGAGAATCCCTCCTCCATATCAAGCACATAGAAATCAGCAGGAAAAATGAGTTCACCAACCCGAACTAAGACATCCTCAATGAAACCCGTAGGGTGGGCTACACTCCTATTTGCCAGTTGTATCACCACACCCGTAGGTTGCGGAGGTCCAAGAGATAAAGAATTAAAAATGGACAAAGGCATAACATTAATTGAAGCACCCAAATCAAGCATGGCATTCTCAAATTTATTATTGCCAATAATACAAGGTATGCGAGAATGTACACTGGTCCTTACATTTCTCGGGAATGTAAGGAACAGATTTACCTATCAAAGCAGACACATTTCTGCCCATACCGATTATCTCACTCGCCCTTCATCTTCCTCTTGTGGGTGCACAGCTCCTTCGAGAATTTAGCATATCCGGGAATTTGCTTGATGGCATCAAGCGAGGTATGTTCACCTCAACTTTTCCGAAGGTCTCCGGAATCTCTTTATCGACCTCGTCCATCTTTTTGCTTGGAATTGCTTTGGGAGGGAATGGAAGAGGGATATGAGGTTGTTGCAGTTCAGAACTGGGGCTGGAAGAAGGTCCATCTATATGCAATTTTTGACTACCAACTAGTTGCTCAGGTGCAGGAACTGAGGCAGCTACAAATAAGGGTGGAGGTGTTGTAGTGGGTATGTCAATCTGTTTCCTTGACCTCAATGTGATGGCACTCACATTCTTAGGATTAACCACAGTCTGTGCAGGGAGCTTGTCCGAATTTTGATTTTGCAATTGATTCACAGCAGTAGCTAGTTGACCAATCTGGTTGGTTAAACTCTGAATGGAGGCATCATTTTTCCGTTGGTACCGTATGTTCATCTCGACCATTTGTTTGACCAATTCCTCTAATGAAGGTGAAGAAGGTTGAGGAACTGGTGCTTCATTTTGCTGCCTCCGATATTGTTGTTGCATTGGTGGAGGCACATAAGGTCTGCTTGGACCAGCAGAATTCGAAATGGTGGTGGTGGCAAAGGATTCTCGGTGTTGTTGGTGTTGCCGATTGGACCATCTCGGATTTGGGTGATTCCTCCACCCTGGATTGTATCTATTGCTTGAGAGGTCAGAATTATGTTGTTGGTTCGGAGCCCTATTATTGAAAATGTTTGTCTGCATAAGCTTGTGGAGCTCCGGAACCCGTAGACTCATGCAATAATTGGCAGCGAATCGGTGGGATGCTCAATTGAAGTACAAATGCCACAAACCCTTGCGGGTGGTGCGGGTCTCCGATTTGCGAGCAAGTTGGGAGACTAGGGTGGTGAGGGCATCAATCTTACTTTCTAGCTTCTTCTCCACTAAATCTCGATGAACCCACATCATGTACACCCCTAAGGACTATGGCATCACTCCTCATGTTAAATTGCTGGGAATTGGATGCCATCTTCTCAATTAAATCTCTAGCGGCAGCAGGTGTCATGTCTCCTAAAGCTCCTCCACTAGCCGCATCTATCATACTCCTATCCATTGTGTTCATCCCCTCATAAAAGTACTGTAGTAGTAGCCGTTCCGATATTTGGTGGTGAGGGCAACTTGCACAAAGTCTCTTGAACCTCTCCCAATACTCGTATAAGCTCTCTCCCATCTCGTTGCTCGATACCCGATATATCCTTCCCGATGGCAGTGGTCCCGGAAGCGAGGGAAAAATTTATCTAGAAAGACTCTCTTCAGATCATCCCAGCTCGTTATGGAACCAGGAGCTAAGTAGTACAACCAGTCTTTGGCAAGATCCTCCAAAGAGAAAGGAAAAGCCTTCGGGTATATGTGATCTTCGGGAACATTTTGTGGCTTCATGGTGGAGCAGACTATATGGAACTCCTTGAGATGCTTGTGTGGATCCTCACCGCACGACCATGAAACTTGAGCAACAAATGGATTAGTCCAGTTTTAAGCACAAATGGTACATCCTCTTCGGGGTATTGGATACATAAATTTGCATAAGTGAAATCAAGTGCAGCCATCTCCCCGAGAGTCCTCTCACGAGGTCCAATAGGTTGATCACCCATGTTATTAGTTTGGAAATTATCGAAGAAGGTATATTAGGTGCAGTACTATCACTATGACTATCTAATGGTTCAGACTCAAGAGATGAATTCCTAGAATGTCTAACTAATCTATGAAAGGTTCTATCTATCTCGGGATCAAAAGGTTGTAAAAGGTCGGGATTGCTCCTAGTCATGCACTATATTCAACAATTCATGTATTTCCCAAGAGTTAAAAAAAATTCCTAAAAAAATCAGTTGTTTATCTGGAAAGACAACGGTAGACCGTGAATAAGTACACCGGGTAGGTTCCCGGGAAAGAGAGGTGGGTCACTAATGGACACGCTTAAATACCAAATCTTTCCTAGCCAGAACCCTCCTAGACATGCACTCTCACACTACCAAGCTATATCCAGAGTTTTCTATGAGAATGGAAATTATAAAAAAATTTTTTTTTTTTTTATAAAGCTAGAAAAACAAATTAGGGATGAAATTGTTTTTTTTTTTTTTTTGAATTATTATTTATAATTTTTTTTTATATTTTTTTTTTATATTTTTTTTTTGTTATTTTTTTTTTTTTAACCCAAAAGAGTTTTAGAACATAGTGAGCTATCAAAATAGTATTAAGAGAAGTAAGAATTTTAAATTAAATAGAAAATCAAATAAAATATTCAATTAACTGAAAATCAAATAAAATATCCAAATAACTGAAAATCAAATATTAAATAACTAAAAATCAAATAAAATATTTAAATAACTAAAAATCAAATAAAATATCTAAATAACAGCAAATCAAATAAAATATTCAAATAACAACAAATCAAATAGAATATTAAATAACTAACAATCAAATAAAATATTTAAATAACTGAAAATCAAATAAAATATTCAATTAACTGAAAATCAAATAAAATATCCTAATAATAGCAAATCAAATAAAATATTCAAATAACTGAAAATCAAATAAAATATTTAAATAACTAAAAATAAAATAACTAACAATCAAATAAAATATTTAAATAACTGAAAATCAAATAAAATATTCAATTAACTGAAAATCAAATAAAATATCCTAATAATAGCAAATCAAATAAAATATTCAAATAACTGAAAATCAAATAAAATATTTAAATAACTAAAAATAAAATAAAATATCTAAATAACAGCAAATCAAATAAAATATTCAAATAACAGCAAATCAAATAAAATATTTAAATAACTAACAAATCAAATAAAATATAAAAAAAAATGAAAATCAAATAAAATATTTAAATAAAATAAAATAAAAACAAAAAAATGAAAACAGAAACAGAAAATAAAAATTGAAAACCTAGACAAAAATCTTGGTCCCCGACAGCAGCGCCAAATTTGATCGATGTCGTACTCGGTCAAATAATTAAAACAGATAAATGTAGTACTAGGAAGCTTTCCTAGGTCGTCTCCCAAAGACCACAAATTTCTATCAAAGTTTATCAATTTTTAGTAACTAAAAATTAAAAGGGGAGTTTTTCAAAATTAAAATATTAGATGAAACAAAACAAAAATAGATTATAAAAATGCGGATTAAAAACAGATTAAAATGCAATTGATTTTCTGATTCTAATGCAGCGTCACTTATCCTAGATTACGAAATTAATTCGAAATTAACCGACTAAGCGAAGATAAATCCCAAATTATATTCTAATCCAAAATTAATCAACTAAGCGAAGATTAATCTCAAATTAGCTTTAACCCTTGTTCTAATATGAAATTAACCAACTAAGCGAAGATTAATCCCAAATTTTCCTTAACCCTTATTCCAACATGAAATTAACCAACTAAGCGAAGATTAACCCCAAATTATCCTTATACAATTAAGCATTGCATACATCACATAATCTCATATCTAACACAGAATTAAGCAAACTGTGATATAAGTTTCAGTTTATTAAGCATAAACAGATTATAATTCAATACTGAGATTAGAAGATGAAGAGTTAAGAGAACAAACAAAATGAAATTGAAGAACAAAACCTCAAAGATCTACTTGCATTCTTCTCAGAAAATCAATACAAAGATTTAGCTATCCATGGAAAGTTGAAAACACAATAGAAGAAACATAATTAAAATCGAAACAAGAATTTAAAAATAATGACAGAAGAGTAAACAAACTTGAATATAAATTGCAGAAGATGAAAGACGGAAGTGTGGTGGCTACCTAGTCCTTGTGTGTTGTCCCCTTTTCGTGTGATGTGCCTCTCTTATATAAATAACCCTAACCCTAATCTTAATCGAGGTTTGGGCTCAACTAGTCCATGAAACACATCATAAATTGGCTTCAGTGCAGGTCCATGAACTTCAAACACGTGCAGTATTTTCAATACTTATCCAAATTAAGCAATTTTGGTCTCCAACAAAAGCCCTTTTGAGCTAGCTTTAAAACGCCACCGTTTCTACCATTTTCGGAGCTCTAATGAATTTAGGAGACTTAAATTACTGAAGCATGTCCATTGGGCCGGCCAGGTGCGCTTGACCCGTTTTGGATAATTTATGTAAAATCCAATTTAGCTCCGAATTGAATGATTTTGGATCCTGTGGAAAGCTCAATGTGTATAGTTTATAATTATTTTAGAATTATGTTATTTGGAGATCTGTAGAAAAAATGATAAATAAAACAATAAACTAATGTCATTACCCGTATAAAATAAAATATGACATTTGACCCAATTTTTCAAATCCAAAATTACTTTAAACTGTCCTAAAATTAATAATGAGTAAAAATTAGATCAATTAGATTCAAATTAATTAAAATCTAAATTATTGGCCCAATGAAGCCCAATCAATGAAAATGCACTAATAATAGACAATTAAACACAATGCACCAATTAAGATAAGTATATAAAGATAAGAAAATGCGGGAAAATAATGACTCATCACCCCCACCAAGAACAGAAAAAGAAGTCAGAGGGTTCTTGGGCCGAATAAACTACATCGCACGGTTCATTGCGCAATTAACGGACAAATGTACGCCCATCTTCAAGTTATTGCGTAAAAACCAACCGAAAGTTTGGAATGATGAATGTCAACAAGCTTTCGAAAAAATCAAAATGTGCCTAACCAATCCCCCAGTATTGGTACCACCTGTGGAAGGAAAGCCCCTGATTCTTTACCTGTCAGTACTCGACGAGTCCATGGGATGTGTGCTCGGTCAGCAAGATGATATGGGTAAAAAAGAACAAGCCATATATTACCTCAGTAAGAAATTTCTAAACTATGAGACCCGTTATACACCACTTGAAAAAACATGTTGTGCATTGGTGTGGGCAACTCAACATCTTCGACAATATATGGTCAGACATACAACTTGGTTGATTTCCAAAATGGACCCAATGAAATACCTGTTTGAAAAACCCGTCTTGACCGGAAGGATAGCTAGGTGGCAAGTACTCCTCTCAGAATTTGACATTGTTCATGTCACTCAGAAAGCTATCAAAGGTAGTCCTTTAGCAGACTACCTGGCACATGGGCCAACTAACAAATATCAATCCCTCCAAGATGATTTTCCAGATGAGCATATAATGCACATCCAACACGAAGAACTTGAAAATGATGAGTGGATCATGTTTTTCGATGGAGCTTCGAACTTAATGGGACATGGGATCAGAGCTATTTTAATATCTCCTAAAAGGAATTATATCCCAGTAACAGCCAGATTAAACTTTGATTGCACGAACAATATGGCAGAATACGAAGCCTGTGCTCTAGGTATTCAAGCAGCCCTGGATCATGGGGTGACTAAACTCAAAGTATTCGGTGACTCATCCCTTGTTATTTACCAGCTCAAGGGCGAATGGGAAACTAGAAATTCCAAGTTAATCCCTTATCTGGAGCATATCCGTAATATGACTTCAAAAATGAGAAACATCAGTTTCGAGTACATCCCTCGGGAAGATAACCAGATTGCAGATGCACTGGCAACATTATCATCCATGTTCGCATTAGGACAAGAACATGAGATGCCCATCATCCAAGTCAAAAGGCACGATAAACAAGCCTTTTGTATGACGGTGGACAGTGAAAAAGATAGAATCCCTTGGTATCAGGACATATGGCGATACCTGACAAAGGGCGAATACCCCGAGGGAATCAGTGACAATGACAAAAGGATCATTCGGAAAAGGGCCATAGGGTTTATGTTAATAGGAGAAACCCTCTATAAAAGGAATTTTGATTCCACTTTGTTAAGGTGTGTAAATCTTGAAGAAGCACAGAAATTGATTAAAGAAATACATGAGGGAACCTTCGGGACTCATGCACCAGGGCATATCATGGCTAGGAAAATCCTCAGGGCAGGATACTTTTGGTCCACAATGGAAAAGGACTGTCATCAGTATGCTAGAAAATGTCACAAATGTCAAGTACATGCAGACAATGTACATGTCCCACCGGCACCTCTCAATGTTATGGCTATCCCTTGGCCATTTGATATGTGGGGCATGGATGTTATTGGACCTATTGAACCTAAGGCATCCAATGGTCATCGATTCATTCTAGTGGCTATCGATTACTTCACTAAGTGGGTAGAAGCTGCATCTTATGCACATGTGACTAAAAAGGTAGTGGTCACCTTTGTTAAGAAGAATATCATATGTCGATATGGCATCCCGCATCGTCTCATTACCGATAACGGGTCCAATCTAAATAACAAGATGATGGAAGAACTATGTCAAGATTTCAAAATTCAACACCATAATTATTCTCCTTATCGGCCCAAAATGAATGGTGCAGTAGAAGCAGCTAATAAAAACATCAAGAAGATTGTTCAAAAGATGGTTAAAACCTATAGGGATTGGCATGAAATGTTACCTTTTGCTCTTCATGGTTATCGAACATTTGTACGAACCTCGATAGGAGCTACTCCATTCTCCCTCGTATATGGAATGGAGGTCGTATTGCCAATAGAGGTCGAAATACCTTCCTTGCGAATCATAACGGAAGCAAAACTAACAGAAGCCGAATGGGTTCAAAATCGATACGACCAATTAAACCTTATTGACGAAAAGCGGCTGAATGCTATATGTCATGGACAAGCCTATCAAAAGAAGATAAAAAAGGCTTATGATAAAAAGGTCCACCCTCATACTTATCAAGAAGGTGATCTAGTTATAAAGAAACTGCTTCCGGCCCAGAAGGATAAAATTGGTAAATGGGTCGCAAATTACGAAGGACCCTTTGTGGTCAAAAGAGCTTTCTCAGGAGGAGCACTTATCCTCACCAATATGGACGGAGAGGAACTTCGACACCCAATCAATTCTGATGCGATGAAGAAGTATTATGCTTGAAGACATTGCTCAAGACCCGTCAGGAATGAAAACCCGCAAAGGGCATCCCTGGGCAAAAGATAGGGTCCATATTCCTCGCTAGGATACGTCCTAGGCAAAAAGAAGAGGTAAAAAAAAAGTAAATAATAAAAAAAAAGAAACTAAGAGCAATGGTTACTTTAGTCGAAAACCGAAAAGGCGGCTAAAGTAACATTCTTCCAGAAGCAAGCAGTCTGCATAGTCTTCACTCTGAGCTCAGGCATCTCAACTGAAGCAATTAGGAGAACTGGGGGGCAGATATCATAGACATGACTGTTCAAGCCTATACAGTACAGCCAACCCTGACTACCCATTCTTCTAAATATCTCTTGAAATCCTTCTGTAAAAGAAATAAACTTTTGCTCATTTATCAATAAAATTCCCTTTCATTTCCTTTCTCTTGACCAAATATTATGGAAATGCCTTTTTATTGATAAATCATAAATATGTGCAAAGACTTTTTAATCAAAAATCAAACATGCATCTAAAAAAGGGAAGCATATAAAAATAATAAGAAAATAACAAATGCCTCGCTAGGATATTTTTAGGTAAAAATCGAGGTAGCCTGCTAGATCGGAAATCCCAAAAGAACGGTCTAGGCAAAGGATAAGGCAAAAGCCCCCTAAAATATTCTAGGCAAAAATTAAGGCAGCCTGCTAAATCGAAAACCCGTAAAGGGCGGTCTAGGCAAAAGATAGGGCTAAAACCAAAAGATAAATAAAAGATGTGCCCATCATCATGGTCATAAAGGAGGGATCCATCGGCGTATTCCTAAGAAGCCAACAGGAGAAGGCCAGTTACTCTCTAAATGCATCGAAAATAAATAAACAAATAGATTGCATTTAGGTCATCCATATACAAAATAGTTGCATAATACGACTTTGTCAAAATCAAGAAAAAATATTTTTTCAAAAAAAAAAAAAGAATAATAAACCCGCACATAAGGAGGCTAGTCTCCATACTTGTGATTGAAAACAGGAGGCGCCTGAATCCAATCTACATATGAACATCAAAATCGCGAAGGGCAAAATCAAAATTATCTTCAGCAAAATAAGGAGCTTCAAGGAAACTAGTTCCAACCATCAACCTTCTACACCAATAAAAGAAGGAGAAGAAAAGCCAATGGAAAAGGCTTGATCATCCTCAAGAGGATCCTTGCCTATTCAAAGGCAGAAAAATACTCCCTGACTCAACACCACCACATGAGTCGTCAAACATAAATCACTTGGAGCTGCAATAAGCATCCTTCCACCCAGAAAAGACATCAACAAAGAAGAAAGGCCGACGGAAAGGCTCGACCATCCCCAAGAGGATCCTTGCCTACTCCAAAGGCAAAATGAAAAAGACTACTTCGTGACTCAGCTTCATTACCACATGAGTCATCAAGCACACTCATATAAGAATCTCCGCTTCATTCCCCAATGGAGAACAAGGGTTACATAAGAGCCCATCATACGAAGTCAAGTTCCCTATATCACCGGGGGGCAACAAAAAGAAAAGAAAGAAAATTTTTCATCCGCAACAGAGGCCACTACAGAAAAAGGCCAAATAAATGTCTCTAAACAGAGCATATCAAGAAAAATCTCCACAGAGAGGAAAAGAAGAAAAATCTTCACCCCGATCAATAAAAAACTTCACAAAGCCAAGAGCCAAGACTCCATCATCAAATTTGGATCCCCAAAGAAATAAAGGAAAATTCCCCAGGGATCACCGAAAAGAAAAAAGAAAAAGATATCTTTTCATTCAAAGAAGAAGCCAATGTGCATAAAAAGAGCACACATGCAAAAAACCAAATCGCAAAAAAAGAGAAATCGCGAGAAAAGGGTAAAAACCCATTCCCCAGCAAAATAAGAGCTTAGGCAAAACTAGCTCAAACAACAACAACCAATAAGGAGTCGAAAAACTCCATTTCTCCCTAGAGGGACAATTCAAGACAGATCTCCGGAATGAAATTAATTCCCCAGTGGATCATCAACAAGAAAACTACCCCAGTGAGCCTACGACAAAGGAAAACTACAAAATTATATCCACAGGGAGTTAATCGCTCATAACGCCCAAAGACAGATATCCATAGTGAAGCACAAAGCCTTCACTTGCAACAAGCAAGCAAAAAACTAATATCCCCAAGAAATGGGAAATCAACCTATGCAAGAGGCAATCCAAACCCTCAAAGTCTTCACCACTATTGAAGCATTCGCCTAATCAAGAGGCACAACAAAATCCCCAAATGAATCTTCTCCTAATCAAGAGGCACAATCAAGAAGAGAATTCAAAATCCCCAGAGGATTTCCGCCTAAAAAGAGACAATCAACAAGAATCCCCGGTCAAGACCGGATGGCTAAACGAAAAAAGCCAAAAACAAAGAATCCCCGGCAAAAACCGGATTACTAAAAAAAGTCAAAACAAATTATTCCCCATGGAATAGACGCATAATTAGAAACAAGTAAGCCGCTAACACATCTCCAAAAACAGATAATCACAGGATTAACTACCAAAAAGTGCATCCTGAGAACCTTGCAGAATGGGGTTCGGACCGGGTGGGGTAGGTACCCATCGAATCTTGCGTAACGAGATTCGGACCGGGTGGGGGTAGGTACCCATCGAGCCTTGCGGAACGGGTTCGGACCGGTGGGGGTAGGTACCCATCGAATCTTGCGGAACAAGATTCGGACCGGGTGGGGGTAGGTACCCATCGAGCCTTGCGTAACGGGGTTCGGACCGGTGGGGGTAGGTACCCATCGAATCTTGCGAACGAGATTCGGACCGGGTGGGGGTAGGTACCCATCGAGCCTTGCAGAACGGGGTTCGGACCGGGTGGGGGTAGGTACCCATCGGACCCTTGCGAACGAGGTTCGGACCGGGTGGGGGTAGGTACCCATTAGAGCCTTGCGTAACGGGGTTCGGATCGGGTGGGGGTAGGTACCCATCAGAACCTTGCAGAACGGGGTTCGGACCGGATGGGGGTAGGTACCCATCAGAATCTTGCAGAACGAGATTCGGACCAGGTGGGGGTAGGTACCCATCAAAACCTTGCAGAACGGGGTTCGGACCGGGTGGGGGTAGGTACCCATCGAATCTTGCGTAACGAGATTCGGACTAGGTGGGGGTAGGTACCCATCGAACCTTGCAGAACGGGGTTCGGACCGGATGAGGGTAAGTACTCATCGAATCTAGCAAAAATGCAGATTCGTACCGGTGGGGGTAGGTACCCACCAAAACCTTAAAAATAAGGTCTCGTACCGGATGAGGGTAAGTACTCATCAGAATCTAGCAAAAATGCAGATTCGTACCAGGTGGGGGTAGGTACCCACCAGAACCTTAAAAATAAGGTTTTGTACCAGATGAGGGTAGATACTCATCAAAACTTAGCAAAATGCATCGGGTAGAATAAAAATACTCACCAAAAGCATTTCTAAAAGCGGGAACAAAGACTTGCTTCTATTAGAGGATAGTTCAGTGTTGAGCACCTCGGAAGAAAAGTACCCACAAGAGTTTAGCGAAATGCGAACTCATACCAGGTGAGGGTAGGTACTCACCAAAACCTTATAAGAACAAGGTTCATACCTAGTGGGGGTAGGTACCCACAAAAGTCTAGTAAAATACAGACTTATACCGGGTGAGGGTAAGTACTCACCAGAGCTTTATAAAAGGAGGCTCAAACCAGATAGGGGTTGGTACCTATCAAAATATTTATCATCCGGAGGATCAGCAAAGAAGCAGCATCTGAAGGATAACCGGGCAAAAGGGTTAACTCCTTCCCCTGCCGAATAATTTTGTCGGTATATTAAAACCAACGAATTAATTAGGCAGGTGAAGGGGGGGCAGCTGTAGACCCCTAATTTTACCCGGCCTCTCAAAATAAAGGCTAGGGAAACTTCACACGAAAATAAAGTTCACCCGGCTTCATATCAAAAACCGAGAAAGACCTCCCGCAACAAGACGGGGTTCACCCATCCACACAATAAAGACTAAGGAGACTTCCTACATGAAGATAAAGCTCGCCCAGAATCTTAATAAAGGCCAAGAAGACTACCTATATGAAGATAAAGCTTCAACGGACATCTATCGGCATCAATCTACGTCCGAAAAAGGAAAGGAAAGCTTCCTGGGGGTCCCAGAACGCGAAAACAGGCCAAGACAGGTTGGGACAGCCGTCCCAAACATCAAAAGACAAGTGAGACGCACGTCCCAAGCCCCAAAATTCAAGTGGGACGGCCGTCCCAAACCAAACTGGCCGTCCCACTCTCCCCCCAGCTTGGCCTAGTGCAAAACGCGCAGTTGGGATGACCGTCCCAACCCAGACGGCCGTCCCAGATTTCCAGGCAGTGAAATCTATAAATAGGAGCCTCATTTGTCATTCTCCACACCCGAGACAACTCCAAGACTTGTCTTCTTCTCTCCCTCCTTCGAATGATCTCTCTGATTGCCTTTAATAGGTAACAATCAGTTAAGGAATTTGTATTCCGGCATTCGATTCTTCTAGAAAATTTTAGTCGAGTCGAATTTATTCGAGAGGAGAGTCGTTGTAGAGTGAAAGATTGCCGCAAAGCGTCCTCTGTATAAAAGACTTATAATATAAATCTTGCTTCGGAGGTTCTTCTCAATTCTCTTCCCTTTTATTGCTTTATTTACTGCTTTCTGTATGCAATGTAGATAAAACCATGTAGATAGCCATATTTAAATACTGTACGAATAAAATAGGGTAATAGTGTAATTTCTTGTAATCTTTACTTAAATGAATTAATCCGTCATAGGGAACCCGAAAGGGGCATTGTGGGGTGCTAATACCTTCCCCACACGTAACTAACTCCCTTACCCGACTCTGGTTATAATGGCCAAGTTTGGTTTTTATTAAAATCAATGCCTTTTTCTCCTTTTCCAATGTTTATGTTCAAAACATTGGTGGCGACTCCAAAAGAACCCTTTTCAAAAACCTTGCTTCTATTAGAGGATAGTTCAGCGTTGAGCGCCTCGGAAGCAATGAACATATTTTTAACAAAAAACGCGAGTCTCAACCATCTTTTCGCGACCGCTCGCATTAACGTTCGAGATGTCCCAGGACGTCGGAATGGACGGCGGCGACAGGGATTGCATAGGAATGTTTGTCGTTGTTTATTTTGATGACTTTTTAATCTATAGTAGAAGTCTAGGTGAGCACATAGGCCATCTTAGACTAGTCTTAATTATACTAAGGGAACATCATCTCTTTGCTAACTTGAAAAAATGTACCTTTTTCCAAGAAAATGTGATATTCTTAGGTTTCTTAGTTGGCAAAGACGGTGTCCATATTGACCTTGAGAAAATAAAGGCTATCCAGGATTGGCCCACCCCTAAAAATGTGGGAGAAGTTTGAAGCTTTCATGGGCTAGCTAGTTTCTATAGAAGATTTGTTAAGGACTTCTTCCCATAGTTGTTCCTCTTAACAAACTCGTTAAGAAGGATGTACCTTTCCATTGGGGTGAAAAGCAAGAAATAGCCTTTAAGAAACTTAAAGATAATTTAATCAATGCACATGTTCTAGCTCTACCAAACTTTTCTCAAACCTTTGAGCTAGAATGTGATGCATCGGGAGTTGGCATAGGTGTTGTGTTACTTCAAGGTGGGCATCCCATAACTTCTTTCAGTGAAAAATTTCATGGAGCTACCTTGAACTATCCCACCTATGACAAAGAGCTTTATGTTCTAATCCGAGTCCTCAAAACTTGGGAACATTACTTAGTGACAAAAGAATTTATTATTCACACTGATCATGAGTCACTAAAGTATCTCTGAGGGAAAGGAAAATTAAATAAAATGCATGCTAAATGGGTGGAATATTTAGAACAATTTCCTTATGTCATTAAGTACAAATTGGGGAAGAGTAATGTTGTTGCTAATGCATTGTCTCGGAAACATACATTACTCATCTCTTTGAGCTCTCACATCTTATGATTTGATAACATGAAGGAATTGTATGAGCATGACATTCATCCTTCATCCATTTATGTTAAATTTCTCAAGAAGTCTTCTGATGGATTCTATGTTTCTAACGGATACCTATACAAAATTGGAAAATTATGTATTCCTCAAGGATCCATCCAAAAGTTTATTGTCAGAGAAAGTCATCTCATGGGCCATTTTGGAGTTGATAAAACTCTAAGTCTTATAAAGAATAAATTTTATTAGCCTCACATGAGAGTGGATGTCCAAAGGTTTTGCTCTAGATGCATAGCTTGTTTACAAGCTAAATCTAAAGTAATGCCTCATGGATTATACACACCCCTCCCAATAGCTAGCACCCCTTGGGTTGATATTAGTATGTGTAGACCCCAAATATTGCCCGACTTCTCAATAAAGCCAAAAATTCTTCATTTTGAAGATAGACAAGGCTTCCTTTGGCCCCTAGTCATGTTCACTAGGCAACATATAAGGATAGGAGGGCTTTTTGTATGCGAAAAATAAGAAAAAACAACAAAACATTGTCAGGGAGCTCGAGACGACCGTCTGACGACCGTCTCGTTTGGACAGACAACCGTCTTGTTTGGCCAGACGCACATCTCGCTTTCTTTAAAGGCCGAGACGACCGTCTCATTTTCCCAAACGATCGTCCCACCTTTCTTTGAGGGCGAGACGGCCGTCTCAAAATCCCAGACGGGTCGTCTCACCTGTCAGAAGTCCAGATGGTCGTCCTGACCTAATTGGCACGATTTCCTATAAATAGGAGCCTCCCCTCTTCCATTTTCACACACTCTCACACCCTTCTCTCATCCTAGAAGCTCTCCTAAGACTTCGGGGTAACTTTGAGCACTTTCCAGAGTTCGATTAAGCTTTCCGATTTCCGTTTAAGGTAGAAATCGATAAAGGAAGTCTCCTTTTGAGAGATCCAGCACTCGGTAGAAGGGTATTTTCTCTTTTGCTGGTGAGGAGCATGCTTGTAGAGTGAGGGGACTTCCAAAAAGCATCCTCAAGTTTGAAGAATTAATATAAAGCTCACTTTGGAGGTTCCTTTCCTTATTCTCTCTCTTTTACTGCTTTCTTTTACTGCTTTCCTTGTATGCATTAGATATTAGGGTCATGTAGACATTTAAATTCTGCAAGTAGATAAATAAATAGGGTAAAAGCATAGTTTCTTTCAGTCTTTATATGAATTAGTCCATCATAGGAAACTTGAAAGGGGCGTTGTGGGGTGCTAACACCTTCCCCACACATAACTAACTCCCTTACCCAACTCTGGTTGTAACGACCAAAGTTAGTTTTTTTGAAACCCAACGCCTTCTTTTCTTCCTTTTCAGATGTTTACGGTAAAAACATCGGTGACGACTCCATATAACCCTTTACGAAAACCTCATTCTTAAGAATAGTCCAGTTATCGGGCATCTTAAGAATGTTGACCATCTTTATAAAAACGCGAGTCATTCAAAACCATCGCGTCGCTCCAACTGCCTCTTTTGACGACGATGACAGATGACGACTACACTAAAGAAGCTAGAGAGTTGATCCCATTTAGTGATGGACTAGTTCAAGAAATAAAAACTTGAAATTATGCTTTTACCCTTCATTGTATTTACAACATATTTTATTCTATGGCTTTAATAAATATTGTATTTTTATTTTTTGCAATTGTTTGAAATAATAATTATACACAAACCATTGCACACAACAGTCCCCCTATACCTGGGGGCATGAGGGATGAACTTAGGGAGTGGGTGGCAGGTACGACCAACCGTAGTAATGGCCTTGATTTGCCTACAGGTCATTATCGGAAACCACCACTCAAGGTGATAACTCTCCTCTCTTGTCTTAGAATATCGACACAGAGATCCGTGCATGGTTCGAAGACTGAAAGATCGAGGGGACCCTATAATGGGGGCACCTTGGGGGCCTGACCTTGGTGAGAATAATTAGAACCACCTTGAAAACACACTTTTCAGCGGGATACCCCTACCTCGTGATAAAAACGTCATCACTCGGTTCGCGGATGAGTGAATTGTTTGTGCATTTGTTTGTTGCATAGCATAATCATACAACAACAAAACAAAAAATCAAAATACATAAGCAACCTTATCTCGAACAGTCTTCATTTAAGCTAGCTTGGTTTCAGGTTCTTTGTAAGCTAAGTAGCCACATTGACTTACAGAAGAGATAAGGGGTTATAAAACAAAAATTTTCATAATAAACAATTTTATCTCGGACACTCTGCATTTTAGCTAGCCTGGTTTCAGGTTCTTTGTAAGCTAAGTAGCCACGTGGATCGATAGAAGAGATAAAGGGTTAAAATAATAAAAACAATCTAGAACAATACAAATTATTTGTACAATAAAAGATTTTTGACAAAGTCAATCATTCATATGCGCATCATCTCATAAGTGGTAAAACCATGAGAGAAAATAAAATGCATAAGGAAAGTATGCATACACATCATCTTAATAAAACTCTCATGCATGAGCGCATCCATTCTAGGGGGCATTAGATATCCTTAAGACAAAGGTAAAAGAGACCCCAACACATTTGCAACCATCCACAAGGAAGGGATAAGTGTGCTAAGGGTATAGTAACCTTCATAAAACTTTTCAGTCCATGATGGGGAAGGAACCATTACACCAAAGTGGGTATGGTACCCCGCAAAGTGCAAGCTTTAGGGATGACAACAAAGCCAATGTCTTAGGGCATATCTATCTCACACCAATCATTCATTTTAAGTAATAAAGTTCATTTTTCATCTTAGAAAGTGGTTGGTCTTCCTGTTGTCCAAACCCGTGCACAAAAGGTCAAAGCGATGGAATAGCTAGAAGAGCAAAACCATAAACCCACTGCTGAGGTCAACTCCTTAAGAGAACAAATGGCACAAATGAATGAATTAATGCGCCAACAAAACCTCAATAAGGGCGAGACTCATGGCGATCGCGCTTCTCATCATGAGGAGGAAGAAGAAGAGGAATTCTTCTATGAATAGAAGGCCCATTCGCAGTCTGAAGCAAGGGTGGTACTCATCCAGCTCCCTGAAGTCTCTAAATAACAAATCTCCGTCTTGGAAGAGAGACTGAGGGCCATGAAGGGGCATAACTTTGACATAAAAGAGGCGGCTGATATGTTCTTCGTCAAGAACATTCGCTTCCCTCCAAAGTTCAAGGTCCCAAACTTCCCAAAGTACATGGGAATGACTTGCCCTAAAAGCCATCTTACTATGTACTGTCGTACGATGGCTCCGCACACCGATAACAAAGAACTCTTGATCCATTATTTTCAAGAAAGCCTGGCCGATTCAACTTTGAATTGGTATATGCAGCTGGAAAGGGGACAAGTCCAAAGCTGGAGATAGTTGACAGATGCCTTTCTTCGTCGCTACAAATATAATATTGATCTGACCCTTGACAGGTCAGATCTTAATGTTAGAATCGCGCAGCGGAATGTTCGCGTGGTCGGACAAAAACCAAGAGGGGGGTGAATTGGTTTCTTAACAAAAATTAGGTTTTCAAAATTTTCCCCAAATTTTACCGATTAAAAAGCTGTGTAAACGTA
>OY731400.1:42984380-43024626 GCA_963425845.1 Sphenostylis stenocarpa
GAATGTTCGCGTGGTCGGACAAAAAACCAAGAGGGGGGGGTGAATTGGTTTCTTAACAAAAATTAGGTTTTAAAAATTTTCTGACAAGGCACATATCGGCCGCCTCTTTTATGTCAAAGTTATGCCCTTCCATGACCCTCAATCTCTCTTCTAAGGCGGAGATTTTTTGTTCAGAGACTTCGGGGGGCTGGATGAGTATCGCCTTCGCTTCAGACTATGCATGGGCCTTCTGTTCATAGAAGAATTCCTCTTCTTCTTCCTCCTCATGACGAGAAGCGCGAACACCATGAGTCTCGCCCTTATTGAGGTTTTGTTAGTGCATTAATTCCATCATTTGCGTCATTTGTTCTCTTAAGGAGTTGACCTCAGCAGTGAGTTTACGGTTTTGCTCTTCTAGTTGTTCCATCGCTTTAGCCTTTTGTGCAAGGGTTCGGACGACAGGAAGACCAGCCACTTTCTAGGATGCAAAATGAAATTTATTACTTAAAATGAATGATTGGTATGGGATAGATATGCCCTAAGACAATGACTTTGGTGTCATCCTTAAAGCTTATGCTTTGTGGGGCACCATACCCACTTTGGTGTAATGGTTCCTTCCCCATCATGAACTGACAAGTTTTACGAAGGTTACCATACCCTTAGCACACTTATCCCTTCCTTGTGGATGGTTACAAACGCGCTGGGGTCTCTTTTGCCTTTGTCTTAAGGATATCTAATACCCCTTAGAATGGATGCGCTCATGCATGAGAGTTTTATTAAGATGATGCGTATGCATACTTTCCTTATGCATTTTATTTTCTCTCATGGTTTTACCACTTATGAGATGATGCGGATATGAATGATTGACTTTGTCAAAACTCTTTTATTGTACAAATAATTTTTATTGTTCTAGATTGTTTTTATTATTATTTTTTTAACCTTTTATATCTTCTGTCGGTCCACGTGGCTACTTAGCTTACAAAGAACCTGAAACCAGGCTAGCTAAAATGTAGACTGTCTGAGATAAAATTATTTATTATGAAAAATTTTGTTTTATAACCCCTTATCTCTTCTGTAAGTCAACGTGACTACTTAGCTTACAAAGAACTTGAAACCAGGATAACTTAAATGAAGATTGTCCGAGATAAGGTTGTTTATTATGAAAGGGTTTTGAGATTTTATTTTGTTTTGTTGTTGTATGACTATGTTATGCAACAAACAAATGCAACAAACAAATGTACAAACAATTCACTCATCCACGAACAGTTGAGATGACGTTTTTATCACGAGGTAGGGGTATCCTGTAGAAGAGTGCATATTCAAGATAGTTCTAATTATTCTCACCAAACTCAGGTCCCCCAAGGAGCCCCCATTATAGGGTCCCCTCGATCTCTCAGTATTCGAACCATGCATAAATCTTCGTGTCGATGTTCTTAGATCAAGAGAGGAGAGTTATCACCTTGAGTGGTGGTTTCCGACAACGACCTATAGGCAAATCGAGGCCATTACTACGGTCGGCCGTACCTGCCACCCACTCCCTAAGTTCATCCCTCATGCCCCCGGGTATAGGGGGACTATTGTGTGCAAAGGTTTGTGTATAATTATTATTTCAAACAATTACAGAAAATAAGCATACAACAGTTATTAAAGTCGTAGAGTAAAGCATGTTGTAAATACAAGGAAAGGTAAAGGCATAATTTTAAGTTTTTATTTTTTGAACTAGTCCATCACTAAATGGGATCAACTGTCTAGCTTCCCCAGTGGAGTCGTCATCTTCCACCGCCGTTAAAAGAGGCGGTCGGAGCAACGCGATGGTTTTGAATGACTCGCATTTATAAAGATAATAAATATTCTTAAGATGTCTGATAACCGAATTGTTCTTAAGAATGAGGTTTTCGTAAAGGGTTCTATGGAGTCGTCACCGATGTTTTTACCATAAACATCAAAAAAGGAAGAAAAGAAGGCGTTGGTTTTCAAAAAAACCAACTTTGGCCGTTACAACCAGAGTTGGGTAAGTGAGTTAGTTACGTGTGGGGAAGGTGTTAGCACCCCACAACGCCCCTTTCGAGTTCCCTATGATGAACTAATTCATAAATAAAGACTGAAAGAAACTATGTTGTTACCCTATTTATTTATCTACTTGCAGAATTTAAATGTCTACATGGCCCTAATATCTAACGCATACAAGGAAAGCAGTAAAAGAAAGCAGTAAAAGAGAGAGAATAAGGAAAGGAACCTTCGAAGCAAGCTTTATATGAATTCTTCAAACTTGAGGATGCTTTTTGGTAGTCACCTCGCTCTACAAGCACGCTCCTCACCAGCAAAGAGAAAATACCCTTCTACCGAGTGTCGGATGTCTCAAAAGGAGACTTCGTTAACCGATTTCTACTTTAAATGGAAATCAGAAGGCTTACTCGAACTCTGGAAAGTGCTCAGAGTTATCCCAAAGTCTTAGGAGAGATTCTAGGATGAGAGAAGGGTGTGAGAGTGTATGAAAATGGGAGAGGGGAGGCTCCTATTTATAGGAAATCGCGCCAGTCAGGCTGGGACGGCCGTCTGGACTTCTGACAAGTGAGACGGTTGTCTCGCCCTTAAAGAAAGGTGGGACGCCCGTCTGGGAAAACGAGACGGTCGTCTTGACCTATAAAGAAAGCGAGACGTGCGTTTGGCCAAACGAGATGGTCGTCTCTACCTTAAAAGAAAGTGAGACGGTCCTCTGGCCAAACGAGACGGCCGTCTCGAGCTCCCTGTCAGTGTTTTCCTGTTTTTTCTTATTTTTCGCATACAAAAAGCTCTCCTATCCTTACATGGAGCCTAGTGAACATGACTAGGGGCCCAAGGAAGCCTTGTCCATATTCGAACAGATAATTGATGGCTTTATTGAGAAGCTGGGCAAGATTTAGGGTCTACAACCTCAAAATAAACTTGTATTGAATAAATCCTTCTCTTCCTTTTGTAGGGTCCTAAAGATGCACACACAAGTCAAGACGCACATTAAATTGCTTGATTCTCCATATGCGAGATTTATGATGATAAATCATAATAGTAGGTGAGATTTTTGAAATTGCATCCTAAGGAAGAAGATCGTGTCAAACTGTTAAATTGGTCACACAACGAGATAATTTATTTGAACACTATAGTTTCAAATTTTTAAAATAAAGAGGGTATTTTGAATATTTTATCATAAAATTAGCTAATTTCTTTAAAAGACTCTTTATGATTTCAAAATAAAAATAAATTAATTTATGTTTTTTATTTTTAAAAAGAATCCGTAGATTGTTTAAAGTTTTCAAAATAAGATTGTTTCTTTCTTAGAAAAAGATATTTTACTATTGTAGGTGAACATAAATTAATTTATATTTCTCAAATTTATAAAAAAAATTCCATAGAATACTTAATATTACTTCATTAAAGTAAGGGGATTTAATTTTGTGAAGATGAAATAAGCAAAAAAAAAAAGAAAAAAATATATATATATATATATATATATATATATATATATATATATATATATATATATATATATATATATATATATCATGTTTTAACTATTAGGGTTCGTTACTGGTAACTTTCTTCATAAAAAAAAACACTTCCTTTTAAAACGTATTAAAAAAAAATCACAAGCAACAGTTTGAAATAGTTCCTTTTTCTTGTTTAGTAAAAATAAACATCAAATAAATTATCTTTCTATCGGAAAAAAAATGCTATTTAGCATTATAACGGTCAGAAAAAATTATATTTATATTTAATAAAAATTTAAATCACATACATGATAAAAAAAATTAAATAGAGAATTAGTGTTGTAGATAAAAAAAATTATGAAGAAAATACAATATTGTTGAAAAAATTTACTAAATTAATCGAGTAAGGTAATTTAGGTAAAATGTGGTGATGAAAAACTATGTTTACAAAAAATATCGACTAGATCAATCTTATTAGATAAAAATTATTTATAGATCAAAATAATATATATAAAAAAGTAATGAAATTTAAATAATAATGACAAGAGAGATTGAATAGGAGGTTGTTACATCCAAACATAAAAAACTTACAAAGATCAAAGAGGGGATGTTATGATGTTCCAAGGTTGAAAAGGAAGTTATTTAAGAAAGTTCATCAAAATTGTTTAAAAAAGTAAGTGACTTAATAAGAAATAGTCACATAATGACATGATGGAGATTAGGGATGTGTGGATTTTTCACGTTTAGTTTTTATATAATAAATAGTGGTGATATAAATCTCATTTGTACAAAACCTGCTTAGAATTTATAGAGTTACAATCTTGTAAGAAATTTAGAAAATTAGTGAGGAGATGGGTTGGAAAGTGGCAAAATGGCAAAAATTTCAAGGTTGGCAGAATTGAGTTCCCTAAATTCTGGTGAAGAAAAAAAAATAAGAGATGAATAAGAAAAATCGAAGAAAAGAATCACTCTTTTGTAGGGAGACAACCCACAAAATATGTGAAAATCCTCCGATACAACCAATGGTTTGTGAATCACTCAAGAATTTAGAAGAATCACTCTTACTAAGATAAAAAAAGTTAAACTCTAATATATATGAATAATTGTTTTCTTGATAAAAATGGTTCAACTTATATAGAAGTTTTGTCATCAAAATTACAAAAGTATCAATAAAGGAAAATAAATTCTAATAATAATCCATTATCCTAAGAAATGAAAACTACTTAATGGCTTATTGTAATTAAAATTGTGCCTTCTTGGTCTACTAAAGCTTATGCCTAAGTTTCCAATTGGGCCCTTATTACAACTTGAAATAAAACCAAACTAAAGCTCATTAATTGATTAATTCAAAATATAATTTAGTCAGCCAGTTTTGTAAAGAATTGGACCATTATTTAAACAAACTAATCACTTAAAAACTGAAGCAAAGTGACAAATTAGTCCTCCTCCATTTGGGCCATGATGCAATTTATAACTTTGGTCTTTTATCCTTAAAACTTGGGTTTGCATTCAAATAATATGGACAATATTTATTGAAGAACTTCATTTCCTTTTCTTGTTCTAACCCTTGTCATAGGTCCTCCAAATCCTTCAAGTAGATCTTTGTCCTTACTCATGATCATGTCCCCATCATTAGGATATCATTATAAACACTTTGTGTGAGAGCACTTAAATCACCATGCATTTGGTAAGGCTCAAATTTTCATAGTCAATGGGACTCCATTTATAAATTTATTAGTTTATAATTGTTGTTGTTAGGTTCATGACATGTGATTTTAGTATATGCATTTATGGGTTGTCGAGATTGGGAGAAGAATTAAATTTGAGGTTGATCATTGGTTTGATGATAAGTCTCTTGCATATAAACTCAATTTGTATAAAGATATTTGTAGTACCTTACATGCTATGGTTAAAGATGCTTGGAATGGGACTAATAGGGTTATTCCGCAAGTTCTTTACAATAAGGTTCCTGTTTTACATATGGATTTGCAGCATATAACTATCACTAATACTTTGGATATTATAGTATGGATTGAAAGTGTGATAAATTGCATACATATTTATAGTTTTATTATATAAAGAATGCATTTTTCATATTCTTTATTTTTATTTTTAAACTCATTTTTATTTTGCTTTAATTTTATATTTTCAGCTTGTCTTAACTTTTTCTCATTGTTTTGGTCATAATTTTTTTCGTGTATATTATTTTTTGTTGATTCTGTTAGACAAATGGCATCTAGAGGGGGTGAATAGATACACAAATTAAAATAGATGTCAAATTAAAAATTTATTTTAAGATGTCCAATAATTTATTAATTCAATTTTAATTATCAGATAAAATATAGATAAAGCGGAAGCGATATAATCAGAGAGATATAGGGAAAGATATAAGTGCATAGATATAGAAAAACAAAGAAGGAGAGTAATGTAGTAAAAGAAAAGGAGTGATTAAGGAAAAAAGAAGAGCACACAGTAGTTTATAGTGGTTCGGGTATAGTCAACCCTATATCCAGTTCTCAGTCACCTCTTACACAAGAGTGACCCCAATTCACTATCTTTAAAATTTAGTTTACAAATTATAATCAACTTAGCAGAGGAACTAGTAAAGAGTAAACTAATTAAAAAGACAATCACCTCCTTAGAAACCCACTAAGGATGAACACCTCCCTAGAATCCCACTAGGGATGAACACCTCCTTTGAACAAATCAAAGGATGAAAAACACCTCCTTTGCCACCAACACATAAAGGATGAACACCTCCCTAGAATCACACTAGGGATGAACATCTCCCCGAACAAATCAAAGGGATGAAACAAGACCACACCTCCTAGGAACAAAGGATGAACAGTTCCCACACAGGAAGCCCTAAATAACACAATCAATTAAATAAGAACAGTCACACCTGGTAATGGAGACAATAAATTATAGAAGCCTGTAGAATGCTAACCTCCAAAAACAAATATGATTAACAATGAAAGTGCAGAAGACAATATGAAAAAGTTTTCTCAAAAAACCTAAAAGTGTTTTGTTACCTTGTGTAACATCCTAAATTTTGCAACCAATTATATAAATAAATTTTGTAAGTTATACATATGTACTTGAATATTATGTAGAGTTATTATAAAAATAAAACATGATTTTTGTTTATAGTAATTTTATCTTAAGAAAATTATAAAATAAAATTCAAGGTTAATATTGTGTCAAATAATAATTTATTAATAATTTTTAATAATAAAATTAAATAAATGAATAAATAAATATTTAGGAATATAATACTATAAGTAAAAATTATTAATAATGAACTTATTTATTATGTAAACTTTCTATGAGAAGAAATAAAAAAATTAAAAAATTAAAAAAGAAAAAAGAAAACGATGAAAAGAGAGAAATAAAAGTCGGGAACCATGGCTTTGGATTAAATCAGTGGAACATTTGAATTGAGTCAGTGAAATAAGGCGGTGGAGAATATAATTAAAGAAAATTCGAGAAGGAGTATAAGTCGGTGAAATAAGTCGGTGGAGAATAGAAAAGTGTATAAATAAGAGGAAATTTGAAACTTACACCAAAACACAATTCCCGTAACTTACAAAACCAACAGAGAGGCACCAAAATTCTGAGAAGAAGAATTCGAGAGAAAGGAGGAAAGGGGAGCATAATAAATTAAGAGAGTAATAAGATTTTGTAGGAGCCAAGTATGGGTTAGACGTTTTATTTTATTCATACGAATGTCTGAAATTTTGAAATTGGAGATTACTATTCATCATTTGCAAAGTTTGAAATGTTGATGAAATTCTTGAAATTAAGGATGAATTATATAGTAAAATTGTTGTTTTTTACTTAAATTAAACATATTTAGGGTTTAATTTGAATTTGAAACTAGTTTGGTTACCTGAAACTTGAAAATTGAAAATATGGAGATTTTCCATGGCTTCCTGGACGAGAGATTGAAGAAAGGGATAAGGATGGAAATTTTGAAAAAGATCAAGGGTAAAATAGTCATTTCACATCTTAGGGACATAAATGGAATTTTGAAAAAGATCAAGGGTAAAATAGTCATTTCACATCTTAGGGACATAAATGGAATTTTGAAAAAGATTAAGGGTATAATGGTCATTTCATCATGGCTTCAGGACATGAATGGAATTATAGAAAATATTCAAGGGTAAAATGGTCATTTTAGGGACATGGATGGAATTATAGAAATGTCCAAGAGTAAAATAGTCATTCTAGGGACATGGATGGAATTATAGGAAATGTTTAAGGGCAAAATGGTCATTTACAACCTAGGGACATAAATGGAATTTTGAAAAAAGTTAATGGTATAATCGAGATAAAGCCAAACAGTATATTACCACCTCTTTGTTTACTAGGAAAATGACTCAGTAAACGTTCAAATTTGAGGATAGTGTCTTCATCAAAGTTATAGGTTATTGTCTTGTCTTTCCACCATAATTGGAATCATCTTAAAAGGAGGTCTAGAACTCGAGATATGGACAAAACACTGAACCTTACTAAATAGATCATTAATAGAAATTGTCTTGTTTAAAACAACTATGAATTGTAATTGAAATTTTGAATATATGAATGAGATGTTTCTAAGTACTTAATTAATGATAGGTTGTTTTGTTTCATACAAGACATAAAAATAGTGCATGAAATGTTTTCTGGAAGTCATAGAAAAGTTTTTACAGAAAAGTATTTGAAAATTTCTGTTAAGTTACTAGTAAAGATGATTGGTAGTAACAATGATGTTCAAAATAGAATTTTGAAAATATGTCTGTGAGACATTTTCTTGGAAATTTACTATCAAGAGTATCTGGTAGTGGAATATGACTACGAAAAAGGCTGACCAAATGAGACAGAGAATATATGAGAATAAATGATTAAGAATTGAGCTACCAGTATCTCTGATAGTAAATGGGGGAGTAGAATAGGTAAGACAGGATCTTTGGTCTATGGTGATGGACCTCTAGTCTGGGGAGTGTTTGGGTATGGGCAATCCCATAAGTGACCAGTCTTTATTTGATTCTGTGTTGTGGTAGCCTGTCAGGTGCACTTACACTCCGACTACTGTCTACTTGTTCGCGTTTAGTGGGGCATTACCGAATCACCGGACAGGGTGATGTTAAGCTCTAGTTCCACTAGACACTCAAATGAGTCTCCATGGAGCACTGAGTCAAAAATGATCTTTTTAGAGTCAAATGCATGATTTTAAAGTTTTACGTTTTGAGTCACATATGCATATCATAAACGTATTGCATGATGAAATTGTAGATTATTCATGATTTGTATGATATTCTCTATTATGATTCCATGATTGATTTATTTGTTTCTCATAACTAATTTTCAAATAAATTATATATGGTTGTATATTTATATGCAGTTATGAACTTATTAGAAGGAATGTTTCATTGGTTGATTTTATCGTATAAATGTTTGCTTTATTTGCTGTGGATAAAATTAATGTCTAACCCCATAAATATTTCAATCCCAGATGTGGGTGATGTGTAATGCAGGAATGTATATTTCAAGAGATAGATGTCAGATGCAAAAATCCAGAGCTTAGGTTGGGAATTGTATAACATATAAGTATAACTTTATGACTTGTAATATTTTGAAAACTTTGTACTAGAACTTGTTGCTTGATTTAATATAAAACTTTACCTAAATTAATTGTTCACTTGGTATATTTTCTATTAACCTTCTATGAATATTGAAAATATTACTAACTTAGATAATAAATTAGGATTAATAAATGTAATATGTAAGGGGGGTTACACCTTGCTCAGAATTCTTTTCTCAAAACTGATAGAATGTAAATTGAATATTCAAATTCTGTAATTGTTTATATTTTATTTTTCATCAAAACTCATTTAAATAGGAAAATAACATCAAAAAATAGTCGTTGGTCATTAATAATTTCGTAGAGAAAAATCAGGATGTATCCAAAAACATTTATTCTTCAAAAATGGATATATTTTTCAAATTTAAACTGCCATAATCGATAATGTTACCAGTATAATCGATTATGACAAAGAGAAAATCGATTTTTTCATTTCTGATGTATCATAATTGATTATGACAGTGAAAAATGTCATGTTACAAAATTTTATCACACTTGTGCTTTGGAGGCTTATGCATAATATCACTTCATCAACTTGTACTTCCATATCTAGTATTCTAAGACTCTATCTAGTCTTCAGGAATCATCTTGTGCTTTCTTGAAATTTGATTGTTGTTGACTTGAATCATCATCAAAATCATCTCTTAGGAATATAGGGACATGTTTCACATTGCCATCAATCTTCCCCTCAATGTTTTCAGATTCAAGTTGCATTGAATTCTATATTTTTAGGACTTTCAAATGGATAGATGGTTTGTTGGATTTAGAGTTAATTTCTATTTTATATGACATTTAGAAATTGAGTTAGATTTGTTGAAATTTTTTTACGAATCCACATTGATTATATTTACTTTGTGTTAAGTTAAATTTTGTAATTGGGCTTATGAACCTAATTACAGCCCATATTTAGGCTCTAATTTACTTTATATTTGAGATCCTTTAAATAAACTAACTCTACACTCATCAAAAAATCATTTTCTAAGATTTTTAGTTTAGGAAGTGTCTCTACATATTTTCTTTTCTCTATTCTCTTTCATTTTCATGACTCTTGCTTTTCTTTTCTTCTTTGAATTCCTTTAGTGTTCTTCATTCATGAAGAACTAAATTTTAAGGATCAATTTATAAAATCAAGATCAACTAAGTCGAATTGAGTTTTGCATCGATCATTTCTCACTCCAAGTTTGTTCTTCTCTTCTCTAATTTTGGTTTTTCACTTTGTGATATCAATTTGCAATTTTGTTATTAGAAATCAAATTAGGAATTCATTGAATCTTGATTTGATAATTAAATACATATTAGATTGAATGAGATCGAGATTTAATTTGTATAACCAGTTTAGTTGATTAATTGAATTGGTTAATTATTTAATCTTGGATTGAAATCTTTAGATAACTATGATAAGATGATTGTTTTGTTGTTGAAAACATGAATTGATCTATTTCTACCTTTATTTTTGTTTTTTTTTAATTATTGTTTTACATTTTCCAGTCACCATATTTAACTTGACTACAATGAAAACTAAAAAGTTGAATACATTTCAATATATGTCCTTTAGAAGAATGACTTACGTTTGTGTTCTGGATTACAAAATCTTCAACTTTGCTCCTGTTGTAGTTTGTGTAAGGAGGATATTGAAACGAAAGAATATTTATTTACTTCAATTGATAGAATGCTAAATGCTTTTGGTCTTGGAATCAAGAGGTGTTTGGTCTCCCTTCTCCTTCTCTTTCTATTACTAACATTGTTCAACACACAAGTCAAAGATGTTATTAATGCTTAGGCTATATCATTTGGATCATCTAGAAAATGAGAAATGAATTATGGTTCAATTCTACTATTCCTTTTCATTAGGTAGTTTTTCTTGTAAAAATTAATGTGGATACTATTGAAAGATTGTCTAAGGAAGTAAAGTATAACAGTTTAAGGGAATTACTTATCGTAAACCTTTTCAAATTGATATACACAAACATTCGGTTTATTCTGTTGTGTAGGTTAATTGGCACTCCCCTTAACATTAATGTGGTCAAATGCAATATTGATGGGGTCAAATGCAATGTTGTTTCTCTTCATATTTTGGCCTTCCTCATCATTTAACCTTCATAGTTTAAGCTCGTGCTCTCTTAGTTTTCCAAAGAGAGTCACCATTGTCATAGTTGCAAGATTTTGTGACTCTGTGATGGCAGTCACCTTAGGTTGTCATTTCCTATCCAAGGATTTTAGAATTTTAACATTTAATTCGTCAGTATTAAAATTCTTACCAAGCCCAGAGAGATGGTTAACAATGTGTGTGAAACGTTTTTGGACATCAAAAATTGTTTCTCCTTGTTGCATCCGAAACATTTCATATTCTTGAATCAAAGAGTTTTTTCTTGCTCTTTTCACATCGTCGGTTCCTTCATGAGTCACTTTTAGTATTTCCCACATTTCCTGAGCACTTTTACATACTGATATCCTATAAAACTCATCAAGGGTCAAAGCAGATGAAATAATGTTTCTAGCCCTAACATCATATTGGGCCTTTCAATTTTCCTTAATAATCCATCGAGAAAAGGGTTTTGGTTCCTCTACATCATTTACAATCATTTTAGGAATAAAAGGACCATTTAGAACAACTTCTCAAACACCCCTGTCAATAGACTCTAAAAATATTTGCATCCTAACTTTCCAGAAAGGATAATTTTGACCACCAAAAAGTGGGGGTCTATTAATAGAGGCACCCTCAGCAAAAGTTTGGTTTTGTTCAGCCATTTTCAAAAATTTGAAAAACTAACAAAGCAAGCTCTGATACCACTTGTTGGAATCGTGCAGCAAAATGTTTGCGTTAAGACAAAAAACCAAAAGGGGGGGGGGTGAATTGATTTCTTATAAAAATTATCCCTTTAAAACATTTCATAAGATTTTACCGATTAAAAGATAATATAATAGAGTACTTGAAAAGTAAAGAGATAAGAGAAGAATATTACACAAGTAATTTATACTAGTTCGGATCAAAAGACCCTACGTCCAGTTATTAATCACTCTAAAAGAGGATTAACTCAGTCACTAAAATAATGGTTCTCAAATAAACATATTACAAAATAGAAAAGAATTAGAAAATACCTCTCTTGAGTCACACAAGAGATGAACATCTCCTTTGAAGTAACAAAGGATGAAAACAACTTTCTTAGAGACAGCACAACACTCAATCCAATGAGAAACTCACTCAGTGATTCTTATCGCTTCTAGCCCACACTAGGTTTTCAAAGTCCTTTTTTCTTCCTTACTCAAAGTTTTCTCAGCAATCACAACTCTTAAATTTCTGAGTATGAAAAAGATTTGTCTGCCTCAACTTGATGAGAGCATGAGAGTCCTTTAAATAGAGTTTTAGGGTTTTCGATTTTAGGGTTTTCGAAAATTAGGTTTGAAATTCAAAATTTAAATTTATAACTGACACAGATAATCGATTATCATTAGTGATAATCGATTATCACAGAGCCAATATAAGAAAATCAAGTTTGTCCAGGATAATCGATATCCTGAGTGATAATTGATTATTCCAGAGCCAATTTCGAATTTAAATACATAACAGTCATAGATAATCGATTATCCATAGAGATAAACGATTATTCCAGAGCCACTTTCAGAAAACTAAAGTTTATCCAAGATAATCGATTATCCTGAGTGATAATCAATTATTCCAGGGAGACCTTGATAAGAATGAAGCTTTTGTGGATAGATTAAGCGTTGGCTATCAAGGACTCTATTTTTACATACTCAAAATAACAAAACAGATTTATTACAAGTAATTTCAAATGTATATAAGTTTTATAATCTTGAAGTCCTTTGTTCTTGAATCATCATCAAAATCTTTAGTCACCATATCCTTGCATTTTCAACATATTGTTTTTACTTACTTTCTTATGGTTTTCTAGATTCTTAGGCTTAGTTTTCTAATCTGAATTTTGTATCATTCATTGTTATTTGGTTCCATAATATTCTAAAAACTCTCAATTTAGTATCTTTACATGTAACTTAAATGGTTTTAGTATAACATCATGAATCAATTTTAAGTTTATATGATTATTTCTCTTATAAATGGATAATGTTTTTATATCAAATTCAATATGGTGAATCAATGAAATCTAGGTAATTGAAGTTTGGACGTGTAGAAATCATATATGTCTATTTTGTTATTACAATTTAGACCTAAAATTATATTCAATGAGGAAAAATAAAGATGAGCAAACTAACCATTACTTTTATATATAACTTCAATTTTACTATTTTTCTAGATATTAGAATCATTAAAGATTTAAATTCACCAATCTTAACCCTTTAAATTTGAAATTTTGATCTAGAATAATTTACCAACATTGTTCGTTCGAGAACACAATCTAGGTTTTTCTCAAGTTATTACATTTATCATTTAGGATAAACTAACTTAACTAATTTTTCCGTACACTTAACAAGAAGTTTAAGACTTAAAGTTTTGTAAAATTGATGAATACTTTTATGTATCATTATTCAATGATTTTTCACGTTCCTTGTTGTATAAATATGAATTAGCATAATATCTTTCATTATTAAATTTTATAATGTTAGATCTAAGAGTTTTTTTTTTTCTAATTTTCTTTCTAGTTATTAGTTTATATGATTCAGTTTCCTTTATATTTAGAAGACTTTTTAATTTTATATTATTCATTTCACTTCTTCAATTCAAGTTTTCTAGATTAGATTTGTTTTCTTCTTCTCCACTCTTTCTATTTTAATTCATTCCATTTACAATTTCTATCTTTTCTATTGCTTTGTTATGACTGCTTAGATTCTCAGGGTTTCTAATCTGAATTCAATATAATCATTTATAATTGAAATTGTTTAGTTCAAATGGATCAATTACATGATGAATCAATTCTAGGTGTGGATGAATCAATTCTAGGCTTATGCAATTACTTTTCTTATATTTGAACCATGTCTCAAGATGAATTGAATGTGGTGAATAATTAGATCTAGTAAATTAAAGCGTGAAGGATTATAATTCCTGTAGATTTATATCGTGATTATAATTTATATTTAGAAATCAATGATAATAAACAAGGAAAAAGGAAGATTGGGAAAATAATCATTGTTTTGAATTGATTTTACATTCATATTATTTTGATTAGATAATAAACATAAAAAACTCCATAATCCCTTCAAACTTAAATCTTTAACTAAAATAAATTTAGAATAAGTTACTAATGCTAAGAAGAATACGATTTAAGTTATATGCTTGTTACTCTATGTTTTCATGTTAAGAATTGTTTAATCTATTTAGGTGATAAAATGTGATATGATGAAAATAATATCATTGTCAAAGATCAATTGATGGCATTCTAGGTTTAAGTTTCAATTGAAAAGAATTAGGTTAATTTTTTTATACATGTTTTTGTTATTTTCGTTCATGGATTCTATAATAAATTGAAAAGTGCAAAAAAAATAAAAATAGCATTGGCATAATTTTGATTAGCAATTACTTGTTTGCTTATTTTGTATTATTGTGAAATCTATTTGTTTTATATTATTATTGACCATAGTTTGCCTACCTTTTTCTATTTTGTTTAACGAATTTGTTGTTGCTCAATAAAGTTATCTCACTACAAGAAAAACATCAAATAGTGACCGAAAATTCGGTCACTAAATGTGCAAAATCGGTTACTAATTAAAATAGTGACCGAAATAGTGACCAACTGGAATCGGTCACTATTTCCTTGGTCACTGATTTTAGTAACCGATTCGATGACCGAATCGATGACCAACCAAATCGGTCACTGAATCAATGAAAAAGTTAATTATTTACATTTTTATTATATCTATTATTTATTTTCCCTATCTCTTAATGATATTATATTTTTGCTTATTTAAGTTTTTATTTATATTTATTTCCCCTATCTCTTAATTATATTATATTTTTTAGAAGTTGGAGGTCGAAACTCCAACCACCGAGCTACTAGGATCTTTTAATAATAACTTACAAATAAATTATATTTATATACAAATAAATGTATATTCGTACAAATATATAAATATAAAATTTATAAATAAAAATATATTTATATATTTTAATATATATTTAAATATTGATATATTTATATATTGATATATTTATATCTTTATATATTTTTACATATATTTATATTTTTATATATTTATATCTTCATATTTATATATAAATATATTAGTTTTCTATACAAATAATATTATAATATAGTATATTATACTATTAGTATAGTATACAAATAATATATTAGTATAGTATACAAATTATTAATTTTGTAATTTATATACAATGAAAATAATATAATGGTATATTAGTATAGTATAGTATATTTGTATTCTAATTTTTAATTAAATTAAAATTATGCTAATAATGTATATTAATATATGAGGGGATAATATTGATATATTGATATATTTGTATATATATATATATATATATATATATATATATATATATTTATATATATTTATATATATTTATATATTGATATATTTATATATTAATATATTAATATATTTATATATTTATATATTTATATTTTTATATTTTTATATATTTATATTTTGATATATTTATATATTGATATATTTATATCCTTATACATTTATATCTTTATATATTTATATATTTGAAAAAAATATTAAATTTTAAAAATAATATTATATTTTTAAAAATAAATATTAGAAAAAGATTTAAAAATATATATAAATTATATTTACATTTACAAAATATTAAAGATATATGTTTATATCTTTACATATTTTTATATATATTTATATGTTTATATTTTTACATATCTTTACATATCTTTACTAACAACGGTTGCACCATCGCTCGAGCGAGATTAGAGTCGCTCAAGCGAAATACAACCCGAGAATGCCACTTTTGTGCAGGGGCGTTTCGCTCGAGCTAGAATTTTTCGCTCAAGCGAAATACATTTTAGATAGCGGTTAGAAGGGGAACCGCTCTTAAAAGCTCACTTAGATAGCGGTTAAACCGAAACCGCTATTATATGGTTTCAATTATGATCGGTCGAATGCGGTTATGACCGATCATAATTAAAACTTACATTAACTATTTTTTTTATATTATGTTTTTAAATTTTCTATTAGAGAAAACCTTTCAGAATTTAAAATGTTAAATACTTTTAAATATTAAAATTAACTTTATAAAAAATTAGGAAAAAGAAATTAATCCAAAAGAGTTCAAAAATGTATTATAATATTGTCAATTTTGAGTTTAATTATATTGTTCATTCTCAAAGGAGAAAAATATATTGTAATTATTTTAATTTAATAAAATATAATTTAAAATTTTAATACTAAAATTAAAAGATTAAATAATAATAAATTTAATTCTTTAAATTCAGTAGCTAGAAACTAAAATTATAGTTTCTCTGTTTGAAATAATTAAAATAAATATTTAAAAATAAAAATCAAAACTAGTATTATCTTAAATTTATTAAAAGTGTAATTAAATCTCTATTTTCTTAATTTTATTTGTTTCAAACTTCTCAATTCTACATTTTTGTAAGTTCTATCATTATATTATCATCCTCATCTCCTCCCATGTTCTACTTTATCTTTACAATAGTCAATATTCTTAACTAATTTATAGTTTTAATTATAATTTTTTAGTATATATTTCAGAAATTAATCAATTCTAATCTATTATTTGAAAAACTAATCAATTCTAATCAATAATTTAGAAAACTAATCGATTATAATTAATTATTTGAAAAAATTATCAAATATGATCGGTCATTTTGAAAATATAATCGATCAGAATCGGATTTCGCTTGAGCGAGAGTAGTCTCGCTCAAGCGAAATACACCTGAATATCTAATATGCACTTTAGATAGCGGTTATGAGGGAACCGCTATTATATCCTCTAAATTATGATCGGTCATTTCAAGTTATGATCGATCAGGATCGTATTTCGCTCGAGCGAGAGTAGTGTCGCTCAAGCGAAATACAACCCGAGAATGTGAATTCTGTGCAGTTGGAGTTTCGCTCGAGCGAGAATATTGTCGCTCAAGTGAAATACATTTTAGATAGCGGTTCCACAGGAACCGCTCTTAAAAGTGCACTTCTAATAGCAGTTAACCATTAACCGCTATCTTAATTATACTTTAGATAGCGGTTTAGGTGGAACCGCTATCATATCATCTCAATTATGTTTTGCAAAATGCCTCTACAAATGTTTTTAACAATTAAAAACAAAGTATTTTGACAAAAGCTTTCTCAAATGCCTCTACAAAGTGTTTTTAACAATTATATTGAGTTTAATTCTACAAATTAAAAGATTAAATAATAATAAATTTAATTCTTTAAATTCAGTAGCTAGAAACTAAAATTATAGTTTCTCTGTTTTAAATATTTAAAAATAAAAATCAAAACTAGTATTATCTTAAATTTATTAAAAGTGTAATTAAATATCTATTTTCTTATTTTTATTTGTTTCAAACTTCTCAATTCTACATTTTTGTAAGTTCTATCATTATATTATCATCCTCATCTCCTCCCATGTTTCTACTTTATCTTTACAATAGTCAATATTCTTAACTAATTTATAGTTTTAATTATATTTTTTTAGTATATATTTTAGAAATTAATCAATTCTAATCTATTATTTGAAAAACTAATCAATTCTAATCAATAATTTAGAAAACTAATCGATTATAATTAATTATTTGAAAAAATTATCAAATATGATCGATCATTTCGAAAATATAATCGATCAGAATCAACTATCGCTCGAGCGAGATAGACTCGCTCAAGTGAAATACAACCCGAGAGTACTAATTTTGTGCAGGGGGCGTTTCGCTCGAGCGAGAATGTTGTCGCTCAAGCGAGATGACGTTTAGATAGCGGTTACACAGGAACCGCTCTTAAAATATGACTTAGATAGCGGTTAACCCTTGAACCGCTATTATATGGTTTCAATTATGATCGGTCAGAATGCATTTATGACCGATCATAACTATTTTAATCGATTAAATCTCTTTTCAATCGATTAAAACAGTTTCTCCACAGCGTTTTAATCGATTAAAACTTATTTTTATCAGTTAAAATAACTTGAAAAGTTTTAGGAGAAAGTTTTGCAGTATTTCAATCGATTGAATCGCGAAACAATCAATTAAATCAACTTAGAAGATTTTTTGTAAAGTGTTTTAATTGATATAAACGTTGTCGTATCAGTTAAAACAAATTTGTTAAAGAATCAAGAACGTATTAGTGGATTAAAAGAAGTTTTAACAGATTAAAACTGCACTTTTAACAGATTAAAAGAATATTTTAACAGATTAATTAAACCAAGCAGTTTTGAAAATCTTCTATAAAAACAGTTTGGCTTGAACTTTTTTAACATACATTGAATATATCATCTTTAAAAAATAAATAAATTTATATATATATATATATATTTTTTTTTTTTGCATTTTAATTTTCAAATATTAATTTTTTATGAAATTAATTTTAATTAAAAAAATTAAAGTGATATATATATATATATATATATATATATATATATATATATCCAACTATTAAATTATTCAAGATATTAATATAAATTTAAAATATCAATTCAAGTAATTAAAATAATTTTAATTTTTTATAAATACATTGAAATACATTTTTATTAACATACAAGTAATATATATATATATATATATATATATATAAAGAGACTAAATTAATAATTAATTTAATTATTGAATCGATGACCGATTCTGGTGATCGAATCGATGACCGATTCTAGTGACCGAATCGATGACCGATTCTAGTGACCGAATCGATGATCGATTCAGTGACCGAATCGATGACCGAATCGGTGATCGATTCGATGACCGAATCGATGACCGAATTAGTGACCGATTCGGTGACTAATATAATAATCAATTTTAATTTTTTTATTCACATGCTAAATAAAAAAATAAAATCAAATAATTATATTACTAAATTATTTAATAAGTTAGTAAACAATTTTTTTAAAATATTTATAATGTTATTAAAAATGTTATCAATTATTTTAAATTATTAAGTAAATTTATATTTAAAATATTTTAAATAAAATATTTATATAAATGAAAAATAGTTATCGATGTAAAAAATTATTTTTTTAGTGATCTGAAATTTTAGTCACTAAATCGAGTTACTAAATATAAAAAAAATTAATAATTACATAAATTAAATATAGATTAATTAAAAAAATAAATTAAATAATAAAGTGACTGAAATAGTAACCGATTTTATGTGACCGAAAATTCGGTTACTATTTCTAGTTACTAGACTAAAAAATAATAATTTGGTTATCGATTCGATCATCGATAGTAACTAAATTTTTCGGTCACTGATTTCGGTTACTATTTAACATTTTTCTAGTAGTGTCTTTGATAAGCAAAATTAGTCTAGTGGTGAATTTTTCTTTATTTTTTGTTAGTTTCAATTTTTTATATTTTTATTTGTCAAGTTCAAGAGTTGAATGCTTAGATCTCATATTGATAAATCTTTGCAATTTGATCTAGAAATTGAAACAAATTTCATAAATTAAAAAAGAAAAATAGAAAATTAGAATTTGTCTTTTTATCCATTGAGAAACACTTACAAGTTAGAAAACATGATAAAATTTGTCAACCTTTTCCTTGAACCATAACAACATTATTTTTATTTTCATTAAAGGTATAATTTACTTTGGTGGTCTAATTCAACATGTCACCATCATGGATAAACCGTTATGATTATGATCTTGTTTATAGATGTTGTAACCCTACGTATATATCTTTTATTCAAATATTTAAAAAGGTCATTAGGTTATGAAGACTACAAGCAAGTAACAAAAATAAAGTAGGAACATTCCATTAAAGTTAAAAATCAAAATATTGTTTACTATTCAATGAAAATCAAGACAGGTGTTGGTGTGACAACAAATACGATTAAACAACCAAAAATTATTGGTAGGTTGACCCACCTACCTGTAAGTCTATCTTTTGATAAAGTGAGATGAGATTTATAACTTATTCTAATTTCGGCGGATCAATCTACTCCACCTTATTTTTTACGAGCGAGAAATATTGAGATTGTTTTTTGACGAAACATTTTTGCCACATTAAGAGTACCGTCGAGGTGAAGCATTCTCACTAGGGTTCGTGAGAAGCATGGGCGTGACGTTGGCGGTGCGTCCTCGCAATTCCTCCTAGAGATAATGACTTTCACGATCTCCTTGGGTAGGATTTTCCCAACAATTCCACATAAACGGGGAGATGAAACAATTTCAATTGTTGATGTAATTTGGGGTTTAGGGTAATCATAGTAGTGATCCCATCAGATTCGATAAATTTTTCATTAATGTAGTGCCCCTGTTCCATTACTGGAATACACTAAGAATGTCTATCACATTTTACAGAAAATTCGAAAAGTTAAATTTGGGTTAGGTCCATGATCTACATGCTTCCTAACTTACAATGCTCAATTTCTTAAAAAGCTATTGAAGATCGATCCAAGGGCGAGGAAAAATAAATATAGATGACGGCAAATATTCTGTAATTTCATATCTAATTATCATATTTCAACAACAATAGAACAGAATATATGTCATGTAACTTTACTATGTCAGAAGAAGGGCGAATTCACCACTTCTTCTGCTAATGTGGAAAAGAGAATGAACAAGAAGAACGTTGCCCCTTTGGATTCCATTTTCCCATATAATTTCCTTCCCCCCAGAAGATTAATAAACATATAGCATAATGAATCTAGCGAAGTTAAAAGTAAATATCGGTTCTATAATGCTAAAAACTAATTAGATCCGGAAGAGGTTGATTGTGAACAGGAAGATAAGGTACGATGCTGTATGATTCCTCAAAAGGGTTGGTTGTGATGCGACTATCCTTCTCTCCATTAGAGACAATATGCATTCCTGTAGCATCATCCATCACATCATCATCAAAAAGCTCCCATTGGTGAGTGATGACGGTCATCAAACCATTCTCCGGCTCCCTCTGGTGTGAAACAGGTGCAATGGCAGAACAATCTCTCACCACAATTGCCTTGTCCTCATCATTTGCCACAACACCACCCTTCTTGGAAGAGGCACCATTGATTATCATCTCAAGTTCTTGAATATCTTCAGGAGAAATTCTATCAATCTTGGGGCACTGAGAGGCGTTGAGGACCCCAATATCCTTGCAAAACTCAAAGAACGAAGATAATTCCCCCCTTTGAATCGATGCTTTCTGAAGAACCTTGAGGCCAATACTCGCTTCAATCCTCCCACCCATTTCATATATCCTCAACAAAACCTTGGCAATTTTACTGCAAAACATACTATACACACTGAAAACCTCAACTATAACACAATCCATGGCTTCAAGAATCAACCCAACATTCTTGTTCTCATTCCGAGGCCTGAGCTCAAGAAGCATATCAATCATGCCTTGCAACTTTTGCAAACACTCGAGCTCTTCCATCAACGTCTCCTCCACCTCCATCTCCTTGCTATTGTTTATCTTTGTAAACTCGGAGGACACAAACGACGCTCTTTTATCCAAATACGCAAAATAACCACGAACGAAAACGTTGAAGCTCCAAGCCTTTGCCGTGCTCAAATGGCCATCAGAAAAGTTTGAGAGGTCAAAGGGTAACCGCCCTATGCGTTGCACCACAGGGATGTCACAGCAGAAAACGCCGTGGATGAGCATCAAGCCTTTCAGCGCCACAACCCAGTTTCGAGTCCTTTGCATGCGCATGGAGAGAGCCCACACAACAGGTTTCAGGTACAAGGGTGAGGTTCGGAGCCATTGGAACACTCTCTGCACGTTCTTATAATCTATGCATTTATCATCATGGCTCGTGGCTTTGATTACCAGAGCTTGTAACTCATGGTTGTGGAATGGACTCCGTCGTCCGAACTTTGCAACCCATATGCTGTTCTTGTCTTTAATGGCTCCAGTGGCTCTCTGCCACACCCTCATTTTCCTTTTCTTGATGATTATTTGGATATGTCCCAAACAAAGGCGATCAATCGATGGATGGTTGTGAAAACAGAGGTTACGGGGATGGTGTTGAAGATGGTGATGGCTTCACCACCTTCAACCTTCCCTTCTTTCTCTAGTCAAAAGTTCTATTAAATTTATTTCTTCGTTTGCAGATTTTGTATATTCCGAAAACTCTGTGTGGTTGGGACGTACGTGTAAATAATGGAGGCAACAACGCAAACACACAGGATTTCATTTGTTTTAGTTCTGTACAAAGCATCCACCTGGCATCATGGCGTATTTTTGGTATTCATGTGTTGGAATCCGTTGAGGTTGTTATATTAATCATGTGTTGGCCCAAAACAAGCTTTGTCATGCGTTTGTAAATTGTAAATCCTATTATGTGTTTAGAATGCTATTTGGAAGTGACTTGGCAAAAATTAAACGGATCCAGAGTTTTTTGTTTTTGGCTCACGATTACAGCTTCTACTTAATTCCCTAATCTAACTGGTGCCAGAAGGAATTTTTGTCATTCTTGTGCTTGTCCCGTGGTCAGAGTTTACATGTCTTAACTAGGTTGCTTTTGTGAATGTGTATGATGTTGTGGCTATATTATAAACATTGTTGGCTTCTATCTAACCACAAACATTTGGCGCAGTTTAAGTGGTTTTTTAATGGCCGTGCTAGTGACGGTCTTCTATTATAAATACATGCATCAAGTGAAAGTGAAATTATTAAGGATACAAAATTTAACAATCAGATTTTACTATCTAAACATGGAAAAGAGATATAACCTTCAACTATAGAAGTTTATTGCTTTAATGAAGTTTATTGCTTTAAAACTTCAGTAGAGTTAGATCAGACCAATAATAAACTAATTTAATTGGTTACCTTATTTGTAAAATAATTAATTTTTAAATTAAAAATAATATTATTTTATTAAAATGTGAATGTGTATATTATAATTTATATGTTAATTCATTATTTTAAAAATTGAAACTGATTTTAATCATACAATTAAAATTTTAAAATTATACTTTTATATTTTTAGAATAGTTTGTTTAATTTTTAATTTTTAATTTTCTTAAATATATTAAACTGGTCTGTTGACACGGTATATGACCAACACTACCGTTTACATCGTTGATAGAGTCAAATTGATATAATTTTATCAGGTGATTGTCATTCCATACATTAAAAAGAATTATATAAAAGTGAAATGTTCAGTTATCGAACATAAACTATTTATTATGAGAAACAAAAATATAAAAAAGATATATGTAATTTAAGTAACATTTAATTTTGGAAGTCCATGCATTGCATGAGGGAGGGACCCACGGGGTACAAGAAAAACACAAATTCCATTCACAATATGTACATATTTATTCATGGAAACACATTGACTTAAAATTTATTAATGTATAAAGTTATCAAATAGTGTTTTGTTGGTTTCCTATGCCATTTTTTCATAAATTTACTAATGAGTAAATTAAAAAGAATTACAGATTTGAACAATTTAAAAAAAAATCATTTTTTTAGTTTAAAAAGAAATCGTAATACCTCTATGTAAATATGCATAAAAGTCATATTATTTTTTATACCGACTTCTCTTATTAATAATGAAATAAAAAATAATAATACTAATTAAATTTATATTATTATTATTACTAATAATTATTTAATTATTTTTATTATTATTATTATTATTATAAAAATAATAGTATTAATAATAAAACAATATTAATATGAAATAATATAATTAAATTATTAATAGTATCATCTTATTCTTAATTATCTATCATTATTAATTTTATTATTAGTTATAATAATAATAATAATAATAATAATTAAATAATATAATAAAAAATAGTATCATTATTATTATTTATAATAACAAAATAATAAAATTACAATTATTATATTTTAGTAACTATTATTATATAATTATTATAATTAGTTTTATAAAATGATTTTTATTTCTATAACTAATAACAATTTTAATATACTTAATTATTCTTTATTTTATTTATATTATTTTAATTATAATTAATAATAAAATTATTGATAAATTTATATTATTATTTTATTATTATTAATAAAAAATATTAATAATTATAAAATAAAATTATTATTTTAGTATTAATATAAAAGTTAGAAATCGTAGTAATACGACTTCTTCTTAAAATTAAAAAAAAATTAAAATCGAGCTATAAAATCCTTTTCTTATTCATTTTCAATTCGTATTTAATAGTATAATATTTTAAAAATTTATAATATAATATTTTTTAAATAAAATTATATTATATAAAGATTTTATTACTTTGTTAAAATAATAAGTTATTATTAAAAAAATCAAAAAGTTAATAATAATAATTATGAAAAAAAAACTAAAGTTGTCTGTATGTCTTAGATGAATAAATAAAATTATAATTAATAGTAAGTATTAAAAAATATAAAAATAAAACCCATTTTGAGTATAAATATGAGTTAAGAGAGAAAGAAAGAGAAAAAAATGAAAAAAAAAGAGAGGAAAAAAAAGGTGAAGAAGAAATAAAAAAAATTCAAAAAAGAAGAGAAAGAAAATATATAAATGGAATTTTGTTATATAATATATAATTATTGAGGTAAAGAAATTAGATATTTATTGTTTTATTTATAATTATTATTATTTAGTGAAGTATTTTTAATTTTATTTTATTTATTTATTTTTATAATTATAACTCGTTTAATGAGATTTTGATTCTATTTATCTTTTTATATTTAATTTATATTCAATTGTGTAGGATGGTAAAACGGGTCAGGTTGTTGGGTCGGCTCGCCACTCACCATAATATGGCGGAACAGGTTAGTATTTTCAGTTCATCAGCCCGCTTTGTCTGCCCCGCCAACCCGTCGGGCTAACCCGCAACCCGCTTTACTAATAATTTTTTTTTATTGTGATATAATACAAAGAGTTAAAAAAATAATATATAATATAAAGATTTATGAGAAGATAATTCTAAAAGTTTCAGTGTCTCATAAAAAAATTCATAAAATCTCAAAAAGTTTTATAATTATTTAAATTCATGAAAACACTTTCCTTTCTCAAACACAAACTCCTCTCTCTTTCCTCTCCTCTTACTCATCATCTCTTTCTTACTCATCCTTCTTCGTAAGATAAAAAACATATATATCTCATACTTTTTTTACTCTCTTTTATATTTGTTATTGTTACATACATGTATTTATTATTATATAAATTTTATCTTAATTTAATTTTTCTAAAATATAATTTATTAAAATAATATATCAATTTATATTATTAACTTAAATATATATATATATATATATATATATATATATATATATTGAATTGTTGATAATGATAATTTTATTATTAAATTTATTGAAAGATTTGATTTAAAAATAATAAAATAAAATAAAATAAGAAATATGATGGGTCAACCCGTCGACTACAGTGGCAGTTGAAACTCGTAGCCCGCTATGACTATAGCGGACTAGTCCATCCCGTCCTATTTTTGGTAGGCCAAAGACTGAACAGGCCAAAATGGGACAAACTACTATTTGTCATCCTATAATTGTGTATTAATTTTTTAAATTAATTAAATTATAATTAATATTGCTTATTCTATGACTAATATTATTAATTTATTATTGACTGATTTGCGGGACCTACTAAGCACAAACATAATACTTTCATTGAACAATTCATTAAATTATGTGTTTGATATTCGAATTAGAATGACACTAAATAAAAAATATTAAGCTTTATTATAAGGATGTGTTACGACAGAGTAACGAATTATGTGAAATTATGATATTGACATTTACAATCGTTTTTTATATAAACATGGGTGTAGGGTGGTGAATAAATGTTCAATCTTTTTATATGATTGGGTGGTAAATAATTAGTAGAACCACATAAATTCACACTCATTTACTGAGTAGACAGACTCTTGAGTCTTGACCATATTTTTGGTCAAAGAGGCTAGTGGAGGTTATATCCATTACATTTATCGTCAAGGGGCTGGTGCACATGTATCTTATACCCATTATCGTCGGGGACTTTCTAGACTAGCATAAAACCAACATTAACTGGGGAGGCATGTTGGTAGTGTGTCGAGGGATCCTTAAATATATTTTAATAGAGTTTTTAACTAAAATTGTTTATAAATAAAATTGAATATTTTCTTCATGAGTTCTATAAATGAATAAATTAAAATTTGATCGAAATTGTTTATATAAATAATTTTAAATAACTTTTTTTATTTTTAAATCATTTAGACGTAAAATTTATAATAAAATATTATTTTTATTCCTAAATCATTGTTGTTAGTAATTTTAAAGATGTTTTTAGTACCTTAATATTAAGATTATTGTAATTATAACGTCGGGATACATATGATGATGCATGTGAGAAGTAAATTTGAAATTCTTGCATGTAATTGGTTATACATGCTTAATATAATTGATATATGTATCTGGTACTTGTTGTTTATAAATTTTTATATCTATGATTTATGAATTTGAATAAATGATATGTTTTTAAAAGTTTCAAGGTTTAATAATTTGATGATGCCAGAGACACTCCTTAGGATATCCCAACTTCGTCTTTTGTTGGTAAGAACTTATTTTGGTATAGGATTGTCTTTGATTATTTATATGGATGGAAAGATTTATGTTCCATTTGAATAATGTATTTAAAAAAATCATAGGATGTAAGTATCTATTTTGTTTATTTTGAAAACCGGGTTCTATGAATGATATTAAAATCAATGAATTTTCATCTTCCTAATAAATTAATTTTAAAAAAATGAAAAATAAAAGTTAATTATTTCTCAACTTGAAGTTGGTTTAAGAATTTTGGGAAAGGCCATTGTTATTAATATGTTAAAAATCTGTAAGAGTGTTATAATCTTATTGGCTACAACTTTATGTCTTAAAAATTATAATTTGTAGTAATTGGTTTTCAACTTTTTTGAATATTCCAAGATGGATGCTAAAATTTTATAAAAGAAAAGTTTTCAATAATATTAGTTAAATTTGTTATACAACACTAGAATTTCTTCTATTTTGAAATAAATTATTTTTTATTCTTAATTTTTTTAAATATTTAAATAATAGTACATAATAATTTGGAGCGTCACAATTTTTATCAATTTCAACGTCTTATTAATGATAAGTTTATTTATTTAAAGATAGTAAATTCTACAACTTTTTTTAAATATGTGATTCAATTTGAATAGTATTATCTTCTATTGTGTACCTTTTTTAATTAGTTACAAATGTATTTAGGTAATAGATTCTAAAATTCTATTGATTTTTTCTCTCTCCAAGTGTTATTAGAAGCTTAATTAGATTACCTTTTTTTTATTTATATATATATATATATATATATATATATATATATATATATATATGATTCTTCATTTCTAAAACACTATTTGATTGATGAATATGTTCTTGTAAGTTGTTGCCTCAATCACTTTTTTTTAACTTTTATATGCCTCTTATTTTGTTTCATGGCAAGATATTTAAACTTCTGAAAATTTTAAAGATTTATGATTTTTCTTTAATGAAATAAATCTAGTTATTTTAGAAAAGTTACAAAAAGAGTAAACTATTTGTTGTGTTTTAGTGGCATTGTTCCCGTCAAATCAACAAAAATAGTTGTTGTTTGTTCATAAATGGTGTTGCTTCATGAGAAGACATCCTTTGTATGCTTAATTATTATCTTTCACCTATGATAGACCTCTCATTATATATTTCTAATATAATAACTTCAAAACATGGATGTTGAAATGACTAAATCGTTGATGTCAAAATCATGAATAAAGTTGGATTTTCATGATAATATTAACACCAGGGCAAAATAGGTTTTTCACGTCACTTTTTTTTTGTCGAATTATAAAATAATTGACTTAAAAAATATGGTAATATTTTTAAAAATAATGGGGGGAGAATTTACATCGACCCCTTTGAGGTTTGACATAAAATTTGTGACAACATTTTTTACCATGTTAAGCAATGATAACATTTACATTTATCTCATTTGTGGTGGTTGACATTTCTCTCCGATTGGATTTGAGTTTTAGAACGTCTTGAGTATCTTTGATGTTAGTAATCTATGTCTCTAGATTATGTTTAAATTGAATCCATGATTGTTTTTAGGGATCTCAATCATAATATTGCATGAATGTCTCCCCTGTATTTTTATTGAAATTGAGTTTTTATTATTTGTGGTTGTCCATTTATTTGTTTGAGTGCACCTATGACTTATACACTGCATTGTTATGTTTCTATGATTTATTTGTTTGAGTCCCACATTTTTTGTTGTTTGTATATAGTTTTTAAATATAAATATATTCATTATGTTAAAACTTATCCGTCATTGTTTTTTTTTTCAAGATTATGTCGGATTTGACATCTGATAGTGACAAGAGAAAATGTATATCTATTACCTGGTTGAAGGGGTTGACAGTAGGCCATGTTATTAGGGAGAGGACACAAGTTAACATTGATTCACATTCTAGTAAGACATCCGACCAAAATGCTACAAAGCTTATGAACTATTTGATACTCCTAGCTCGACATATGTGTTTAGTATTATTCCATCTTGGGATGATGTTGAGGAGACCGAGAAGAATCTTATGTGACAGGATATTCAAGTATTTCCATATTTATTGAACACTCCATATATTAATAATTGAATTTAACATTTGTTGATAATTTGACAACAAATTTTTGACATTCCTAACACTGAGGTGATGAAAAAGAAGATTTTATCATTCATTATCACTAGATGGAGAGATTTTAAGACTTTCTTGAAACAAGAGTATGTATTTGAAAAGTATCAAGATGAATCTCCTTACCTAAAGTATTAGATTAGGAAAAATGATTGATTGCAGTTTTGTGTCAAACGATTGGACCCCTCTTGGTAGGTTAGTTATTAATTATTCTTACATTAATTTTACTTAATGTACTACTTTAATTTTCTTATTTGCATTATAGGATAAAAGACTACCTATCCAGGAACGACAAAAGCTGGATGATGTACCTCATCTATTATCGCAGGGCAGGTATGCATTATTAGAGCAGTGACTCATGAAAGTTAGAGCAGAGACTTGAGTCTATGGACCTTGCATCTTCACTCCCGCTATGAGATGTGGAAGACAACTCGCATAAGAACTTATGGACAAATGAGTTCTAAGTCTGCACGATTCATGATTGAGAAAATTGTAATTCAAAAGATATATAATATGTTAATTACACTTGCTTCCTACATAATTTAGTATGTCACTTACCTATTATTGATTTATTGCATATGACTTAGTTGAGCAAGTCACTCAAGGCTCATTTCTTCCCCATGATCGAGAAGACATATTGATGACAACCATAAGAAATAAATAATTAAATGTATCATAAACTTCATAGTAGTTGAGGGGGGCCATGACCCCTTAAACTTTTTTAACTTACTTATATATTTATTCTCTTCCCTTTCTCACTCCTTAGATTCCACATTGAAATTAAATTGATTAACAATATAAAAGTATTTTTTTTCCTCATCTTTTCACACTACTTATTCTATTATTGTTTGTTATTTTGATTTTTGTATAAGAGAGGATTAATTTAAAATTTTAACTTCATCATTTTATACTTGGTGCTCCTAACCATCCAGATTTGAAGAATTTGTCTATCATGCTTGAATTATGCCAATCTATGACAAAAACAGGAAAGTTATGTACATTTTACTTAATAGATCGTTTAACTCGTCTTATTTTAACTCTTCATATTTTTATAACTACAATTGAGAGATCGTTTTTTATAATAAAGATTATCAAAATAAAACTGCGAAATAGAATGGAAGATGAAATTCTTGCATATAATATGATTATTTATATTGAAAAATAAATAGTTGAAAACTTTAGTTATGATTTCATTATTAATGAGTTCAAATATTTAAAAGAACTATGGGTGAAACTTTAAATAAATATCTTAAGTTTTAGTTATTATTATATAATTATTTTTATAATTGGCCTCCTAGACTAACTGGTAAAGGTCTGTCACTGCTTACCGTCAATAGACCTTAAATAAAATGGAGATGTAGTTTGAAGAAAAATTGAATCAAATACGTCAGTCCTTACAATAAGAGTTTGACGAGAAACTTGAATATCAAACTCATTCCTAGTAACAAACTCAAGTAACACCTTATACATATTAAGATGATGTTGTTCGAGTCAGCACTAAAGGGAGTTGTGTTACTGTTGTAGATCCCTCTAGGGAATATACTCACACTAATCCACCAAGTTAGTGTGAGTTATATGTTGAAGATGACCCCACGTCTAGTGACACTTGGTCGAGTTTTTACGGTGGTTCAACCATCCATGGTATCCCTCTACAACCATACTGGATGTAGATAATGATTAATGAAGTTGTTGATGTTATTGCTTCAACGCCTCCACCAAATACAAATGCTCAACTAGTAAGGTAGACAAGTGACAAATTTTTGGCTTAGTCAATATGTTTGATGATGTCACTCTCATCACAAAATATATTACCTTTTATCGTGGTGAGATCCCACTTTGACGTAAAAGTAATTTTTACGTCGACTCCTTCGAGATCCGAAATAAATTATCTCCCTATTATTTTTATAAATACCACCGCATTTTTTTTAAGTCGATTATTTTATAAAAAAAAATGTCGTAAAAAATCTATTTTAGACTAGTGGTAACTAATTTTTCCTTAGATTTATTGTTGTAATATTAGATTGGTAGATTCAATGAGATACTAGATCTATTAATAATCTAGATATTTTACCACAATTTTTTTAAGTCAATTATTTTATAAAAAAAATGTCTTAAAAAATCTATTTTAGACTAGTGGTAACTAATTTTTCCTTAGATTTATTGTTGTAATATTAGATTGGTAGATTCAATGAGATAATAGATCTATTAATACTCTAGATAATGTAAATTAATTTATAAAAAGTCAATGAATTTTTTTTATAAGATGCATTAAGGTATATATCAAGACCACGTTAGAACATCTCCAATAAGAGTTACTACCAAAAGTTGTTTATGAATAAAAATGAATATTTTATTATGAGTGTCACATCCGAGTTGTTTAAAAATGGAAAAAAGTTGTTTAAAATTGAAAAAAAGTTGCTTGAATAAGCAACTCTAAACATGTTTTAAACAACTCAACTTTAGGACCCATGATAAAATATTTAATTTTATTGTGAGAATTAAAAATTCCGTTTAGAGATGCTAAGTTATTAAAAATTTCATCCTATAAATAGAATTAATTGAAATGGTAAGATGAAATTATATTATAATGAATAATTGAAATGGTACATAAGATTGATTATATTATAATGAATCGATTATATATGAAAATAATAGTTATTTTCTCGTATAATTAACTTCACTTGTTTTTCTTATTTATTTTTATTTAAAACTTATGAGGACCATATTTATTGTATGAAAATATATAAATGATGAAGGTGTTATTCAATAGTATAATTAATATATATATATATATATATATATATATATATATATATATATATATATTATAACTTCTTAATAGTTAAAATTATTTTAAAAAATATACATAAATATTATATATATATATATATATATATATATATAATTTTTTTTATTTTAGTATCAATTTTTAGTATCATTAAAGACATCCATTTTTGTTTCCATCATTTTTTTCAAAAATTGATAAATTTAGTGGATACGTAAAATATATTTTTTCTCTTCCATCACTTTGACATGTATGAAAAATAAATTCTAAAATTTCATTTTCTACGATATTTTGAAATTGATTATTTTTTATATATCAAACTGGACAATTTCATCGTTTATAATTGAAAATAATATTTCCAATAAGTTATTGTAACTTATATTGTCGGTCGTTCATTTTGTACAAATTATGTTCTTTTTAAAAAAAGGATAAATAATAAGATTTTTGTTGTTTGATTTTTTTTGTTCGTATCTTTTACAAATTTTGTTCGACATCCATTTTTTTTCCTTTTTTAGAAATAAATAAGAAGTATTCATTACTTCTAAATGATAAGCTATTTAAAATTAAAATATATTTAATATGATTTTGGCACTTTAAGATTTATTTTTGAATAACCAATCATTTCCCTCATGACAAGGAATCTCAATCTCACCCTCACAACAGTGGCTTCAAAAAAGACATGATAAAATAAATATAAAAAATAAATAATTGCTAGATGTTCTTATTTTTGAAGAAAAAATTTAGAAATGAAATACCGCAGCATCGAAAATTCCCTTGATAAATTATCTGATATAAATCAGTACATCATTTAAATTTGGACTAGAAATCATGTGAAGGGTAGTGTGGTCCCAGGACCACCCTCGTATCCAAAACTCCCCACAATAGCCTTTTCATTTCTTGGGTGATTCCACCCGAACAAAAGATAATTGCTCCCGCAAAAGGCAGAGCAGGTTTTTCAGTACAATACAGCAAGTGTCTCTTATTTAAGTTAGGAAAAAATATTATAGGCAATAAAACTATCTTTTTAAGAGCAGTGACACGTAGATAACCCAATTTGTTCAAACTATCCTATAACTCTTGTTTAATAATATAATACTAATAAATGAAAAATTTAATATTTTACTAATATTATTACTTGAATATTATAAATCAAAATTATTATTTAAGTTAAAAAAATGAAGATGGCCGGCCTTAGGGAATGAATTGGGGTATAAGATAAGGTCCACCTCTTGGGTCTATTTTTTTTGGGGTGTTTATATAGCCTCGAAGTGGAGAACATATGATGGGCTTTGATAGAGTGGTTGTAGAATCTGATTATTTGACATTGGTCTTTGTATATGTCGAGTGCGGCTGGTCCCTCTTTCTGCACCAACAACTCTCCATCTTTTCAGTCAGATTTTGTTTTCCAACACATCAGTTGGTGCAATTGTTTTGTTCCTTTTATGTTGCTTTTGGGCCTAATCTCTGGCACAAACAAAATACTATAGAATTAAAATATATAATTATTTTTTTAACTATTTAATTCATTAAACATTTTTATTAAATTTTCGTGTGTTATATATGCCAGGTCTAATCGACTAAGTTAAAACAGAGGTCACATCATCTATAATATTAAGTAATTATATACATGATACTCTTTTGTAACCTATATTATTAAGGATAAGTTAAAAAAAATGCAAGTTTAAAATTTAAAAAATATAATAATAAAGACGAAATGTAAATAAATATCTTTTAAAATAATTAAATCAAAATTTTACAATTTTGTAAATATTAAATTAAAAAAATATTTAGTAGAAAAAGAAAATCCATCAAAAGTTAGTTAGTCCTTATTTGTTTCTATTTATATATTATAGTGAAAGAAATGAGAAAACGAATTTGAGGATATAAAACATGCTTAGATATGTTGATTTACGCAAATTTAAGAGGAAAAGAGATGAAAAAGAGTTGAATGATATAATTAAATCAAAATTTTACAAATTTATTAAATATTAAATTAAAAAAAATATTTAGTAGAAAAAGAAAATCCTTCGGAAGTTAGTCCTTATTTGTTTCCATTTATATATTGTAGTAATAGAAATGAGAAAGCCAATTTGAGGGTATAAAACATGTTTAGATATGTTGATTTGGGCGGATTTAAAAGGAAAAGAGATGAAAAAAATGGAATGATATATTACCCCTCCAAACTTACAATGAAATGTAGAAAAATTGAACCCAATTACCATCTTTTCCCAACTAAATTGTGACATGGTCAAGAAGTATACACGTTGAGATTCTTACTCGCACCACTCCAACCATCACAATCAGTGGTGGATCTTCTTAGGAGTTGAGAGGGTCGTGACCTCCTCAAAGTTTTATAACTTCATGAAATTTATAATTTTGGTCCCCTAAACTTAATGAACATTTAATATATTTACTTGTATATTTATAATTTATTCTCTTAGTCCCTCCTCAGTTTTATAACTCATATAATTTATGATTTTGTCCCCTTTAAACTTGATCATTTAATATATTTAAATATATATTTACAATTTTATCCTTTCACCTTTTCATCTTCTTAATTTATTTTATATTTATTTTATTATTTATTAATAATATATTATTTAGTCCCTCTAAGATCAATGATCAAGATCTAATACTGTCAAGAATCCTTCTTAATAAGAAAATGCATGCAACACACAATTATACCTGAGACATAACTATAACTCTTTTTGTAAACACACAACTGCTCGAGACTAGTATAACTGGTCATGCACGTTGAACAAAAGTTGGTCTCCTTAACTATTCACCAGCTCTTGTGAACCATTTGCATTCGACTATAAATACACCCACTGGTTCAACTATGTGCATCGTGCAACACCATCAAAATTGTGATTGAGGTTGCAAAGAAAGAATCAGAATTATCAAGGGCCTTCGTCTATCTTCGTCATCCATCTACTCTAATTAGTTTTTATATCCTTTTTTTTTATATAATTTTTTTGTTGATTTGAGTAATTTAACATGTCAATTGGGTTGTGTTGGGAGTTTGTTGTTAATTAGTTATAAATTCTACCATTATTACATATATGAATGTCAAAAGTATAATTAATTAAATTGGCTTCTATAATCAATTATACACTAAGACATAATTGATTATGTCAAACTGCATATTTGATTATCTAAGGCAACCTAATAAATTATCTGCGTGCTTGTAATCGATTGTAGACATGCAAAAATTCAAATATGTGTGTTTCTATACCTTTGTTCGCTGCATTGACATGTAATGGTGCGATTATAATATTTTTTAACAAAATTACAAAGAAACATTGTTTGTGATTGATGCGTTGTGACTATTTGTATGTAGTGGATTGGGAAATATAATTGTAAAAATATGTTTGAGATAAATATTATAAAATTTTGGTAGGTAATGTTAGGTAAGTATTATAGCAACTGGAACCAAAAAAAATTATATACTTTGGAAATAACTGTAACAAATTTTTTGAAGTTATTATTTAAGGCAAGGAGTTAAATTATTAAATAATTACAAAAAATAAGTAATTATTTATAAGTAATGTAACAACGCGGACTATAAAAAATTGTATAAATTTTTTAAAAAATAATCATAATCATAAGAATATTTTTTAGGTAAATAATTAACGTTAGGGTTAACTTATTAAATTTTAATTCAATATTATAAAAGTTTGTTAATTATTTATAGGTAAGTAATTATAAGAATTATTGAAAGTATATATAATTTTGATGTGAAAAAAATTGAAATTATAGTAAATACCTTTTATTGTTGTGGAACGTTAACCAGGATCATGAAAAGACGAACTGACTTGATGAGTGAACTAGTTACGATCTAAAGAAACTTTGCAACATTGCAACAATTTAACTAATGATATTCGACAATTGTTACACCAACTCAATTTGCATGATAATCAATTGATGTTATACTCGCTACGAGTTTATCTACGTAAACCCCATCCATAGGGATATGAGTTTTGGGAATGCCACTAGAGTTACAACTACATTATTTGTTGAAGCATATGACTGCCGAAAGTTCCTTCTAGTCGATGACGGATCTTGATCATTGATCTTGGAGGGGACAAATAATATATTATTAATAAATAATAAATAAATATAAAGGGAAGAAAGAAGATGAAATGGTGAAAGGATAAAATTGTAGATATATACTTAAATATATTAAATGATCATCAAGTTTAAGGGGGACAAAATTATAAATTATATGAGAATTACAAAACTGAGGAGGGGCTGAGAGGATAAAATAGTAAATATACACGTAAATATATTAAATGTTCATTAAGTTTAGGGGGCTAAAATCATAAATTACATGGGAGTTACAAAACTTTGGGGGGACTACGACCCCCCTAAGCTCCCAAGAAGATCCGCCACTACTTCTAGTTGATTTATAACTTTTCATTTATTTGATAATGTTGTTTTAAATATTAAAACTATGTTTGTTTGAACTATGACAAGTTAATGTACTATGTTTGTCGGTACTGAGTTAATGTTTTGTGTTTGTTAGTGTTTTTCAACATGTGACAACTTCATCTATTGTTTGTAAATATTGTCTAATTGTTCTATTTATATTTGATTGTCAAATTTAAGGTTTCATTATTTTATTTATGTTTAATATGTTTTCGTTCATGTATATAGTTAATACATTGATGCTACTTACATTTACAGGTTCAAATCATGTCTTCATCATCAAATCATGTCTTCATCATCGTTCAAAGCAAGGAGATAGAGACATGCATCACAAAGTAAGGGGAAAAAGGAAGTAGAAGGTCTTACATCAACCCCTTCTCCTAACTTGTATCCTTTCCCAACTTTGTTGATCATGGTCGTTATTTCAACAATGAAAGAGAGATGAACAAATATTATGGAAATTATGTCCACATACCCATAGTCCAGCCAAAGGTAATGGACTTTAACTTCTTTATTATGGTTGGGTTTGAATTCCCATGACACCTTTCCTTTTAGAGGTTAGATAAATTTCTAACTTCGATATGTAGTATTTGAGGTGTTACAGAGGCAGATCATGATCTAGTAATTGAGGTGTTACAGAGGTAGATCATGATAAAACTCGATTGGCTAACTCTGACTCATTTAAAATATTAGGGTCGCTAAATTGATCTTGCTAACATTTGGGATATGATAGGGATGAGACATTGATTGCAATAGTTAAACTAAAATTACAAGTATTTGACCGTCAAGGGCAAACTTCTACATTATGTCTTTGTTCATATTTTGAGTCCCTAGGGGAAGACAATTATGCTCAGGTTTTACATATGATATATTTATGATATGGTACATAACGAATCTCATTTCGATTAATTGGCCTCATTGTATAATAAAACATATGAGAAATTGTAAGACAAATGGTATGTGTTTACCTTATGGTATTTTAATCACTCATATTCTCCCATATTTTGGGTTGAACTTGACTTTATAGACAACTTTGTCCTTGGGTTGGACAAATAGGTTTAATGAGAGATCTCTAACAAAGTATGTGATAAATATTGATAGTGCATGATAACATGGTAGGGGTCACCATGTCTAAAAACCTAAACTTGAACAAGATAACCCTTCCAATGAAGATGAAGATATCAAGGTTGAACAAGAACAAAGTGATGCTCAAGAAGAACAAGTATATCTTCTCCAATAAGTTGATATCATAAACTTAATATCGGAGGTATTCAGGACATACAACAACGTATGAGTAAAATTAAAGTTAAAGTTCAAAATAATTATCAGAATCTTTAAAGAGGAATTAATTATGTGAACGACAAGATTGATCAGATTGAAAACACACTTGATCATATTCGTTGGAGTTTTGAGTAGAAATCTCACTCATGTCATTTGTGTTATATCTGTATTTGTATTTTTATTTATGTTTTTTTTATGATTGTATTTATTTTTATGATTATACTTTTCTCTCCTTCAATTTTTTTGTTGGATGACTGTATTTTTTTATTTAGATAATGATATTTTTTGTTGGATGACTATAATTTTATTTTATCATTGTACTTTTTTATTTTAATTTTTTTTATGATTGTAATTTTTTTGGAATGACTACATATTTAATATGAACGTTGTACTTTATTTAAATATTGTATGTTTTGAAAACAATTTTTTATAATTTTAAAAGTACTTATAAATTATTATTAAGGTTACAAAAAATAAAATTTAAATATTTCTATAAAATATAACAAATAATTTTTATAATTTATTTTTACTTATTATCAATGACATTACATCTTATCTTATTATTTATTTATTTTTATTTATTCACATTAATCTCATCTACTATAAACTTTCTATTAATTTCTTTCACTCTATTTTCCTCAATCCAAATAATCATACTTTCCACTCTTGTTCTCTTCTTTTCCACTCACTCAAATCCACTTTCCAATCCAAACACAACCTCAAAATTATCAAACCTCATTCTATATCATATATTACCCGGTTCTCTTTCTTTATCTTAATTCCGAGGAACATTTTAAGTAAAGTATTTATGAAAACTTCTTATTTATATGGCTATTAAGTAATTAATCAAAAAGTTCATAAATAGTTTATTGAACAAATTACACTGACACGTTACATTTATTGTACATGATAATTATTATAATTTTATTATAGATAGTTCCTTTATTAATAAAAATAATTAAAAATGTTAATTTTTTATATTAATATAACATCTAAAGCTTTATTAATTTCACAAGTATTACTAATTTTGTTATTAAATAATTCTGTCATATAAAAAATAAAAATGATTAAAATTAAATTTATTCTTAAATATATATAAATTTCTCTTCTTCATACTTTGAAATTTTGTTTGAACATATGTTTTAATAGAATTAAAATTATAAGATTTTTTTTATAGAATACATATGTCTATTTCACGTGTATATTTATGACGAGAAGATATAATTAGTATATAATATGATCAAACTCATTTTTTTTAGTTTTTAATTGATATTTGACAATATAAAACTAAATAAGTTTATATTTTCTCCAACCTAGATCTACAATTTCTTCCTAGTATGTTGTGGGTGAAACAAGAGTAAAAGGTTATCTCATGTTTAAGTCAATATTGATAAGGAATGAATGATGGAATAATAATCTCTAGTAAAAATTGATACCAAAGCTTTTATAGGGAAATATGTGAGTGCAACTATCAAAATAAGAAATATATGATTTTTTTACGAAAATTTACTGATGGATTGGTGACGGGTGATAAGTAAACATTATCGATGGATTTATCCGTTAGTAAGTTGGTGAAACTAGTAACATAATCAATCGGTAATATGTGTTGAAAATATGCCTCCAATTTTCTTCAACTTTATTGATGGATCTTTTCAACAGAGTTTCCATCGAAATGGTCTAATCCATCGGTAATTTCATGTGTCTGTCGGTAATGATGTAATGTTTGTCGGTAACATTATCAATGAATTTATCTGTCTATTAAAACCACCATAATTCGTCAGTAATTTCCGTAGAAAAATAGGGCGCCTTTTTTTTACCTTTACCCAAGCACATTTTCGTTGTAAAATATAGGTGAGATATCCATCGGTCTTGAAAGTGATGAAGATCTTATTGAATTACTTTGGCAAAGATCTTGTTGATTTGATGAAGTCAAAGGGTACTTTGTGGCAGTCAAAGGTCACTTAGATAAAAGGGTAGTGGGATTAGTGAGTCTGCATCTCTGCTTAGGTATAATCATTTTTATCTCTCTGCTGCATGAGGTTTCTTCATTTAAAAGATTTTGCAAATGCCTCTAAAAAATGTTAAAAGGTTTTTAATTAACTATTTTAACTAATAGTATATAAGCTTTATCAACTAAAATGTTCTTAACACTTTTGTAACAGGTTTTTAACTGATATGTTTTCGAAATAATCGATTGTTTTCATTAGAAGGATTTTTGAAAACCTTCTACCAATATTTTAACTGATATAGAATTGATATAATCGATTAAAATGACTTAGAATATTTTGAAAAGTGTTCTGGCAGAATTTTAATCGATACAAACTCGAAATAATCAATTGAAATAACTTGAAGTGTTTTGAAAGTTGTTTTGTCAGTATTTTAATCGATACAAATGCGAAATAATCGAATAAAACAACTAAGAGGTTTTTCCAGAATGTTTTAATCGATTAATACAAGATTGTTATCAGTTAAAATCACTTAGAAAAGTTTATAAGAATGTTTTGCAGTATTTTAATCGATTGAAAGACGAAACAATCGATTAAAACAGTTTGGAAGATTTTTTACAAAGAGTTTTAATTGATATAAACGGTGTCGTATCGGTTAAAACAAATCTGGAAAATAATCAAGAACTTTTTAACAGATTAAAAGAAGTTTTAACAGATTAAAACAAGACTTTTAATAGATTAAAAGATTATTTTAACAGATTAAATAAACTAGCAGTTTTGAAAATCTTCTATATAAACAGAGTTGCTTGAACTTTTTAAAATATCATCTTTTAGTAATCAATCAAGCAATCATTAGTGCTACTTTCAAAAGAGAATCACGCTAGTTTTGTGAAGTTGATAGAAGTTCTTTCTTGAGGCAACATTCTTTTGGAGAAGAAACTCATACTGCAGAGCTGCATAAATCTGGTTTGAGCGTTCTAAGTTTCTTCTATTTGTTTCTTTACTTTC